>CM053625.1:262453207-262592319 GCA_028646595.1 Phalanger gymnotis
TCCACAGATCAGTAAATAGGTTGAGGAAGAAGAGAATACTAAAAACTCATCATCAGAGGAAGCTTCCTTCAGGAAGCTGGGATAATAATAATAACAACATTAATAATTGACATTTATGTAATGCTTAATATGTGCCATGCATTGTGCTTAGTACTTTAAAACTATTGTTTGATCCTCACAGCAGCTCTGGGAAATGGATGATGTTATTTTCCCCACTTTAAAAATGAGGAAACTGAGGTAGACAGGTGAAGTGTTTAGCTCAGGATCACATAGTTATTAAGTGATTGAGATTGGCTTTGATCTCAGTTCATCCTGACTTCTAGGCCCAGGGCTCTTATCTATAAACTGGACCATCTAGCTGCCAAGAAGGATTCTGAAAAGTAGAGGTAAAGGAAGGAGTACATTCCTTCAGGGATAACTTGTACAAATACCTGGAGGCAGAAGAAAGAATATGGAGTTGAGGGAATAGGGAGCAGTCTAATTTTACCGGAACATAGATGCCATAATAGAGAACATTGCTAGTTATTTGGCTAGAAAAACAGAGTTATTACAGATCGTGGAGAGTTTTTAATTCCAGGTTTAAAAATTTGCGTAAAGTGATGAGGGTGTATTTTAAGTTTTTAATAGTTTTATCTTAGTCTTCAGAAAAAGTAGGCTTTTTCAATTTCAGTTTATTTGTAAGCCAAATATTAGGAAATTTTAATATTTAAAAACTGATTCTTTGAAATCACTAATCATAATATTTGTTTATTAAATTAAAGCTCTTTTGTTAGCATACCCACTCAGTGAAATGTTTTCCCCCCCCAGGAATTTCTAAGAGACATCTTCAATTTGCTCTTCTTGCTTCCAAGTTTAAAAGATCGACAACAGCCAAAGTGCAAATCTCATTCTTCAAGAGCTGCTGCTTACGATTTGTTAGTAGAAATGGTAAAAGGGTCAGTTGAGAACTACAGGCTTCTACACAACTGGGTAATGGCCCAACATATGCAGTGTAAGTATGTTTGCTCACGTTTAATTTTTAGAGTTATTGTCCAAGTGAGTAGAGTTGCTTAGATGTGGTACTGTTAGGAAAAAAATTTCATCTACTGCAAGTAATAATAGATCTGTGGAGGAGAATGACACATCTTTATAAATGCTTGGTATAGGTATATAAAAGGTATTAGGTAAAAACCAAACTATTAACTTTTTCAGTATATTGAAGATACTGCCTTTGGTTTCATGGACCATTTTAATCTCATTTTTAACACTTGTCAAAAGTGAAAGAGTATTTTATATGTGATAGGTAAATAATTGAAAGCAGTCCCATGCTGCTATTAGGAAAGTATTATGGAACACTGTTTTATTCTGTCAAGTTTTTAAGTTAATTTAGATTATTTTGTAATTTCTTCCCTCCGCCCAGCATCCCATGCCCCTTACAAGTGGGACTATTGGCCTCATGATGATGTTCGAGCAGAATGTAGATTCGTTGGTCTAACTAATCTTGGAGCCACTTGTTATTTGGCTTCCACTATTCAACAACTCTATATGATACCTGAGGCTAGACAAGCCATTTTTACTGCAAAGGTATGTGTGGTTTTTCTCCTTTGGGGGGGGGGGGGCGCTGCTTAATATGGAACATGTCAAAATTGAAATTGGAGTAAAATAGTAGGTGAAAAATCAAAGCAATGACTATGGACAGCTTTTGAGTACAATTTGTCAGTTAAAGGGAAGAAAGAAATAGGAGAATTTCAGGGTAAAGAATTATATTTCTTAAGAATGGGAAAATCTGGGCAGGATTGTAAGTATTATAAAAGGCATCACTAGATTAAAAGATTGACTATTAGAGAAGATAGAGAAGTAAATGTATGACCAATTAAAGGAATAAAACTATCTTTGTAACGAAGTGTTTTAAAAGCACAGGAAGGTAATAAAAAATTATACAAAAGTAAGCACTGTTACTGAGATCTCACTGTGTAGTATCCCTTGAAAATAAACCAATCAGGTACATTTGTGGAAAAATTAGAGTTAAAATCACCACTCAGAAAGTATGTGGATTTAACATTGTATCAATCAGTTATTTTCCCAAATTTGATTGTGATAGCTATACCCTTATCGTTTTGTTATTTTAATCTGTATATTCGAAACAGGAAAGGGTCTAATCCAGACATGGATTTTTTTTTCCCCATTTTCATGGCTTTAGACAATTAAACAGACTATGTATTGTATCTGGCACAGAAATACAACTCTTCTAATACCTTCTCCATGTAAAAAGTATTCCCTCTAATTGTCACTGATACATTTTAGGTATGAGAATAATGTGCTGGGAGGGAGTTACCATACTGAGCAAATCAAAGATTTTCTGTATATTAAGTTTTTAAGCAAGAATTTTATGGTGTTGATCAACAGAAAGTTAATAATCATTTTGGTTTCTAGTATTCAGAAGATATAAAGCATAAGACTACTCTTCTGGAGCTTCAGAAAATGTTTACGTATTTAATGGTAAGTCTCAAAAATCAGCTGTATAGAGCTAATGAAATGTCCTTCTCTTACCTCAAAATCAGTATGTCTGAAACTGAACTCATCAGTCTCCTTCATTCAGACTCTCTTAGCTCTATCATCTATACCACTAGTCTCTCATTCACTCATTTGTAGTTGACCTGATTTCTGACTCCTCTCACGTTTCTGGTCCAATCTGATTCTTCTTAGAGAATAGCTCTAGTTTCCTGCATTATTCCTGCATATCCATGCATTCCTGCATTACCATTACTTTTTAGGCCTTTGTTATTTGAGAGCTCTCTGCTTTTTAGTCTGTATCACTTTGCCAGACAGATACTACAGTACCACTACTTTCATCTTCCTACTTCTGGTGTCTAAATAGCTGCCTACACTCAACTGCCTGTGAAATTTAATCCAGGATACTTAGATTAAAGATAGAAGAAATTACCAACATTTTGAAGGATAGACTCTAAATGCAAAAAATATCTCTAGAGGCCACATCGATAGACTAAAATATAGGATGCAATTTAAGTGGGAAAGGGAACAGGCATTTGTTAAACATCTACTATGTGCTTAAGTGCTTTATGGACATCTAATTCAATCCTCACAATATGCCTGGGATGTTGGTAGTATTATTTTCCCTACGTTACAGATGTGTTGGAAACTGTGGTTAAGTGTCTTCCCCAGAAACACACAATTAGTAAGTGTCTGAGGCCAGATTTTGAATTTACATCTTCCTCATGTCAGCTTCAACTCTCTATCTATACCACCTAACTTCCTTTATTAAATTTATTAAGATGTAAAGTCCCACACTTGGATCTAAAAATCTCCTTTATTAATACAAGGTAGGGGAAGGCTTGCCAGACAGTAGTTAATATGCAAATGATTTGATGATTTCAGTAATCATGGCTTACATTTTTGTATTAGTATAAGATTTATAGAGTGATTTACACATTATCTCACTGAATCATCATAACACATGAGGTTGTTACCTTTGTTTCACATATGGAGAACCGCGTTTGGCAGCTTGCTTTCTCCTGTAGCTCGTAGATGGCCGAAATTCAGATCTCATCTGATCTGGGGCAGTGCTTCTTTCACTATATCGTAGCGCCTAGTCTTTTGAATAACAGAGATTTTAATTCCTTTTTACTCTGCCCTAGTCAAATTTAGAAAACTTTGTGTCCCTGTCAGGTAGGACATTGGGAGATGTCCTTGATAGTAGAAGATTGAGTTCAAGTCCTAATTTTGACATTCATTACCTGTGGAGACAATAATAGCACCTACCTCATAGGGTTGATGTGGAGATTAAATGAGATAATAGCTCACCAAGAAAAGACAATGCCAGAAAGTAAAATTAGCAGCAGTGGTAGATGCTTCAGATAGTCAAATATTGGCTTAATAATTGGAAAAACAACTTAAGAATAAAATAGGCCTCATGTGAAATTGCCCATTTGGAGAGATAATGTCTTCCTCCCTTGGTGGACCTTTTCAAGCAGTCTGCATGAACACTTGCCTGTGAAATCACGGAAGGGTTCCCTGCTTTAAATAATGGTTGCATTAGATGGTTTCTCAGCTCCTTTCCCTTCTGTAGAGAAAAGTGTAAGATTTCCTTTATATTTATTGTTCGATTTATTTTTAGAATGGTATGATTGTTAATTGTTACTAATAACTTATAGCCTAAAAAAGTAAGTAAATGTTTGCATGTTGTAGAGTGTATTTGTAGATAATATGTTCCTTATCTAGATTTATTTCATGTTCTTTTTAGGAAAGTGAATGCAAAGCTTACAATCCTAGACCTTTCTGCAAAACTTACACTATGGATAAACAACCACTGAATACTGGTGAACAAAAAGACATGACAGAATTCTTCACTGATTTGATAACAAAAATTGAAGAAATGTCTCCAGAACTGGTAGATATCTGAATAATAGTATCCTTTGAAATGTATAGATTTGTTCAGATTTGTATTACTGACTTTTTTGCATTTATGTTCTAGAAGAATACAGTGAAAAGTTTGTTTGGTGGTGTCATTACAAACAATGTTGTCTCATTGGTGAGTATTTTGTCATTTTTCCAGAGTTATTAACTTCTCGTTTAGGTTCTATGAATAAATTACTGACCTTTTTTTTTTTTAACTATTATTACTTGGTCAGGATTGTGAACATGTTAGTCAGACTGCTGAAGAATTCTATACTGTGAGATGCCAGGTGGCTGATATGAAGAACATTTACGTGAGTGATGCCAGCTACAGTTTTAAGAAATTATTAAGCTCTGTCACTGTATGAAGACAATCTTTAACTTTCAGACATGTTATGTTCTATAAGTTTATTTATATAAATTAGTTGTTTATTATTTAAAATTCCCTTTCCCACAAAAATATACTTTGTGTTTAGATCCCTAGATCAGTGCACAATATTGATTTAGAACTATACTAAAAGTACCACAGAACAAAATTACTCAATGTAAGAGTGTTTCTATTGGAAAATATATTCACAATTCTCACTTCGGATTTTAGAAACATTTTTGTCCCCATCTTTGCAAAGGGAATGATGACTTCAGGGCTTCTACCTAGTTGTTTAACTCTTTTTTTCCCTTCTTCAACTCAGACCATTTCTTTGTTTAGAACATATAAAGGAAAGTTTCTTTACTGAAGAGTAAAATACACATTTTGGGGAAGAAAAAAGACTTACGCCATTTTGTATATTTTATAATAGCACCTCAGGAGAGTGGTGGAAGCTTGCTCTGGGATATTTGGACAAGACCAGATTTGGAGCTGGGGTTATTGGGCATGAAGAATAGTTTCAGAAATTAAATTCCTCACCTTCTTTATTAGCTTGCTACCTTGGAACATTACTCTGTCCTAACCCCTTGACCAAGAAGGATGGTGTAGAAAATCCCAAGCATCCAGTGAGAGAGAGGGTTCAGAAGACAAGCTGCTGGGACCTGTGGTCCACAGGGCTAAATAAAGCCTCTTTCTTTATGCATATTCAGTTCTACTAAAATAACTGTTTTAGGTCTTGAGAGAAATGTAATTTTAGAATTACTCCTTTACATTTTACTGATGCAGCTGTTTCATTGGTATTTGTGGTAGGTAACCTGTCCACTATGAAGATTCAATAAGTAATACACCAGTCTCAAAGGAATGAAAAAATAAAAAGAAAATTCTCATTTAAAATGCCGAGTGTTTCCCTTTGGAAGCTGCCTTTTCTAAAACATTAAAAAATTAACTAATTTTTTTTTTTTTTGTGAAGAACAAAAATACAGAGTCACTTATATCATTTATTTACACAGGAATCTCTTGATGAAGTAACTATCAAAGATACATTAGAAGGTGACAACATGTATACTTGTTCTCATTGTGGAAAGAAAGTAAGAGCTGAAAAAAGGTACATTTATGAAAAAAATCAGTTTGAATTTTTTTAATGTTTACTGTATTATAGGATCTCATAATTGGAAAGCATCTTAGAGGCTAACTTGTTCAGCTCATACCTAGAAATCAGTCTTCTGAATTCCCAACAAATATTCATCCAACTTTTACTTGAAGACCTCCAGTGAGGTGTAATGTACTACCTCTTGTGGCATTCCATTTCATTTTGGGTATTGCTGGTTTAAAAAAGGTTCCCCTTAAATTAAGCACAGATTTGCCTCAATAAGCATTTATTAAGTGACAGACGCTGTCCTTGAGACTGCATGTAGAGACTAGAATGAAACAATCTCAACATTCAAGCTCACGTTCTAATGGGAGATGAGAAATACATATGTAAATATATGCAGAATAATTATAAAGAGAATAAATACAAGGTAGTTTGGGAGGTAGGGCAGTAGCAGTTAAGAGGATCATTAAAGATTCCATGTAAAAGATGGTATTTGAGTTATATATTGAAAAAAGAGTGATTCTCTTGGGTAGAGGTTAGGATAGAAAGGTTTGGGGTACAATGTGTATTTTTTTTAAAAAAATGATGAGAAATGGGGTTCCACGAGTGAAGGCTAGAAAAAGGCTAGTTTGACTATCGCAGAGTATAGGAGGGGGAATTAATGTACACTGAAGCTATAAAGATAGGTTGGGACCAGGTTGTGAAGGGATTGAAAAGGCAATTGGATGGGTTAACTATGTAATCACTTTGGCAGAATAGAGTGAGCAGAAAAGATTTGAGGCAGGAGTTGTAAAACATCCTGGATGACTGATTCACGTCTTAACTAAAATGATAGCTATTGGAGTAGAGAGAAAGGAATCTTTTGTGAAACATTTTGGATGTAGAAACAGCATAATTTGCCAGCTTATTGGATATGACTCTTAACTTTTACCCATTATTTACTCCTCATTCTTTCCTTTTGGAACAGGTACAAGCCTAATTTTTCTTCCTTCTGATAATCCTTCAGATATTTAAAGACACCTCTCGTATTCCCCCTATAAATAGTCTCAACTCTAGGGTAGATATTCCTGTAACTGATTCTCATATGATATGAACTTAAAACCTTTTACCATCCCAGTTGTTCAATAGGACATTCTTCAGTTCTTTAATTTTCTTTGTAAAATGTGTCACTCAGAAAATGAGAATCCAGATGTCTGAGCAGGACAGAATACAAGGTTGTATTGTTTTACCCTAGTTTGACCCTGTGCTTCTGTTAATGCTGCCTTAGATCCTGTTAGCTTTCTTGGCTGCTGTTATCTAATTGTTGAGCTTGCCATCCACTAAAAGCCCTAGAACTTTTTTAGATGAACTGCTGGCTTCAGTTTCTCATCCTTTTTTGTGAATTTTTTTTTCCCACCTCAGGTATGAAATTTTGAAATTTGCCATTTTGAACAGAGATCATTAGGAAGTCATTAACAACATAGAAAAGAAAGAAAAATGATTTGTAAATTTGTTGTCCATTATTTTTTCTTAGTAACAAGTTCATTAACCGTTGAATACAGTGGTAGTATCTGAGTTCTTTAATATGCCTCTTTAAAGCTTATTCTATTTTTAAATCCCTTCCTTTTTTATTAAGTATGTTTTGATTGTCATCATTTTTAACCTTTAACCTTTTGGTAAAATACTTAATTCCTGGCGATTTAAATAAAACTACCTTACTTCCTCTTTGTTTTCTTGTTATATACAACATCTTTGTTGTCCCTTTAAAATAGAATTGCTTTGCTATAAAATAATACCTGCTTAAACATATATAAATCCTTATGTTGGATTTTATCTGTGATATATGTTATATTTTTTCCGAAATTCATTTAATTTGTCCTACGTTGTGGTTGCTCTAAAAATTTTACTTCATACTGAAGTTAATTGCTACAATTTGATGTGAATATTTTCCAGTCTAATTTTATCTTTTTTTTTTTTTTGACACTTTCTTCTCCCAATTCATTTCAGCAGTTATTTATTGAGTAGCTGTTACTTAAGTGGCACTGTCTGTGGCACTATGTGGATCAAAATAAGTATAAAACATGCTTCAAGCTCTTAATGAATTTATAGTCTAACTGAACAAATAAGAAACACATCTAAAGCATTTGAATAACAATGTACAAAAGAATGCCCAAAAGAGTGATATAATCTGGGCTTCAGTGTCTTCATCTTTAATATGAAAAAGTTTGATTAGATGGATCTCTACCTTCATTCCACCACCAGAGTTGTGTAAGAGGAATTTGAGCTCCTGCTCATGATAATTGATGCCAAAAGAGTAAAGTAAATTTCTGAGAAAGAAAATGGAGAATGATAGGAACCGAGGATTGAGAACCAATCCCTGGAAAAATGTCCTGATTTTGGAGTGGGAAGGAGGGCATGGAAGGAATTGTAGATAAAAGAGAAGATAGGATTTAGACAAGTAGTGTAGTACTACAAAATCTGACTAAAGAAAGGTTATCAGTGTCAGATGCCCCACACAGATGTAACTACAATGTGGCTAGCAGTTGCTGCTGAAGTATAAGACCCAGCAAGATGAGCAAGAAGAGTTGCAAGCACAGGTTCTTTGATCTCCTTTTCTAAGGAAAGCAACTTTGAGGGGTTAATATATCATTCACTTAGTTCAGGGGGAAAAGCCAGCACCCTGAGCTTCACAGCGAATACAAATGGAAATTATAAACAGAAAATATCAACAGATCAAATAATACAATTCAACAGACAGGCTTTGTCTGATCAAGACATCACATACATAGTTACCAAAAAGAGAAGCACCAACATCTGGGTTTTCTTCAAAACTGGAGTGCTCCAGCAGCCACCCAGAGTCTCCACATCAACACTCTTCCAGTGAGTGAGAGCCCCAAACAAAATGCTGTCCACTGAGTATATATACCCTTCTTAGGCTTCATACCTAATCAGCAAAAGGGTGTGGGCCTGGGGCTTTGTGCCTAGTAAGACTTAAACAAAGGCACTTGATTACTTTAGCATTCTAAAAGAGAAAAAGTAAAAAAAAAAAGTCCTACCTTAATTAATATTACAAGAGGTCAAAGAGGAAAGACAAATAGAAGTGGACAGCATATCATAGTAGAAAGAGTAGGGGTGCCTGGGTTAAAATCCTTGTTCTGCTTTTTAGTATCTCTGTAACCTTGTGAAAGTCATTTCATCTCTAGGCCTCAACTTCCACATCTCTAAAATAAGGTGGTTGGGTTGGATTTTTCTCAATCTATGATCTCATTAGTTTCATGGATTTGGCATCCAATCAATAAGTATGTATGAAGAACCTACAATGTACTAGGCACTAGAAAGAAAATAGTTATGGGATATTTGTATGTAGTTTTGTAGAATGGAGGGGTATGAAAGTACATTACAGTGAGTTAAGGAAGGAATAATGGGTCTTCAAGTATTGACCTCTTCTGTGAAATGAAAAATATCATCAGGACCTCTCAGGGTAGGGAAACACGTTTAAAGGTGAAGACTGAGGATCCAGTGGAATATGAGACTGAATATACTGAAGAAAGGAGAGAATAAATGTAAAATCAGGGTCTTTCAGTAGACATTGTCATAAATGATCCTATTTAAACTTTTACTTAATACTTCACATACCATGACGCATGTAGTCTTTTTCATTAATTAGTAAGGGAGATACATACCGCATGGTGTGGATGGATGAAGGGAAAGTTATAGAGATATTTATGTGGAAGTCATGACTGTTGTTTACTGAAGGTATTCAAGTCAGGTAGCCTTCAACTTCTCAACAAAGCATGAAACAAAGCTTTCTACTTTGGGGACAAAGGTAAAATTTGAGAGATAAAGGAAAAAGATGATTTGTTATAGCAGCTTTTTAAAGGATGGTGCTAGAGAACCAAATGATCATGAAAAAGATCCCTATTTGCTTCAGCAGGCTAGAGCTACATGTTCCTAAGTCATTCTCTTGCACAAGAATTCTGCAGTTTTATTATAAGAGTAGAAAAATATTCTGTACAATTGCCGTAAGATCATGGATTGGCAGAAGGCCAGAAAGAAAAGGTAATTTGTATAAAAGGACTAATTGAGACTGGGTGAGCAATTATCCATGTTTGAGAGGGCAAATCAGTAGAGAGTAGGAAAAACTACATTTAAAAATGCTGTGGTTGGAAATTTGTTACCTACCCAAGCTATCTAATTTTGAGTGGAAATGAGTGGTCAGTAGTATTAAGGAAGGCAAAGACATAAATGTTGAAGTCACCAAGAATTATGTAACTAGGGAAAACATGAGTCAGATGGTCAATTATCTAGGAAGACTTGTTATATTACTATGTAAATTTTACTTGCATTCAGTTGAAAGTAAACTGTAATTAAAAAGGGAATTTAAATCCAAAATGAAAGTGCTGGAAAATATTTTTAAGAATATGTTTTTAACACATTCATTAATTTTGTAATCTTGTTTTAGGGCATGTTTTAAGAAATTACCTCGCATTTTGAGTTTCAATACAATGAGATATACGTTTAATATGGTTACCATGATGAAGGAGAAAGTAAATACACACTTTTCATTCCCTTTACGTTTGGATATGACTCCTTATACGGAAGATTTCCTCATGGGCAAGTGTGACAGAAAAGAAGGTAATTGACATTTAAATTGCTTTCCCTTAATAATTACGTGCTAATTCTAGACTAGACAATTCCAAAATGATAATTCTTGGCTTCAATTTCTTCATCTGTAAAATGATAGTATGGGAGTAAGCAAATTCTAAGACTCCTCTTAGCCCCTAAACTGTGGCTATTGCCAACATTTTCTGAATACTGGGTGCTAGCCTTCCCTGCACCAGCACATCCAAATCCCTGAAATTGAATTATGAGGCCATTCATAAACAAGTAATAATAACAATTTATGATTACCCATTATCCACATCTGAGCTTTGGGTTTTTTTTGTTGTTGTAGTCTCTGTAACGGTATGTACACGCTTTTCATACATTTCTGATTTTTCACTTTTTCACGTTTCTATTATTTCTAATATTAAATCAGTGTATATGTTTGTTCTGCTCCTAGGCTTTGAACATTTTCATTTACAAATAAGAAAACTACAAATATTTTTGTAGAGATAGTTGGGTATATTCCCAATGGGTAGATTTACTGAGTCAACAGGTATGATAGATTTTCTGGGGTTTTTTCATAGTTTGGATTGCTTACAAAAAAAATTCTACCAATTAGCAAGAAGATTTACAGTATATTAGCATATATTAGTATCTCTCCTCTCCCATGGTCCCATGACCATTGGGTTTTTTATTTTATTTATTTTAACCAAATAGGTGCAAGCAGATTTCTCAAACTATTTTTTAAAGTAAAATTGACCATTTTTCCATATTACTGTTTATAATTGTATATTGTACAAATTATCACTTCCTTTCTTTTCCTTTTTGTCATTACTCATAATAAACTTGTATCATTTCTTTATAGGTAGTGTATATAATGTTATTTTCTGATATACTTTTGCTATAAACTTTTTTCCCAATGTGTGGCTTTTCTTAATTTTCTTTTATAAACACTCATATACACATAGATAGTATTGTTTAGTCGTCTTTTCAGTGACCCCATTTTTTGTGACCCCATTTGGAGTTTTCTTGACAAATGTGTGAGTAGTTTGCCATTTCCTTCTCCAGCTCATTTGACAGATGTGGAAACTGAAGCAAACAGGGTTAAATGACTTGCTCAGGGTCACACTGCTAGTAAGAACTCAGGTTCTTCTGACTCCAGGGCCAGCATTCTATCCTTTGCACCACCTAACTTCTCCCATATTGCATGTGCATGTGAGGTACAAAGACACGGTTAACTTTTTGATCCACCTGTAATTTATTTTGCATTTATTATTTGACTTCAACCTATTTTTGCCACTTTGCTGTCCAGTTTTGTCAATCTGTTGAAATTCTTTCTCCACTGTTTGAAATACCCAAGTTTCCTGTTAGCTTGTAAGTCTGTTGTTGGATGGAATGATATTTTCTTTTTTCATTTTCACATATCTCCACAAAATATCTAATGTACAATTTGTGCTCTGCTTCAGTAAATGCTTTTGATTGACTCAAGCAATGTTAATGCTACTAGTAAAGCACTCCATTTTCCTTTTAAAGCTAAAGGGGCAGCATCTGCTTGTTACTGCTTTTCCAAAGTATATGAGGGCACTTGTGACCATGTTCACATTAATATCCTCTAAGACTAGAGAAAGAGTGCCCATTTTATATTATGTAAAATAATGAGTGTTAACCAAATTTTTTTTTAAAAAGATTAACATTTATATGTTCTTTTAGCATTTACTGTGTAACAGCCATATGATAATAAATTAATATTAATAGCAACATATAAGCATATGTACTTTGCTGTTCTGTAAAAATAATATTGATGAAGTTATAGGTATTTAGTAAGTTACAAGAAAGTTGAATGTGTCCATTTGAATAAATTACTTGTAACTAATATGTTATATTTTATAGAATACCAAAGGTATAATTTTATAAATTGGTGTCAGTGTTATACATGATTAAAATACACCAAAGCTTAAAGGAATGAATTACCTTTTTATTATGTAAATGATTTCAGGTTTTAAGGAAGAAGTTGATCTTGGAAAAGAAACTGAGAGTTATGAGTATGATTTGATTGGAGTAACAGTTCATACAGGAACAGCTGATGGTGGTCACTATTACAGCTTCATTAGGGATATAGTGAATCCCCATGCTTATAAGAACAACAAATGGTGAGTTAAGAGCATTGGATATTTCAGTTATATTTTATAGTGCTAAGATATATATGCTAGAACCCTTTCAGTTATTTCCTGTGGTAGTTTTTCCTTTTTTTTTTTTTATCCCTAGTATTTAACAGGGTACCTGACACATAGTAAGTACTTAAATGCTTATTGACTGAATTAAGTTGGATTATATGTTTTCTTCACGTTTTCCATGTAGCAATTCCATTATAAAATTAGGAGAGGAAGTCGAGACTAATTAGCAGTTTAGAACTTTGGGAAGTTTGACACTTTGAATCTGTAATTTAATCATGTGAGTATTCCTTCTACTGATGCTTTCATGCCTCAGTTTACAGATTCATGAACTGCCATGGCTATTCTGTTGTCAGGCCTGTACTTTTAAACTGTTCTTAGTTAGTATAAGATACGCTTGCACGCCAGTTTTGAGAACCTTATCTTCATACTCAATGAGTCATTGGATTTCAGTGGAGTTGGATAGATGACTACTGAAATATATAATTGGCAGTGCCATTTATTCTAACTAATTTTTTACTCTTTTAGTTATCATGTTTAATTTACTTATTTTGATTCAGTATAATTTTACAAATATTTAATAAGTGCGTAATATTTTTGTAAGTAGTAGGTTCTAAAGCTAGGAAGGTAAAGTAAGTTGGTATGTCCTTATCCTCAAGAAATTTATGGTTTAATCGTTTATATCTTTTTAGACTATCTTTGGAAATAATCACATTGGTGATTTTATTTTATAATAAACTTTTTAAGTATCTAGGAGACCGATTTGATATGAGAATAATAGTCCTGCCCCCATTTTTAAATGATGATTTGTCTTCTTACAGATTTCCATGTAGTTGGTAGATCTATCAGGTTTTCAGTTCTTATGAAGAGTAAGAAAGATACATCTACAGAAACAGGGAAATTTGGTTGGAGATTATCTTGTAAATAACCATTCTGTCTGTATTAGATATATTGCTCCATAACATTGTTCACACAGATGTAATAAGATGTTTTAAATATAGAAAATTCAACCCATTTTTGAATGTGGTAACTGAGAATTGGAAAATACTATTTGCTTGCCTTTAGGTATCTATTTAATGATGCTGAAGTAAAACCCTTTGATTCTGCTCAACTTGCTTCCGAATGTTTTGGTGGGGAAATGACAGTAAGTTTCCTTTAGAAGTTATTAGTGATTTATATGTCATTGTGTAACTATAAGGATTTTGACATTAATACATACTGCAGTAGGGGGACCATTTTCTTGTTGTTTGTCCTTTATTCTTGTGGACCAGTGACGTCACAAGGGTGTTGTTCACTTGCTTTTGAATTGGATTTGAGTGAGGCAGAGCTCCACAAAGTCATCAGCCTTGCTATTTTCTCGAGAATCATCTGAGACCAGTGGCAAGAAAAAAGGTCAAGATGACTGACAGTGGCCCAGAATGTGGTAGTTTACCTTGGGCTTTCTAAATTAAGGTCTTTGCCAGGTCTCAGTTTGTCTGAGGCCATACGCATTCAGTGACTAAGAGCTAGGTAAGAATTGAAACAAAAGATGGCCCAATTTTCTATGACCACAATGTCAGTATGGGAGAAGAAGACCCTCAGAGTTTCTGGCGTGAACAGGAAACAGTTGCTATTTACTCTCATTCAAGTCATCAAAGCCTAAACAGTGAGGCTATTATTGGTCATTTGGTGAAAGCCGGAACAATTTTTTTTCTTAATAAGTTAATTTTTATTAATAAGTTTATTTTTAGTTTTCCACATTCACTTTCATAAGTTTTAAATTTTCCCTCCCTCCCTTTCCCCTCCACAAGCCAATGTGTAATCTGATATAGGCTCTACATATACATTTCTATTCAACATATTTTCACATTAGTCATGATGTGAAGAAGAATTAGAATAAATGGGAGTAACCATGAGAAAGAAAAACATAAAATAAAAAAATATAGTCTGCTTTGATCTGCATTCAGACTCCATATTTCTTTTTTCTGGATGTGGATGGCATTTTCCATCATGAATCTTTTGGGATTGTTTTAGGTCCTTGCATTGCTGAGAAGAGCTTAAGCCTATCAAAGTCAGTCATCACACACTGTAGCTGTTACTGTGCACAGTGTTCTCCTGGTTCTGCTCACTTCACTCAACATCAGTTCACATAAGTCTTTCCAGGTTTTTCTGAAGTCACAAAAAGAGCTTCTATAAATATTTTTGTATATGCGCGTCCTTTTCCCATTTGTATGATCTCCTTGGGATGCAGACCTAGAAGTGGTATTGCTGGGTCAGAGTGTTTGCACGTTTTTGTAGCCCTTTGGGCATAGATCCAAATTTCTCTCCAGAATGGTTGGGTCAGTTCACAACTCCATGAACAATGAATTAGTGTTCCCATTTTCCCATATCTTCTCCAACATTTATCATCTTCCTGTTTTGTCATGTTAGCCAATCTGATAGGTGTGATATGGTACCTCAGAGTTGTTTTGATTTGCATTTCTCTAATCAGTAATGATTTAGAGCATTTTTTCATATGACTATAGATACCTTTAATTTTGTCCTCTGAAAACTGCCTGTTCATATCCTTTGACCATTGATCAATTAAGGAATGACTTGTATTCTTACAAATTTGACCCAGTTCTCTATATATTTTAGAAATGAGGCCTTTATCAAGGACACTAACAGTAGATTACTGTAATCATTGACTACTATGCCTTGCGTATCTAACCTGTTTCACTGATCTACTCCTCTATTTCTTAGCCAGTACCAAGTAGTTTTGATGATTGTTACTTTATAATATACAATTTAAGATCTGGTATGGTCAGGCTATCTTCCCTGGCATTTCTTTTCATTAATTCCCTTGATATTCTGGGCCTGTTGTTCTTCCAGATGAATTTTGTTATTGTTTTTTTCTAGCTCTATAAAATCATTTTTTGGTTGATTTAGGTTTAAAGACATAGTCTAGTAATTCCACAATGGGCTTTTTTTAAATGCCTGTTTTACAGGAGCTATATTTCCAGAAATCCAAAATGAATACTGCCCAGGGCAAAAAATAAATTGTCCCAGCTTTTGGGGGACATAAAATAAAAGAAAGAGAAGAACATGGTGATGATGATGATAATGGCCGTTTTATCTTTCCTTTTAACTGCTGCAATCAACTCTCATTCATTCATTCCACTTACATTTATTGAAAGTATGTTGTGTTCACACCATTGTGGGGCTATCAAAAAAATAACACATTATCATTCCCCTTAGTATGTTTATAGTCCAGTTTAGAAGACATTTACCCATAAAAATATTTAAATGAGAATAAAGGAATTGTAACAAAATAGTGTATCTTAAGGATCAAAGAAATAGAATAGACGGTAGCTTCTATGAAGTGAGATGACACAAAGATTATAAACAAATTATTATCTTTTCTAGTTGAATAACAAAAGTACTTAATTAAGATTAGTATAATTAAGGTAGAAGACATGCAGTTATGTTTTGATGCATACATCATCTTGAGATGCTGATTATACTATACTAGTAATAATACTCTGATAACCTTTCAAACTATTTTATTAATGTTTTGTTTTAAATATTCTCACACTCCATTTATCCAAGCATTAACTAGTCATTGCTGTTACACAGAGTATTTGAGAAGGAAGAGGCCATGTTTAGTACAGCTTGAATTCTTATTTCCAAGTTCAATTATTTGATATCATTTATCTGGCTTGCCTGTTTGAGGTCATCAGAGGAATCCCAGTACTCTCTTACTCTCACCTTATTTATCTCAGGTTTCAGCTCCCTTTTTTCCATTTGTGCTCTATCTTTTCTAGTCTATAGAATATGATATTGGGACCAAAAAACAATGGAAGTAAAGTAAGAATTGAGTAGTTCTACCTTTCTCTTGTCCCTTACTAACCTCAACTGTGGTGCTGTCTCTTCTTGGATTCTCTTTTCTGCAACTCATATTCTTAAAACTTCTCTATGAACCTTAGCTTGTTCTGAACTTAGTACTCCTTAACATTTCCTGAGTCTTGCCACACTTGTAAAATCTTATCTTGTGATCAATTCCCTATATATCCACATCAATTTCTTTAGCAACTCCTTTTTCTTTTCAGTGCAATTATTTTTCTGTGTCTTCAGAATTTAGTTCTTAACTGTTTCTTATACTTCCATATAGAATTTATTAATCCATGGGGACCTACTAATTCTTTATCATAAGTCTGCTCATTTAAAATATAAAGTAGGTTTCAAAATATTCCTGGCTTTCCCTTGCTTATATGTCATCAACTGTAAAACTAAGTGCTGATGGGTCCTCATTAATGCACTAATGAATCCCTAAAATATTTCACATATATTTAAATTCTCAGCAGTCAGAGTTAAAATAATGTAAAATCTGGGAATTGCTTACATTTATTCACATTAATCAGGATCTACCATTTTCATCCAAGGTTCCTGTTGTTTCCCTGGTGGTAAATTGTTTCTCGTTACTGTTGAGTTTAAGGTTCAGAATAGCGTATGTCTTCATTGCCTCTTTTACCTTTTAAAGGATGGAACTATCATCACTCAATCAAATAAGCAATTATTAAGCACTGTGTAACTAACCACACCATTTTTAACTATTTTGCTTTTTGCAGAAAGTAAGAGAAATCTTATCTTCCATATTTGAGATGTTTCCCAAACTAATTACTTCCCTCTGCCCAAGTGACCTGCAGTACTGCTCCTAAAAAAGCAGAGCAAGTAAAATATTTTTGGCTGCCCTATAAGTGACTTGCACATGGGCAACTAATTAGTGGCAGATTCAGGAATGAATCTCTCACAATGGGATTTGATGGCAAAAGTAGAGACACTAGAAGATTATGCTACTCCTCAGCTTTTAGATACCAGCCTACCAACCAATAGAGATCTAATAAAATAGAAAAATTGAGGGAAACTTGCCTTAGGTATCGTCTTAGTACCTGGTCCCCTTTTAGCCTGAGTCTCTTTCTTTACTCGCTGCCCTCTCCTTGTGTAATCACACCATTATTATCATTTGCTTCTTTGTCACTCTACTTACACAACCTCCCTAGCACTGTAACTTCCATGTCATTATTTTCTAGGTATTTGGCCTTCTCTTCATGCCAAACGTGAGATAGAATTTTAGAATTCTCAACTCAGTACTAGATAGAAATTCCTCAAATAAACTATCTTATCCCTTAATCACCAGCTCTCAGTTCTTCTGTAAGTCTTCTATAAGCTTCCCATCTCCAGATGCTAAAAGCTTCTTCATCCCATCCTGAAGTTTTTCACAGCTTTAACTTTCTCATCATGATGATCTCTATGAGCTTTTTTTATTCTCTTTCCTTAGTACTTGTTTTTTTTAATGTAATTCTCTCTGGCAGTTTTTTGCCTCTTGTTGTGCCCTACTGTTAGTTCTGATGTTAAACTGTGCCTTTCATATTTTCTTATTTTACTATATAAAAATTTTGGGAAACTATATGACTTTAAGGTGGTCCTGTTTCTTTCTAGTGGTATCCAAAAAAATCATAACTTCTAGCTTAGGAAATCCAAAGGAAACTCTCTGTCATCCCTCTTCCCCCCTCACCGCCGGCCCCCCCCCCCTGGCCTTTTAAAATAATTTTCACCTGTCTGTCACAGCCATGAAAATAAACACAAATCTGAAATGCACAAAATCTAAGTAAACTATTTCAGTCAGCCTCTTGAAAATTAGAGAGAACTTAGATAAAATGTCATCTTTACCTCTTTCCCCTCCATTTAATTTTTACTTTATTTTTACAGTTGTCATGTCATTTATTTGTTACTGATATATAGGAACTCACTGTTGTGAAATGTCTAAAGAGGAAGAAAGAGTTGACATTGGTACATATCATCAAATTTTGTTGGCTAATTAGAATATTGATAAGTATAATAAGTAAAAAATTATTTGGTATACAATATAAATCATTTTATGGTGTTATTTTAGCTTTCAACATATCTGTTATCTCAAGAAGGAAAAAAATAATATAATTTTTCTTAAACAGACCAAGACCTATGATTCCGTTACAGATAAATTTATGGATTTTTCCTTTGAAAAGGTAATTATTTATTGTACATTTGGTAATTTGACATTTTAAAAAATTTTCATGTCGTCTTTGTATCTACTTTTATATTTATTGTATCAAAAATTTCTTTTTTGTGAAGACACACAGTGCTTACATGCTGTTTTATAAGCGGATGGAACTGGAGGAAGAAAATGGCAAAGACCTCAAATTTGATGTTTCATCAGAATTGCTGGAGGTATAAGTTGGTTTTATTTTAGTATCAATATGATATCAAAGTTACGTAGTTACGAAAAGCCTATTGTTTATGGAACAGGATTTGTTTTTTAAGCAGCGTCAATGTGATTGATTGAAGTTAGGGAAGAAGATAAAGGAGAAGGAGGAATTAAGCATGATTCTGAGATTTTAAACCTTTGTGACTAGAAATATAGTTTTGCTAAACATTTTTTTTTTTGGAGGGGGGAAGGCAAGGGCGATTGGGGTTAAGTGACTTGCCCCAGGTTACACAGCTAGTAAATGTGTCAAGTGTCTGAGGCCAGATTTGAACCGAAGTCCTCCTGACACCAGGGCCAGTGCTGTACTTACTATGCCACCTAGCTGTCCCTTAGAAGTATAGTTTTGCCTTTGAAATAAGAAAGGTTAGATAAGAGGTGGGTTTGGTAATATACGATTACAAATTCTCTTTTCGACATTAAGTCTGAAATATATATTGGATTTTATTTGGCAAAATCCTGTATAGAGTCAATAATATGGGACTGGGGCTCAGGAGAGAAGTTAGGACTGGATTTATAAACCTTAGTATCATCTCAGTATAGATGACAGTTGAACTTCCTTGATGCTGAAGAAATCTTGGAAAGCATATACAGAGGAAAGGGATTCAGGTCAGAGGCTTGGAGTACACCCACACATAGGGGTATGTAATGGATGATTAATGGAGACCTAGAAGAAACAATGAGATAAGAGGATGAAGAGAGTACAGTGTTAGAAAACCCAGAGAGGAGTATCCAGGAGGTGGAAGAGTGGTTCAGAGTGTCAAATGTTAACCTATTGGATGTGGCGGTTAGACTCTTGAGAACTTGGGAGAAAGTAGTTTCAGTTGAGTTATGAGATTAGAGGACAGCTAGGTGGTGTAGTGGATAGAGTGCTGGGCCTAGAGTCAGGAAGCTTCATCTTCCTGACTTCAAATCTGACCTTATATACTTACTAGCGGTGTAATCCTGGGCAAGTCCCTTAACCCTATTTGCTCAAGTCTCCTCATCTGTTGAGAACAAAATAGCAACCTATTCCCCTGTCTTTGCCAAGAAAACCCTAAATGTGGTCATGAAGAATCAGGCATGACTGAAACGACTAAACAATACAAGGTCAGAAGCCGGGTGGCATAGGGTTTAAAAAGGTGAGTAGAAGTGGATGCAAGACTATACACAACTGTTTTTTGGTCTTTGGTTGTACAAGGGAGTAAATAGAGCATGAGAGTGTGGTAGGGTAAAATGAGAGAGGTTTTCTTGTTGGGTTTTTTTTTTTTAAATATATTTTTGATTGTTTTTTGCTTTGATGGGGGAAGGCAGGGCAAGTGGGATTAAGTGACTTGCCCAAGGTCACACAGTAAGTGTCAAGTGTCTGAGGCCAGATTTGAACTCAGGTCTTCCTGATTCCAGGGCCAGTGCTCTACTCACTGCGCCACCTAGCTGCCCCAAATGAGAGGTTTTTTTAAGTGTGAGGTAACCTAGCATATTTATAAACTACAGGGAATTTAGATTGAAAGAAGTTTTAAATTAGAGAGAGAAGAGATGACAATTGGGCAAAGCCCTTAATGGAGGCAATAAAAGAGACTGAAAAAAGACTAGTCAGATAGGTACAAGAGGAACCTGGACAAATCAGTGTCAGCAGAACTTAAAGAGGAGAGCATATACTGAAAATGGTGATTGATAGTGCCAAAGGCAGAGGAGACATCAAGAAAAGATGAGAACTAAGATTAGATTTGACATTTAAGATTTGATCATTGGTAACTGGAGAAGGCAGTTGTACTTGAATGATGAAGTCAGAAGCTGGACTGCAAAGGGTGAAGAAACATGTGAGAGTAGAGGAAGTGGAGGCAGAAAGTACGCACAGCTTTCTCAAAGTTAACCATGAATGGGAGGAGAGATATAATGGCTATCATGAATGTCCAGATCAAGCACAGTTTTTTCATCTTTTTGTTTTTCTGTTGTGCTTTGTTTTAAGCATGTGGAAAGACATGTTTATAGGCCAGTAGGTAAGGAGAGATTGAGGATTAGAAATATACGGGCGACGATACTTGGGGCAATTTATTTCATCATGCAAAATTAGATCCAGACCTTGCCCTACTGATACTTGCATTTTAAATGAAAACTTAGGTGTCGAAAGATTATGGTAGCTTTACATTCAATCCTGTGACTATCATTTTTAAAGCAGAAAAATCTAGTCCTTCTCTGGATGTAGCATTTTGCATAACATGCACTAATAAATTGTAATACTTGGAAGAATGCTTAAGTAATGTTTAATTTTCCTCATATATTTTGAGACTATAAGATTTGATTCAAAAGAAGAGTGAAAAAGCAACTAGAGTTTATTAAATGGCAAAATTGCTTGATGAAAACACTTTCTAAAACTTTTTTGGGGAAGCTCTTATGGTACATATTACACACACACACACACACACACACACACACACACACACACACACACACACAAAAAACTGTGAAACTTGGAATCCACAGTAAGTTTACTCCGTTAGCAATTGAGATGATGAAGATAATCTTCTTTTCCTTTTAGTGAATAGTTTAATTTGCCAGATTTTGTAACTTATTCATACCAGATAAGTAGATTTGTCACAAAAGGCTTTTTGAGCTTTTCTTGAGACACACTGAATCCTCTGCTCCTCTAATGTTTTTAAGTGTATTTAAAAATACGCAATATGGCAGAGCATTATCACACTTTAGAGAGATTTAGTCATTTGCTTGATATTACGTAAAACCTGAAAAAGTCACCTAGGATTTTAAATAGTTGGGTGGGTATTTTTAGGACTATTGTTTAACCTTATAGAAGTGGTAAAGTATAATGAAGTAAATTGCTTTCTTATATCTGATGTTAGCATTTTTTCTTCAGTGGATTTGGCATGATAACATGCAATTTCTTCAAGACAAGAACATTTTTGAGCACACATATTTTGGGTAAGTTTTTTTCAAAGGTCAGTATTGGAGTTTTCAATAAACACTTCTTTAAGGTCTTATTTGGTAAGGAAGTTGAATTGTTGCTTTATAATTCTAGGTTTATGTGGCAGTTATGTAGTAGTATTCCAAGTACGTTGCCTGATCCAAAAGCTGTGTCCCTAATGACGGCAAAGGTAACATTTAAGCCTTCAACAATTTCAAGACCAGTCATATTAAAATAATCATTCAGTTAACTCCTCCCTTGTTTATATCTTTTCTTTCAGTTAAGTACCTCATTTGTCCTGGAGACATTTATTCACTCAAAGGAAAAGGTATGTATTTTCTTTCATGAACTTATGTCATTCGTTAGTATTATTTCTTTTGGAGAATGTTTAGTTACTTAATAATGCATATGACTTGGCTAACATCCTGTTATCTGTTATTTAGCCCACAATGCTTCAGTGGATTGAACTACTAACCAAGCAATTCAATAACAGCCAGGCAGCTTGTGAGGTGAGTTAAAAAATTTCGTACCCTTGTGCCACCCCCCCCCCCCAAAAAAAAAACCAAACCCAAAAACAGATTAGAATTCAGATCGTTGCTTTGTTTTTGTTAAAGACTGGAGAGTATTCTAAAATAATGATGCATTATAAATCAGCAGCCTACATCTTTTGAACGGATTTTTAGTATTACCTAATTGCAGTAAAAGCTAGAATTGATGATCTTCATAGTGTTATTCAAAATCAACTTTTGTTTTTCCATATTAAAAGAGAAAGTAAGCTTCAAAAATGAATCATCTAAATATTTTTCTAAGCTTTAGAATAATGCAGTTTTTTTTAATCTGGAAACACTTTTTGAATTAAAACTTCATGCATTTTTGACACATACATTTTATCTGTAAAGCTCTTAGCAGAAATACATTTTGACCCATTCAACATTCAGTATAACATTTTCTCAGTAACTGAATCTTGGATTTCAGAGTGACTTCAGAGACCAAGGATCCCCATAACTATATCTTCAAGAAGGCTTCATGCAGCCTTCGCTTGAATTAGACCTCAAATTAGGGAAACCTCCACCTACTTCTGTAGGTAGCCCACTAACTTTTGCATTCCTATAATTGTTAGGAAGTTTTTCCTTGGATTAAGTTGAAGTCTGCCTGTCTTCAACTTTCAGACATTGATTCTAGTTCTGTACTTTGGGCTTAGCAGAGCAAAGTCTTATCCCTCTTCTACATGACAGCCTTTGAGATTCTTGAAGACCGCCTTTATTTCCCCATAAATCCTCTTTTCCCAGGTAAAAATCCCTGGTTTCTTCAGCCACATCTCATATGTTGTAACCTCAAGGACCTCCACTATTTTATTTGTACTCCCAGCATCCTAAGCATTAGCCGTCATTCCCATATTTGTGTTGTATAAAAATTGGATCTTTTAAGTCTAAATCATTGAAAAGTCATTGATCTTCTAAATCTAAATCATTGAAAGAAATATTAAACAGAACAGACCAGGTCTAAGAAGGAATCCTTGGTGAAATCCACTAGGGGCTGTCTTCCAAATGTGATTTCAAACATTTTCAAAACAAGCTAACCTGAAATCAGTAAATATTTAATAAGTCCTTGTTCTCAGGCTTCTATTTTACCGGAGAATACAATATATGCACATATGAGTAAATTATCATCTCTTGTGCCTGGAATGCACTCCCTTATTACTTTTATTTCCTTCAAGATGCAAATCAAGCACTACCTACTATACAAAGGCTTTCCTGATCACCCTAAATGCTAGGGAATTCCTTCCCTAAAGTCTTTTTATTTACACCACGTGGCAAATAATAGGCATTTAATAAATGCTTATGGATTGAGAGAGAGAACATTAACAGCTAGACATTTCTAGAAACACTTCTTAGATAAGCAGACACTTCAGTCCTTCTACTTAAGAAAAATTGTAATGCACAAGCGTTTATTAAGTACGCATTCTATGTCTCACACTGTACTAAGCCCTGGGATATAAATTCAAGTAGAAGGAAAGTCAGTCCCTGCCTTTAAGGATTGTACACTCTTAATAGAGAAAGACAGTATGTAATAGGAAGTTGGGGGTAGGGAACGAAAAACAAGAGCACCTAATACAAAGTAATAATAGGTAAAATAGAGAGCACAGACTGGAAAAAGAATGAGACATGATTGGCTTGGTTGCCTTCTTTATTTTATTTTTATTTTTTTAAATCTTTATAGTATTCAACATCACTTTTTATAAGATTTTGAGTTGTAATTTTCCTCCTCTACCCTCCCTTCTCCCCAAGACAGCAAGCAATCTGATATAAGCTATGAATGTGTAGTCATATTAAACGTTTCCACCTTAGTCATGTTATGAAAGAAGAATCAAAACAAAAGGGAAAACCACAAGAAAGAAAAAAAAAAGAAAATAGTATCCTTCAATCTGCATTCCGACTCCATAATTCTTTCTCTTGATGTGGATAGCATTTTCCATCATGAGTGTTTTGGAATTGTCTTAGATCATTGCATTGCTGAGAAGACCTAAGTCTATCAAAGTTAGCCATTGCACAATATTCTTCTTCTGCTTACTTCACTCACCATCAGTTCATGCAAGTCATTCAGTGATTAAGGCTAGTTAAGAAATGAGCCAAAGAGTGTCCCTTTTTACATAATCAAAAAAGGGGGGCGGGCGGGGAAATTTCTGGCCCAAATAGAAACAATTACTATTTATATTCACTCTGAGCCATTAGGGCCCACTCACAATGACCACTCACCTACTTCTGGCCAATCAGTGTGAACCAGGTTTAAGGCTTGATCTTTAAGAAAAGAATCTAGCCAATAAACCCCAAGATATCTTGCTAGGTTTCAGCTATCAAAATTTACATTTCTTTGGGCAGACCACCCACAGGTAAAAGTGTAGTACCCATGTGGACAGAGGGAGAAGGAGGAAGGGAAACAAAGAAAAGGAAAGGGAAGGAAGGAAGGAAGGAGCGAGCTGAATTGCTCAATTAGAACTGGCCAGTTGGGTCCCCAGTGGGAGAGCTCAGGCTACTTGCAGATTGTTGTTTTCTTTGTTCTGAAAGAGAACCATGACATCAGTAAGATGGTGCCCTGAATGGCAAGTGAATTGGATTTAAGTGAGGGAGGGCTGTGCAAAGTCACCAGCCTCATTTTCTCCTTCAGAGCCATCTGGGTCCAAATGGAAGATGTAGATCAGGATGACTGGAGATAGCTCTCTGTCCTCTTTATATGAAGGTCCTGGAAGGAGCTATCCAGTCATAAGGAGAGTCTGTAAGGATGGAGGGTACTTCTAGTGTGTGAATCTCAGGGCTGGAGTGAGGCTTCAGGATGAAGAACTGAGGCATGGTAGAGGAAATCTGCAATACAGCCTGAAGAGGAAATGCCTTTCTTTAATAGGAGGTAGGATATTGAGGATCTAGAAGAGGAAGGTAATAGAATTTTTTTTATGAACAATATTCCTTTTTATCATAAATTCATCTCATAGTTTCTTCAAAGTAGTGTTGGTTATACAAATTGAGACAGTTTTATAGATAATAAAATTATTATTGTACTTTTCTGTAATACTAAAGACCAAATCCTATACTTTACTTTGACTATTCATGCAAGCAGTTTTTCATTATTTTAGCTAACATGGGATTTACGAAAGGGAGCAATAAGGAGAAAGTGAATTCCTGTAGGGACTGGTAAATAAGTGAGGCAGAAAGAATAGCTAGGCTTGAGTGGAATACAGTTAATCAAACCCATGTATCTCTCATCCTACCTATATATTGTAAAAGACTTTCTCAAATGCTTTGCTGACATCTGTATAACCTCTGTCTACAGTATCTCCATGTTCTACCAGTCTAATAACTGTCAGAAGAGGCGTGAATATAATGTCTTATTTGTGGGTACAAAAAAATCAGCCTCCTAAATGTAAGATAAGAAGGCATGGTTAGATAACAGTTGTTTTGAAAAAAAAAAATCTAAGGATTAATGAACTGCAAGTTCAGTATGAGTGAACTGAGCAACACAAAAGCCAAATGAAAAGTCAGTGCTTTCTTGAGAGAAGGGTAACTCCCAGAAACCATGATGGTAATGGTGCAAATGAACTCTGCATTCCTGGGACTTCAGATGGCATATTATTTTAAGTTCTTAGCACCATGATTTAAGGAGGACATTGACAACCCAGATTGTCTAGAGGAGGACAACTTGAAAGGTGAAAGGATTAAAATGCATAATATATGCAGATAATTTGAGAGAACTGGTCTTGTTAAGTTTAGAACAGAGAATACTCAAGGAGTATATGGTAACTGTCTTCAGGAATTTGAAGGGGTCTCAACGTGGGAGATGTTCTTTTTGGCCCCTGAGGGCAGAAGCAGAACCAATGGGTGGAAGAGGTAAAGAGGCAAATCTAGGCTTAATGTCTGGAAAAACTTCCTAGCAATTAGACTATCCAGAAATGAAATGGGAATGCGTGGTGAGGTTGTATGTTCACCCTACTTGGAGATCTTTAAAAAGAAGCTGGGTGACCACTTTTCAAGTATGTTATGGAGAGGATTCATTTTGTGTATGGTTTCGACTAAGTGGCTTCTGAGGGGCCTTCCAACTCTCAAATTCTGTGATTTTTTTGTGAAATGAGGATGAACTGGTCCAACTTACTCATGATGAAGCTGGGCCAACTTTGTGATCACTGCTTCTTTGTGTAAATGTTCACTAATCATATCTTTAATAATACCTTCCTCCTAGAATTTTTCTGGGAAATAAAGGTAACTGGCCAATTCAATAGATTGTAGATTCTACTGTACACTATCTTCTCACCTACCCTCCCCCCCGCCCCAAAATACCCGAGACAAAGTTTGCTATTTGCCAGGAATGTCGGATGTCTTACCTCTTCTCCATGTCTTGCTAAGATTGTTGCCAATGACTTAGCAATCTCATCATCCAGTTTTTTCATAGTATTTAGTTCTTTGGGAGCCTAGTAACTGGAACTCCCTACTCAACTTGATTTTCTGCCATTAACTATTCTGTTCCAGTCTTGTCAATTTAAAGATGGTTCTATTTGGTAGAGAAAAAAGAAGCCAAATTCTTGGCTTCCCTTTATCATTATCCATCCCAAATCATGGTCTTCTCCTTTTTTGGGTATGCTTCAGTAACATGAAGGGGGAAAAAATTTTCGTTCTTTCATATTCTTCATTTGCCTTTGTTCATTCTAAACTTTAGCTGTCCTGACAATGTTCTGCCAAGGCTATCTCTCAATACTTTTATCTTGTCTTACCCATGCCCTTACATCCTATTTTCTATATGTCTTTTAAAAATCTAAGTTGGTTTGTGTTATCCTTATATGTCTGTATCAGTCTCTTTCATCATCTTTCCCTTTTCTTTCCCATCATAATGTTTCTGTTTGTGAAACAGATGACTGGGAGTGGAATCAGGTGCTGATAGCTGTCTTCAAGTATTTGGAGGACCATTGGTTGGAAGAAGGAAAGAATGACTAGATTTGTTTTCCATGTTCCAGAGGGCCAGAACTAGGAAAGTGGTTAGAAAATTCAGAGAGTTAAATCTAGACCTGGTTAGAACAAAAATTGTACAACATAGCTAGCTAGATATCCAAAGATTGAACAGTCTGCCTCAGTAAGTGTGGTGCATTTCCCTTCTCTTGGAGTATTAGTAAAGACTGAATAACCACTGCTCAGGTATATGATAGTGGGAATACTGTTTCAGTTTCAGGTAGTACTTAGATGACCTCTCGGGTCCCTTCCAATTCTGAAATTACACAATTCATAGCTTCTAAAATTTCATTTTGGAGGACTTCCCATCCCTTCGGGCTGATTTCTCCTTTGCAATTTTTATCCATAGGATTCTGCCTCTTTTCTTTAAAAATCTACTTTCTCAGAGTATAGAATATATGTCAAACTATGTCCATCTCTTCTGTCACTAATTTTAAGATGCAATGGACACTTTTTCCCAGGATTCCCAAAGTTTTCCTCCTTGCTGATCAAAATCACATTCAACTATGGAAGTTTACCTCTTTGTTTTTTCTGCCTTTTGAATAATGAAATTATCATTAATGCAAATTAAGAATTAGTCAGTTGCTTTGTTTTTTATAATGATACTTAAGGCAATCGAAATGTCCCTATTACTATATTGCTGTGTCAGGCCTTAATGACAGGCTTGTGATATGTTTCCTAAACTCTTTGTTTCCTCTTTCTAGGTGGTCTGTAGTATTCCACGAGATCTCTTTTGTTTGTTCCTCCACTCATCCTTTCCTAAATGCAGTACCACATGCTTTCCTCCTCTGATCCCCTGTTTCCTGATGTTAATATAGCTTCGTGATATGTGATGTTTTTTTTCTTTTTGGGGGGGGGAGGGGTGAGGCAAGGCAATTGGGGTTAAGTGACTTGCCCAAGGTCACACAGCTAGTAAATGTGTCAAGTGTCTGAGGCTGGATTTGAACTCAGGTCCTCCTGACTCCAGGGCCAGTACCCTACTCACTGCACCACTTAGCTGCCCCTATAATATATGATATTATACCACCTCAGGTCCCATTTATCTAATCTATATTATACCTATTCTATATTATAACCTACCAGAACCATCTTCTCTGTCTACTTGCATTACAATCTCTAATTCACTTTGCTGGTTTACCCATATTTTGCTATTTGCTATTGCTGGTGGACTTTATTACCAGGGCTAATCTCCTGACAAGTCATTGGTAACCTACTCTATTTTCATTGTAAGTAATATTTTTATATTCCTAGTGACTTTAAATCAGAGAACTGATTTTCTGTATTTTATAACAACCTCAGAAAGATTATCAACATTGAAAGGACTCCTGTCACCCTTTATAAAGAGAATGACATATTTTCTTTGAGGTCTGAAAGCTGTTGTGTGTATTTTCAAAAATGGAAATTGGATAATTGGTCTAGTTTTAATGAAACAATACAAATACTTTATCTTGTGTTTTGCAAATCTGAAAAACTCCTGAAACATTTGACTAGATAAATTCTCCTGGAATTATACTTGATTAAGATAATTGAACTCCTTTGGTGATACTCATATATCATGCAATATTAAACTAATTGCTTGCTTTTCTTGTTAAGTTTCCAGCTCATGTCTCTCTTTATAGGAGCAAGAAATATAGGTAAAATAGTTAGCAACCATAATCTACATCTGATTAATGTTATTTCATTCTAGTAATGCATCATAGCTTTTTGACATAATTGTCCATTCAAACAACTGGCACAAAGAAAATGAATATGAAATAACTTTTGAGGGAAAGTAACTGAAGGAATTAGAATGGGCTTCCTCTAGGAAATGGCAGATGAACTGAATCCTAAAAGAAGCCATCGATTCCATGAGCTAGTATCAGGACAGGAATGCATTAGCAGCGTGGGGACACTATGCACAGAGTGTGTTAATCATTAGTGGAGACAAGTAGGAGTATACAAATTTTCCCTAGATTATGACCTTGTAGGTTTTATATTTTGGAAGTTTTTATTTGAAGCTGTTAAGGCAACAACTAGAAGAAAAACCTTATAATGTTAAGTTAATGTGATTTTCGTTCCATTGAGTGAATCTTAATACATGACTAAGTATTGATTCAGTATTCTTACACTCATATCAGACCCTTTTTTCTTTTAGTGGTTTTTAGACCGAATGGCTGATGACGATTGGTGGCCAATGCAAATCTTAATAAAGTGCCCTAATCAGATTGTGAGACAGGTAAGAAAATGTTCATTTTTTCGATTGAAAATTGACTAAATATATGGTAAAGTAGAAGGCATCTTGAATTTTTGAGTAAGAGGACCTGAGTTTCAGTCCTAGCTTTGTGTATAGATGATGTGATCTTAGGAAGATCACTCAATTTTCTGAGCCTGTTTCCTTCTTTGTAAAATGAGGCTGTGAAATTACAGAGCTAGCTCTGGAGCTGTGAACTTAGGAACTCTATTACCCATAAATAGTTCCAAGAACATTAGAAGAAGGAAAAATAATCATAGAATTTGAACTAGGTCTTCTAGTTTATCCCATTGTAATGCATGCTTCTTGAGAACAGAGGGACTGTTTTTGCCTTTCTTTGTATTCCCAGCTCTTAGAAACCTGGGCATTTATTGATTCATTTGATTAATCCAAACTTTTCACTTTGTAGAAGAGAAAATTAGTCACTATAAATTTTGCTTTTCCACAATTTTCACCAATTTCTTGAAGTCCTCACCCCATAGATAGATAGAGATACAGATATAGATACACACACACATACATACATACATACATACGTACTTACATACATACATATATATATATGTATATATATATATATACCTATGTTAACTTAAGGTGTACCTTACTATCATTTGCAGATGTTTCAGCGTTTGTGTATTCATGTGATTCAGAGACTCAGACCTGTACATGCTCACCTCTATTTGCAACCTGGAATGGAAGATGGGTAAAATGTTTGCTTCTGAACACTTTTTTCCAAATTTTATTTAGATGATAGTTATTTAAAACATTAAAATTTCCAGCATGAGATCCTTGCCTAATGAAATAGGGTAGAAAGAACTGATGTCATTTAGGAAGATTTTGTATGTTGTTTAAAATAATCTTATATTCATAATTCTCACCAAACCCTAAATTAAGAGTCTATTCATTGCTGTTTGTGTATTATATAACCTTTGAGTTATCATAACAGATATAGTAAATTGGGCCCAATATGATAGGATTCCTATAATGAAATAGAAATTTAGAAGATTTTAAAGTCTTCTAGTCAAAGATATGTATGTTTGCTGAGCAGATCTAATTGAAAGGCCACATAGTGGAATAGAAAAACACACTCTTGTTTTAGTCAGAGAACTTGGGTTCAGATCCCAGCCACTTCCTTCCTTCCTTTGTGACCTGAAGTAGGTCTCTCACTTTTCCTCATCTGTAAAATCAGGGGGTTGGAATAGATAAACTCTAAGGTCAAATCTGTAGCACGTTATCATCCTATAAAAGGATCGTCTCTGAGCACATTATCAGAACACAGTTTGGTTGGTAAATCACAAGGTGACATTTATGTAAGTTTGCAGAGGTATTTTTGAGATGAACCTTGAAGGGATAGTTTCATTTGTTTTCATTTGATTTTAAAGTGGTATGGAAGTCAAAGAAACTGTTGCAGGAAGTTCTTTGCCAAATGTAACCTAATGAGTATCTGAGTTAGGATTTTAATTCTGGTCTTCCTGCCTAAAGTGCATCACTCCATCCACTATACATCCAGATACTTTGGTTTTCCTGCCTCTCTTGATCTTTACCTAAATGTTTCCTGTGATGCTTTTCCCCTTGAGTCCTTGATTTCCTCACACAAGATTATCTTCTTTGTATACTTAGCCCACTCTAGTCATACTCTTTTGATAACTTTTGCCCTGTTTCTACATTTCTAGAGCCATTTCTCAGCTTTTACTAAGAACATGCTTTTTGGTAGATAGTATGGTAGGAATACAACAACAAAAAATGGCATAGTCCATTCCCTCAAGAGGCTTAAATTCTGTAAAGGAGACAACTTGTGCATAAATAAGTAACAACAAAACAGATCGAGATAATTTAGGTGGGACAGAGGACCTTGGCAGCCAGAGAAATCAGGAAAGATTTCACACACAGAGACTCACCCACTGACACTTAGGCACGGTTTGGAAGGAAGATGATGAGAGACAATGGTGGTAGTGGAGTGTTTTGCTTTACTATGCATGTTTATTAAAATAATCCCCTTCCTTATCTCAGTGGCATAGAGATGTAAAGGGATTAGCAAGATGGCTGCCAACTAAGTTATCAGAAATAAGTGCCAGTGGCGTTCAAACAGAACAGAAATAAGGGTAGAATGTAAACAACAGCAAAAAAGGCAGTTTGATTAGACAGTGGAGTACAGTAAATGGAATAATTTTTAACAAAGTTGCAAAGGTAGTTTGGGTCCAGGTTGTAAAAAAGACTGAGAAACAAGTCAATGAGTTTATATTTGTTCCAAAAAGTAATAGAAACAGCTAAATGATTCAGTGCACAGAGCGCTGGGACTAGAGTGACGGAAGACTTGAGTTCAAATCCAGTCTCACTTACTAGCTGTGTGACCCTGGGCAAGTCACTTAACTTCTGTTTGCCTTATTCTGCTGGAGAAGGAAAGAAGTATCTTTGCCAAGAAAACCCCATGAACAGTATTGGCATGCTATGGTCCATGAGGTCATGAAGAATTAGACAGAACTGAACAACTTAAAACAGCAACAAAGTTCATGGACAACTGTGTCTTCTGACAATATATCTAAAAAAAAAAAATCTACACTTTGTTCTGTTTTGAGATACCAAACTTATATAGTGCTAGATGCAGAATGTTACATTTCATCTTCTTATGTGAAACAAAGACATTCTACCTCTTCCTCCAATTGTCACGTTCTGCAAGCACTTGCTTGTCCTGCCTATACATAACAATAAAGTATCTTTCTTTGATAGAATGAATACCCTAATTTTTTTCCCCCACCCCCATGTAGAAGCTAAGCTTCTTAAGGTCAGGAACTGTTTCATTTGGCTTTTTGTTCCCATTGCCAGCAGTGGAAAGCAGTTGTGTGGGGAAATGTCTTGTAGAGAAGAGATCGCCTTAAGATCCAGATCAAGTAAATCATCTCAAGAAAGTTTGTATATGATGCTGGAAAGATAGTAAATAGATATGTCGTAGAATGTTTTTGCCAGTGTTTCTTTAGAGATTACATCTCATCAGTGAAGATTATGATGGAAAATACTTCCATTTCAACTACAATTTACAACCAATGTATTTAGTAAAGATAAAGCCATGCCACTTAGGATAAAGCCAGGAAAAGCAGCTGCATCTTACCAGACAAATAAGAAACCCATGTTAGAGATAACACTGTCTTAAAATGCACCAGAAGAATGAGTTATATCACAGAAGATACTTTATTTTAAAAAGACAACCACTAAAATGTCAGCACTTACTGACCTTTATGTCTTTTGAAGACTCCGAATTCCCTGCAGCCATGGAATGCTGTCTTTTAAAATAAAATTCTGAACTTAAGAAACACCAAATTTAATTAGCATTTTGTATTCAAAATATAACTGAAAAGTAGCATTTTAAATGAAAATGTAAACTTTTGTCAAGCTTTCTTTGCCTTTAAGTATATAGCTATGTATTTACATTCTACGCTTATTTCTGTTCTTTTTGGGCACCGTTGGCACTTTTTTCTGATAACTTGGCAACCATCTTGCTAATCCCCTTGCATCTCTATCCCATTGAGATAAGGAAGGGGGTTATTATTTTAATAAACATGCATAATAAAGCAAAACAAGTTCCTACATTGGTTATATCTGAAAATATATATTTAATTTTGAACCTCAAGTTCTTTGCTTCTGTGTTAGGAGTTGGATAGCTTAATTCATTATGGATTCTCTGGAACTATTGCAGGTCATTGCCCTGGTCAGAGTTCTTATTCTTAAGTGTTTCAAAGTTGTTACTCTCTACAGCATTTTTGAGATTGTATAAATTTTTCTGGTTCAGCTCACTCCTCTCCATCTCTCAATTCATCCCTTCATTTGTAATGGTGCAGTAGCATTTCATTGCATTCATATACCATGATTTATTCATTCCCTAGATGCTAAGCACTTCTTTAGTTTGAATTTCTTTGACAACATAAAAAGAAGTTATAAATATTTTTTACATATAGGTCCTTTGCCTTTTTCTTTGACCTTTTTTGAGATATATGCCTATTGGTGATATCACTGGGTCAGTGGTAATGCAGTTTAGTGAACTTGTGGTCATCGTTCATAATTCCTTTCCAGAAATGGATAAATCAATTTGTATACCTATGAACTATGCATTAGTGGGTCTCTCTTTCTACCACTTTTCTGACAATCAGAGTTCTTCTTCTGTCATCTTTGTCAATCTAGTAGAGATAAAATAGAACTTTTTAGTGTTTTAATTTACATTTCTCTAGTAATTAGTGATTTAGAATGCTTTTTTTTGTCTGGTTGTTGATAGCTTGGATTTCTTCCTTTGAGGACTACTTGTTCATATCCTTTTACCACTGCAGCTTTAATTGCCTGAAGTTAAAAAGGTTTGCAAAAACAAAACCAGTGCAGTTAAGATTAGCAAGGAAGTCATTACCTGGGAAAAATTTTTGCAGAAAATTTCTTTGAAATAAAAAGATAACTTGTATATTTTATTTTCTATAATCCTCTCCTTTCTTGTATAGTGATCTCTTCCTCTGTCTATAGTTGTAAACAGTATTTTATTCCTTGCTTCTCTAATTCATTTAATGATATGACTTTTTTACCTAAGACATGTATCTATTTGAAGTTTATTTGGTATGTGGTATGAAATTTTGGCTTAAATTCCTTTTCTGTCCTACTGCTTTATAGTTTTCCCAGCAGTTTTTGTTGAAAAATAAGTACTTACCCCAAGTCTTTTGGGTTATTGACCACAATAGAAAGCCTATCATTTTAATTGGGTAGGCATCCCCACAGAATTGGCTTATCATGATGTATGTCTCTGAATATCACTATACAGTGAATGAGCATTGAGCTGGACATATAGGAAGAGCATAATCTAGATTAACTTTGGAAAATTACACAGTGCTTTTAATGATAGCAAGCTTCCCCCTGAAGCATACACTTATCTTTTCAGTAGCCTCCTGGTGGTGAGAGTACTGTATGGATGAAAGTACTGGAGTTCTTTTCTATTAAAGTCGAAGGTCACGTAAGGACAGTGGAAAATCATGTAACTTACTACCAACAAGGAATCGTATAGGGGATATGGGGGCAGGAATGTTGGCGAGGGATGTGAATGGAAAAAATGATGGACTGGTCACATAAACAGCAGGAGACAACTAATAGACATGTATGTTCTATTGGCATCCACATGACCTAGAGACAGCTAAAGGAAGACCCATAGCATGATTAGTTAATCCCGGTAGAGGAGTTACAGAAGAATATGAATGAAAATTACATAGGATGACAAAGCATGAATAGGATGTAATCAACAGCATTGAAGGGAATGCTTGTATTAATAAAAATCACAGAGGCATCAAAGTATTCTCCTGTTATCACGTTTTGGGGATTGAATTATTTTGTTAGTGGGGAATACTGATGGTGAATATTTCTTGCCAAATGTGTCTTGAAAATATTTCTTGTTCGCTGATAAAGACTGGCAAATTTTAGCTGTAATTTTAAATTACTGCCCGAGACACTAAATGGTTTATGGATTGCCTATGATCCTAGAGTTAGTATGTGCCAAAATCATGACTTGATCTTGGGTTTCCTGACTCCTTCATCGCTTCCTTCCTGAACTAGGACAAGAAAGAGCACTGGACCTGCAATCAGTTAAAATCTGGTCTGAGACACTGTGGGACACTGAGCAAGTCACTGAACCTATCTGATTGTAGGCCCAGTGCTCTTTCTTGTCCTAGTTCAGGAAGAAAGTGATGAAAGCCTAAGCTAGAGAGGTGGTTGTGTGCATGAAGGGAGACATGGGCCAGGAAAGGTTTAACAACTGATTGAGTTCTGGGGAGTAAGAATGAGGAGGTGACAGTGACACTGAAGTCATAAACCTTTGTGACTGAACACATGGTGATATATTCCAGAAAAGAGGAAATTCAGAAAGTGGATGAGTTTGGAGAAAAGTGTCTTTTCAGCATTGTGACTTCGAGAAAGTTATAGAATATCCAGTTTGAAATGTCCGACAGACAGGGCTAGATATGTATAGGGAGAGATCTGGGAGTATTCTACATAGAGATGATAATTGAACCCATGAAATCTGATGAGGTCATTCATGACAAAGTGTAGAGAGACAAGAGTAGAGGACCCAGCACAGAACCATTAGATTGCACTCAGAGTGAGGAAAAGTTTCATAACTAGGGTAAGAAATTGGATTCAAATGATTTTAATGATCCCTTTTAGCACTCAGGTTCTATAATATATGTAATTACTATCGGTGTTCGTTGTGACAATGGCGAAATGCGTAAATGTAATTTTTAAAAAATGTTTTCACATTAGCACAATGTTTTTTCACCTGTACCAATGTTAGAGTCATATTAAATTGTTTCAGGTCAGATGATATGGATGGTCCTGTGGAAGATATAGGAAGCCGGTCTTGTGTCACCAGATTTGTGAAGACACTGTTATCAATTATGGAACATGGCGTGAAACCTCATAGTAAACATCTCACTGAGTACTTTGCCTTTCTTTATGAATTTGCAAAAATGGGTGAAGAGGAGGTGAGGATATTTCTTGTTCACTTCAGAAATTCTGTGCTAAAATAACTCCTATACATATACATATATATTTGTGTATTGAGGAATTCATTATTAATGTTACCTGTGTTCATGTAACTCATTATCTGTATTTCTAGAGCCAATTTTTGCTTTCACTACAAGCTATTTCAACAATGGTGCATTTCTACATGGGAACCAAAGGGCCTGAAAATGTAAGTATAGTGCCTGTTATTCTGAGTTTAGAAACCATTTGTGAAGTAGTTCTTTCTGGCATTCACAATGATAAAGAGTCAAATCATTTTTTATTATGCACTAGAAAATCATCAACATTTCTATATATAACGTCTGAAATAGAGGATTGTATAAGAAACCATGAATGTAATTTAACTATTTTCTTTCCCTTTTTTAATCATTTTCACTATTCCCAAACTGTTCCTTTCTCAAATAAAAGACTTAATATCTAACAGGTATTGTTGAGAAAAGCGAATTTATGTTGTATTAGTTGCATCTGAAAATACATGTCTCTGTACTTTCTGTCAAAGGATGGGAACTGTGCTTCTTACCAGTTTTTTGTAATCAGAGATCTTAAGTCTTTCAGTTATTCTACAGTGTTGTGGTCATTGTATAAATAACTGGTTCTCCCCAGCTACTAATAAGAATGCCAGTTTTTGAGGACTGATTTTGTATTATCATGTACTTTTTAATTAATCAAATGGAATAAAAAATCCTGTAGTGTTCTTAGTTTGAAAATACTTCTGTCTTATGTATACTGCTGTAACTTTGGCATTAATTAGAAACCTCAAATAGTTACCTCCCTTCCTGAAGGAAGAGTTTTTTTTTTCCTTAATCAGACAGGAAGTAATGCTGTTTTCTCTAATGCTCAACACAGCCACTCTGATCTTGCTTTATCTGAAAGAGCTTTGGCTCTAAGAAGGTAGAGCCATTAGGTGATTTCCTCTGAGGAAAATACTTAGTACCGTGGGGATTAGATTGGGAATTAACAATCCTTGTCCATTAAGTCCATACGTTTTCTTAATATGAGTGAAGTGGTGTTACAGATTAATCTTGGCTTTGACCTGCGTCCTTGAATTTATCAGAATGATAACACTGAGTTTTTTAAATAAAGTTTTATTAATATCTTTTTTTATATCGACCAGTATGCATATACTTAGTATAGTGGTTGTGATTATACATATGTGTATACGCATGCGTGTGTCACCATTCTCCCTCCCAGAACGCAGTTCTTAAAGAATAAAAGAGAGAGGAAATAAAGAATTCGACAAAAGTAAACATATTTAAAAAGTCTGACATCGTATGCAGTGTTCCATCCCTTTAGTCTTCCACTAATCTAAAGATAGGGAGATACCTTCTCATGTCACTTCTCCAGAGCCAGATCTGGTCAGTAGAGTTTCAGTTGTTTTATTGTTCTTGTTCTTTTTATTTATATTATTGTAGTCCTTGTTCCTGTTTTCTTAGTTCTACTTTGTACTAGTTTATGTGAGTCTCCCCAGGCTTCAATAAGATTTTACTCCATGTGCCACAGGTTGTATGGCCCTTCCCCATCTGATGGCCAGCTACTTTCTTTTCACTTCTTGACTACTACAAAAAGTGCTATTATAAATATTGTGGTGTGTGTGGGTCCTTTCCTTGTGTCATTGACCTCTTTAAGTTTTGTGCCCAACAAGAGAAATTTTGGGTCAAAGCATATAGATATTTTAGTGATTTTTTTTCTTTCTTTACGTATAATTTCATAATACTTCCAAGAATGGTTAGTCCATTTTACAGCTTTGCCAACAATGCATTAGTATGCTTTTCTGCAATGGATTTTTCCATCAGAAAATCGAACCAATCCCTATTCATAAACCGTAAGTTTTCTTTTTATTCCTTAGCCTCAAGTTGAAGTGCTATCAGAAGAAGAAGGAGAAGAGGAAGAAGAGGAAGAAGACATACTTTCTTTAGCAGAAGAAAAATACAGGCCTGCTGCACTTGAAAAGATGATAGCCTTAGTTGCTCTTTTGGTTGAACAGTCCCGTTCAGAAAGGTAAAAAAGTTTGGACACACTTAAATTATTTTTGATACAATTCCTTCAATATATTCCAGTCAGTGATAATACAGGGTGTTCTTAAAGTCTGGACACATAGGCAAAAATGCATATTTTCAAGAAATGAATGAAATTTTCAACAACATTTGATTTAATTGGAATATTAACAAATAATATCTTCAATATGATTTCCATCATTCGTGATGCAAAAGTTGATGTGCCTTGCAAGATTCACGTGAACTCAATGCAATAACTCCACATTGCTGTCAATTTTAGCACATTCACTCTTTGTGCATTCAAGTGTGTTGCATCTGTGATTTTCATTGAGTACATCTCCTTTAGTGTACCCCAGAAAAAGAAGTCAAGGGGGCTAAGGTCTGTTAATACTCCAACGATTTCAAATTATGTATTTTCGCCTATGTGTCCAGATTTTAGGGACACCATGTAGTAGTCAATAGATAATAATAGTTTTGGAGTGCCATTCAAAAATCAGGTTGATTCTTAGGGTTCCATTTCCTTCTGTATCAAATCAGATTTCTTTAAGCATATCCTAGGGAGCTCAGAATGTTCTAAAAACAACTTCATGGTTATAAAGTAGGTAGAGAATAACTGAATCTTCACAGATTCTTACAAGCAGTCTTTCAGGTAACTCTAGTGCTAGGACAAAGGACCAGTCATTGTTCTGCAGTGGTGCATTAGGGAAAGGGAATTCATTTAATGTGTTTTCCTTTTGGCTTTTGTTTAGGCACTTAACATTGTCTCAGAATGATATGGCAGCATTAACAGGTGGAAAGGTAAAGTAATCTCTGAAACATTTGAAGGGAAATGTAAATAGAGTATTTGACAAAAATAATCATTGCTTTCAAAATTAATAACATTACTTTTTACAGGGATTTCCTTTCTTGTTTCAACATATTCGTGATGGAATCAATATAAGACAAACCTGTAATCTGATTTTCAGCCTTTGTCGATATAATAATCGACTTGCGGAACACGTAAGTGCTGAGAAATACTGGCTTAAAAAGTCATATAGAGGCTTTTTAACATTTTAAGAAAATTTTTAAAAATCTTTCTCTCTCTTTTTTTTAAGATTATTTCCATGCTTTTCACATCCATAGCAAAGCTGACACCTGAGGTATGTACTAAATAATTTTACAAGCATGAGTAAAAAATTACAGCAATCACTAGATCTGTCATCAAAACAAACTTTTTAAACTGTTCCCAGAGAAAAATATGTTTATTAAGGTTTGTCATATTTTTAGCATTGTAGTAAACCTGTCATTAAAGGAAATTAACTAGCTGTCTTTATACCAGTTACTAGATGTCTTATTTTATTATTCTCACTGTTCTTTTAAATGTAATTTTATGTGGAAAAATAAACAATGATTTGGAACCGTTCTTGAGACAATACAGTGAAACCAAATAGAGTCACATAATAACAGAGAGAATTCATTATTGCCTGTAGAAAAGTTAAAGTTGCTCTGACATGCTGGACTTGGTTTATTGACAGTTGCAAAGCCCTGACACACAGGTTTATCTCCATTTACTTATTTGTTCTGTGTATTGTGTCTTTCACATAAAGTTATGGTAGTACATTGTATCAAATTAAAGAGTGCTTAGTATATGGTAGTAGTTTTTTTTTTTTTAACATAAAAAGAAAATTTTAAATTGATTAGAATATGTGTGCTTGCCCTGATTCATTTTCAGGTGCAATTTTCCTAACTTTTGACTAATTGCACAAAGTGTTGCAGCATGCATTAGTGGAGAGAATACACAAATCCTGAAGAATTGAAGAACTATTTAAAGAATAAATAATGTGTATGCTATGTAGACTGTTTCTAAGTAATAAGGATTAAATGCTAATCTGTTTTCTTTAATAAGGCAGAATATTGGTGCCCTATATAGAAACAAGGAAGTTAAGTATAAGGAGGAATAAAGGGAAAGATACTGTTGTTTATCTTGGAAAATTTGATTTTGGGTTGCCTGTGGAAAATTCAGGTGAATATGTCCAGTGGGAAGTTGGTGTTCTGGAGCTGGAGCCCTAGAGAGTAGGGATCTGTATATGTCGATAGAGGAGTCATCTGCATAGACATAGGAGAACTGATAAGACCATCGAGAGAGTATAGGGAGGAGAGAGCCCTGGATAGATCTCTCAGGTATGTTAGCAGCATAATGTGAATAACAGGAAGATTTTGAAGGAGTAGTCAGAATAAGAACAAACTAGTATCCTAGGAACCCAGAGAAGAAAAATGGGGGAGGGGAGGTGATACCAATCAACAGTATCAGATGGTGCAGGTTCAGGAAGAATGAGGACTGGAAAAGCCTATTCAAATTAGTAATTAAGAGATCAGTGGCAGCCTGGGAATGAGTAGTTTCAGTTGAATGGTGGGATTGAATGCTACCTCCCAAGGAACTGGAAAATGAATGGGAGGTGAGGAAGTGGATGGAAAGAAAGGAGCCAGCATTTTGTAGGAGTTTAGCTGTGAAAAGGAGGAGAGATACAGTTTTAGGAGATGGTAATGTCAAGGGAAACATTTTTGAAGAAGAGTGGAGATATGGTTATATTGTTAGCATGGAAGAGGCCAGTGGATAAAAAAAGAATTAAGATGATTGAAGAAAAGAGCTCCCACAAGAGACTAGGTGGGGTAGTATCAGAAGTGCTAGTACAAAGGTTGCACTTGGCGAACAGAACAATCTCTTCCTCAAAGAGCAAAGATGAAGCAGATTTTGTGGGGATGGGATGGAAGTACAATGATATGCAAATTTGAAGTAGGGAAAAGAGGACAGATGTCCTGGATTTTTTTGAGTATGAGATGGGGCAGTCGAATTAGAAATTCTCAGCATTGTAGAAGAAATTTGAAGAATTAATACCAAGAACCAGTGGAGCAAATTATTATGAAGACCTGCTTTCAAGTCTTGCCGCTGACAAATATTGGCTTTGTAAACCTAGGCAGATCACAATTTCTTAGCACCCCACATGCAACTGCTCTCTATATTAATGCAGTTTCATGTGCAATCATCATTTTTATTATTCTTTGTTATGGAAATGCTTGTTTTATTCCATAAAATAAAATTTAAATTTAAAAAATCGCCTGCATAGAGATAACTATATTCATGGAGCTGATGGGATCACCAGGTGAGATAGTATAATGAGTGAAGAGATGAGGGCCCAGGACAGTTTTGGGGGATACCCACAGTAATTGGGTATGATCTGGATGAAGATCCAGTAAAAGAGACTGATAAGGATCACATAGGTAGTAGAAGAACCAAGAAGAGAGTAGTGTTGCTAAAACCTAGAGAGAAGAGAATATCAAGAACAAGGGTGATAAGAAGTATCAAATTTTTCCAAGACATAGAAGATGAGGATTGAGAAAAGGCCATTAAATTTGGCAATTAAGGTATCATTAGTAACTGAAGATAAAAGTTTCAAAGCCTGTTTGAAGAAAGTTTCAAAGAGAGTAAGAAGCACAATTGAAGTACTAATTGTAAATTCCTTTCTGAAGAAATTTAGCCCCAACAAGAAAGGGAATTATAAGACAATAGCTATGTACTAGTTGTTTAATCGTTAGGGCATTTTCTTTATTTCAGCGCTACAGGCAGCATTCTAAGACTCAAAGTTGTGAAAGGTGTTCCCAAGGTTCATTGGTTGTCAGCATTTGCAACAAAAATGTAAATTACAAGTCCAAAACAAATAAAAAAGAATTATGCACAAGGCACTCTCCTGGTGCTCGAAGTATGCATAAAGGTGAATGAATTCACGATGGAAGGAGATTTAAAGGGAGCAGCTAATAAACTTTTTTGGGTGGGTGTGTATGTGTGTTGGGTATGTGTTAATGCACATACATCGAATATATTCTTACATATAGTTAATTTAAAATGTATACTTATTTGGTTATTTGTTTAATGTTTAAGTGCGTAATAATAACTTATAAATAAAAAATGTATAGATTTTATTATGTATGTGTTGCAGGCTGCCAACCCTTTCTTTAAATTATTAACTATGTTAATGGAATTTGCTGGTGGGCCTCCAGGAATGCCACCTTTTGCATCTTATATTCTGCAGCGGATATGGGAGGTATGTAAAAAAGTTGGTTTTAGATTTTCATATTTTTTTTCAGTCAGTTGACTTTGATAACTTAGTTATAGCTATCCCACACTTTGGCACCTAAAAATGGATGCACTTGACTGGATTAGGAATGAAGGTAGAACTGTGAAACAGAGATCAGTGCCATCTTATTAATGGCTTAAGTCAAACATGGTTTCTCTGGGTGATGCTTCTCTCTTCCAGCCCCAACCATAAAAACTGGCGAGGTATACCCTGCTAGACTTCCCATTTGTTTCCTCTTTCATCCTTTATTAAGTGGTAATTTATTCACCTGTCAAATGAGAAATTCTTTATTACATGCTTTCTACTCTCAGAAATAACAGGAAAGAATTTAAAAGCAAACTTAGGTGAGACAACCCTCAAATATGACCTATTTGATAATCTTCTTGGTTTAAAATAGATAAATAAATTTTCTCTTTATAGGTGCAAATAGAAGCAAATAAAAAACCTAATACTTTGTATCATATGTATTATAATGTATTAAATACATTTATTTGTAACCTTTTCTTTAAGCTTCCTTAATACTTTTTGCCTTTCATTTTGTTTGTAGGTGATTGAATATAACCCTTCTCAATGCCTTGATTGGTTGGCAGTACAGACACCCCGCAATAAGTTGGCGCATAGCTGGGTGCTCCAGAATATGGAAAATTGGGTTGAGCGTTTTCTTTTGGCACATAATTATCCTCGAGTCAGAACGTGTAAGTTAGAAATTTATTTAAATAGCAAAAGGCAGATTTGTGGAAATGTTTTTTACAAGTATTTTATAAATACTCGAAGTTATTTTCTTCTGACGTTAAGTGGGTATAGATTTTTTTTTTAAATGTAGAGATATGACCATAGTGAATGGGGAGGGATGAAAGGAGAGACAGACAGACAGAGAGAGAAAGAAGCATTTACTAAGTACTTTTCCATGCCGTAAGAGAAAGAGTATAGTCTAGAACCCATGTTACGTAAAGAGCATTTGAAGAAACTGGAGATATTAAACCGAAAGAAGGGAAGGGTTGACATGCTAGTTCAAGTATTTTATGGCAATCATGTAGAAGAGAGAGCAAACATATTGTTCCAGAGGAAAACAATACAAAAATGTGTGAAAGTTGTAGTTTGATTTCTACACAATTTAAAGGAGTTATTACTGACCATCATTGGATAGCTCCCTTATAAGCTCTCCATCATTTAAAATATTTAGTAGAACCTGCATAATCTTCTTTCAAGGACATTGAAGGGATCCCAAGTTGGAATGTTTGATTAGATGACTTCTGCTGCCCTGTCCAAGATTCTGTGAATGAAGGGAGTAAAATTTATGTCAAATTGAAATACTAGAGCACGCTTCTTATTTTTATGTCACGGATCCTTTTGTATGAAACCTATGGAACCCTTTTCAGAATAATGTGTTTAAATGCATAAAACAAAATATACAGGATGACAAAGGAAACCAGTTATATTGAAATAGTGTCAGAATTTGGGGGGGTGGGGAGTTCATGGACCCTTTCCTCTTCCTTCCCTCACCAGCCCCCACTAGAGTTGGGGAAGCTGAGTGATAAACTAATATTCACCTTTTTACATTGGGCCTCCAGGAATGCCACCTTTTGTATCTTATATCTCCCCTGCTTCTAGCAGTGTTACTATTGATGATGCATGAATAACAGTAATGCCATAAAGGTACGTAATTTCATTAGGGACAAAAAGATTTTGGAAATGCTGTATGCCTTTGTGTCCCTCAGTAAACATTTTAATGTTTATGAAATGAAACCATAATTTAGTTTTGCAGCTTCTTTTTTTACTTTCAGTTTTCTGTATCATCACGATTTGTTTTGTGAGGCTCTAACAATTTGTTTTCTATCTTCTAGCTGCAGCTTATCTTCTGGTATCCTTAATCCCAAGCAATTCATTCCGGCAAATGTTCCGGTCAACACGGTCTTTGCACATCCCAACACGTGACCTGCCACTCAGTCCAGATACCACAGTAGTTCTGCATCAGGTCTACAACGTACTTCTTGGCTTGCTTTCCAGAGCCAAACTTTATGTCGATGCTGCTGTTCATGGCACCACAAAGTTGGTGCCCTATTTTAGTTTTATGACATACTGTCTCATCTCCAAAACAGAGAAGCTTATGTTTTCCACATATTTCATGGACTTGTGGAACCTTTTCCAACCTAAACTCTCTGAGCCAGCAATAGCCACCAACCACAATAAACAAGCTTTGCTTTCTTTTTGGTACAATGTATGTGTTGACTGTCCAGAGAATGTCCGCCTTATTGTGCAGAACCCAGTGGTAACCAAGAACATTGCCTTCAATTACATCCTTGCTGACCATGATGATCAGGATGTGGTGCTTTTTAACCGTGGGATGCTGCCTGCTTACTATGGCATTTTGAGGCTCTGCTGTGAGCAATCACCTGCATTTACCAGACAGCTAGCATCTCATCAGAATATTCAGTGGGCCTTTAAGAATCTTACACCACATGCCAGCCAGTACCCTGGAGTAAGTAAATTGATTCTCTGCCTTTATTTTCAAATATAGAGTCTATTACTTGTTTGGATATAATTTATTAGAAAGTGGTAGTTATTAACTGGAAGGAAGTCTTTAAAGTAGTATTTTCTTATACTTTGTAAAATTATGTCACACAACTATAATACTGTTTTTTGATGACTCATTTCTGGATCCTTTAAAGGGAATTGTTTATGTAAATATATCTAGTCACATTGTTCTGATCTGATGAATTGTGAAATAGACTATCACCTACCTATCTTGACTTGGGTTTTAATAAACTAGTTTCCATTATATTTACTTAAATAATAAATAACTTAACGATCCAGTGCAAGCTTTGTTAGCAACCAAGGGAAAAAGGAGAGTAGTACCTAAATCCTCATGTTTCCTTCCTTGTAGTGTTAATTGTCTATAATGTAAGTGAAATTTTCATGAATGTAGTATAGGGATCAATATGGATCTTCTACAGAATATAGCTTAGGAAAAAACCTCCCAAACTTTTTGTAAAAGAGATAAGAAAGAGATGATATTAAATGGTGAAAATAAGCTGAGTCTCACTTTTTCTACAGATAGTTAAGCCACTGCAATCATATTTCTAGTCTTGAAATAGGAAAACACTATACTGGATATTACAAGCCCAAGCTTCCTCACTGCATTGTTCATTTTTACATTTTTAAAAAAATAATAATTTGTTGAGTCTAGCTATGCAAGCCATTTATTTAGCTCTTCTGAGCCTTAGATTTCTTATGTATACAATAGGAATAATTCCTCTTCTGGCCTCCTCAAAGCATTAATGGCTCATTGGGGGTCCAAAACAGAACAAATAAGATAATGTGTGAAAACGATATTTAAAGTGGTATTCACTTTTAACAATAATACTTATGTTTTAAAGGGAGGTAGCCAAACAGCTTGGGTTTGAATCCAGGCCTTGGAATTCAAAAATCAGTGTATTTTTTTCACTTATTTGCTTATACCATAACATCACATAAGGAAAAAATAGAATTACTGTCACTTTCTAAAATCATCCTGCTCGTCATTTCTTATAGCACAATAGTATTCCATTATAATCATATACCACGACTTGTCTACCCATTCCCCAGTTGATGGACATGCCCTCAATTTCCAGTTTTTGCCACCACAGAAAGAGTTGTCATAAATATTTTTGTACGTATAGGTTCTTTTCCTTTTTCTTTGCTCTGTTTGGAATACAAATCTAGTAGTAGTTTTGCTGGGTTAGAGTATATGTACAGTTTTATGGCCCTTTGATTACAGTTCCAAGTTCTTTTCTAGAATCATTGGATCACCTCACAGATCTATCAACGTACATTTGTGTACCTTGTTTTCGCACATCTTTTACAGCATTTGTCATTTCTTTTTTCGTCATCTCAGCCAGTCTAATAAGTGTGTGGTAGTACCTCAGAGTTGTTTTCATTTGCATTTCTCTAATAATTAATGATTTAGAGCATTCTTTCATACAGCTTTTGGTAACTTGGATTCCTTCCTCTGAAAACTGTCTGTCACTTAGAAAATGGCTTGTTGTAAATTCGACTTAGTTCCCCTGTATATGTGTGTGAATCTATATAACTGTATATAATCAGTTTACCTTCTATGAACTTCTTTATCACTTTTTTGCCATGAACTCCTCCCTTATCTATAGATCAGACAGATAGTTTATATCAAACAGTAGTGTTCTCTTTTGCTTTTGTATATCACATCCCTAATCTGTAGCAAATCTTTTTGATGATTCCAGCTTTGTAGTATAGTTTAAGATCTAGTACTGCTAGGCCCTCTTCCTTCTTTTTCCATTGGTTTTCTTGATATTCTTGACTCTGTTCCTGCAGAAAATTCTAGCCCTGTAAAGTAATTTTTTGGTAATTTTATTGATATGGTATTGAATAGGTGAATTAATTTAGGTAACATTGTCCTCGTTATTATTGGCCCAATATACCCATAAGAAATAAATATTTTTTCAGTTGTTTAGAGCTGTATTGGTGTAGTGTTTTATAATTGTATTCATATGCTTCCTGTCTGTGTTATGCAAAGTAAAAAGCTATTTTATACTGTCCATAGTTATGTTAAGTAGAATTTCTCTTTCTGTCTTTTATTGTTGAGTTTTGATGGTAATTTACAGAAATAGTTATGATTTGTCAGGTATATTTTATATCCGGCAACTTTGCTGACATTGTTATTTGTTAGTTTTTTAGTTGATTCTCTAAGGTTTTCTAAGTAAATCATCATAACTTCTGCAAAAAGTAATAATTTTGTTTCTACGTTGCCCATGCCTCTTCAGTTTCTGTTTCTTCTCTTATTAGTGTAGCTAGAATCAAGAACAATATTGAATAGTAGTGGAGATAATGGACATCCTTGCTTCAGCCCTAATGTTACTGGAAAGGCTTCTTTCTAGCTTATCCTCATTAGAAATAATGCTTGTTCTTGGTTTAGGTAGGTCCTACTTAACATTTTAAAGAGAGCTCCATTTATTTCTGTGCTTTCTAGTGTTTTTAACAGGAATGTTGTCTTTTGTCACCAGCTTTTCCTGCATCTATTGAAATAATCTTGTTTTGTTTTTGTTGATTTTTGTTTTGGTTTTGGTTTTCATTGTTAACGTGGTCAGTCAGTGTTATGCTTGTAGTTTTCCTGATATCTGATATTGAACCAACCCTGCAGGATGGTGTAAAGCCAGACTTTTAATAGTGTATGATGTTTTTTGATGTGTGGCTGTAATCTCCTTGCTAATGTTTTATTTAAAATTTTTGCATCAATATTCATTAGGGAAATTGGTCCGTAATTTTCTTTTTCTATTTTTACTCTCCCTGGTTTAGGTATCAAGACCATATTTGTGTCATAGAAGGAATTTGGTAGGAGTTTTTATTTCAAACAGTTTATTTAGCACTAGAATTATTTGTTTTTTAAATGTTTCCTAGTATTTGCTTGTAAATCAGCCTGGTATTGGGATTCTTTTTCTGAGAGAGTTCATTGATAGCTCATTTGATTTCTTTTTCTCAGAATAGATTTAAGTATTCTATTTGTTTTTCTGTTAATCTGAACAATTCATATTTTTATAAACATCAATTTCATTTATATTTTCAATTTTATTGTCATATATGGGCAGAATAGCTCCCACTTATTGTTTTTATTTTCTCTTATTTATGAATTTATCTTTTTTACTTTCAATACTGGTATTATAATATTCCTTTTTATAAATCAAATTAGCCAGTGATTTTTCTTTTTTTTTTTTAACCCAAAAAACTTCTGTTTTCCGTTATTTCAATATATTTTGGGTTTTCTTTTAATTTTTTTCAATTTTGTAGCTCCCTTTTAGTTTTCAGGATGTCTATTTTGGTGTTTAATTGAAGGGGTTAATTTATTTTTTAATTAATTGTAATTTAATGAGTTTTTTTTAATTGCATGCTCAATTCATTGCTCTGTCCTTTCTCTCCTTTAAAGAAAAAAAAAACACTTAGAGGTATATATTTTCCCCTGTGTACCACTTTGGCTGCATCCAAAAAAATTTAGTTTATGCCTGAACATTGTCATTACTTCTTTTTTTTTATGTAATATCGTTTTTTTTAATTTATTTTTAATATGTTTAGTTTTCAGCATTGATTTTCACAGGCGTTTGAATTACAAATTTTCTCCCCATTTCCCCCCCGCCCCCACTCCAAGATGGCATACACTCTGGTTGCCCTCATTGTCATTACTTCTAATGAAGTTGTTTCTTTGATTTGTTCTTTCACCCACTCATTCTTTTTTTCCTCAATTGCGTGTAAAAGAAATTTTTAACTTGTTTCTTTTTAATAGAGTTGCCATTTCTCTCCCTTACTTTCTCCCCCTAATAACTTCCTTGAAAAGGCAAGCAATTTGATGTAGATTAAACATGTGAAGGCATGCAAAAGATTCCCATATTGGCCTTGTTGCAAAAGAAAAAACAGACCAAAAAAAGCAACAAAAATAAGAAAAAGAACTTTTTAAAAAATATTCTTTGATCATTCTTTCATGCTCCATCAGTTCTTTCTCTGGAGATATATAGCATTTTCCTTGTAAGTCCTTAAGAATTGTCTAGGATCATAGTATTGTACAGAATAACTAACATGCACAATTGATTATTGTACAGTATTGCTGTTACTGTTAAAATGTTACCTTGATTCTGCTCACCTCACTTTGCTAACCTCATCAGTTCACACAAGTCTTCCCAGGTTTTTCTGAAAGCATCTTGCTCTTCATTTCTTATAGCACAAAAGTATTCAAGTACAGTCATATACCACACCTTGTTCAGCCATTCCCCAATTGATGAGTATTCTCTCAATTTCCAATTCTTTACAGCCACAAAAAGAGCTGCTATAAATATTTTTGTACATTTCTTTTCCTTTTTCTTTGCTGTCTTTGGGATATAGTCCTAGTAATGATATTACTGGGTCAAATTCTCCAGAATGGTTAGATCCACTAATATCCCAATTTTTATGTATCTGCTCTAACATTTGTCATTTTCCTTTTGTCATATTAGCCAATCTGATAGGTATGAGTTGTTACCTCAGAGTTGTTTTAAATTTCATTTCTCTAATCAATAACGATTTTGTGCATTTTTTCATATGACTATAGATAGCTTTGATTTCATCATCTGAAAAATGCCTATTCATATCCTTTGACATTTATCAATGGGGAATTATCACACATATTCTTATAAATTTAACTTAGAGATTCCAGAAATGAGGCTTTTATCAGAGAAACTTGCTGTAGCAATTTTTTCCTTGATTTTGTTTGTGTAAAACCTTTTTGATTTCATGTAATCAATTATCCTTTTTACATCCCGTAACTCTTATTGGTCATCTTATCCATAGATCTGAAAGGTAAAATTGTCCTAATTTGTTCATGATAATCACACTTTATGTCTAAATTGTGTACCTATTTTGACCTTATCTAGGTTTAGGATGTGAGCTGTTAGTCTTTACCTAGTTTCTGCCAAAGTGCTTGCCAGTGGTCTCAGTAATTTTTGTTAAATAGTGAGTTCATGTTCCAAAAGTTTAGATCTACCGAATACTAGATTACTATGATCATTCACTATTGTGTACTGTGTAAACCTAAACTGTTGCACAGGTCCACCATTCTATTTTTTTTTTTTTAGCCAGTACTAGATTATTTTGATGATTGCTGCTTTGTAATACACTTTGAGATCTGGCAAACTTTCACATTTTTTTCCTTGATTCTCTTGATATTCTTTACTTTTTGTTCTTGAAGATGAATTTTGTTATTTTTTTCCTGCTCTATAAAATAATTTTTTGGAACTTTGATATGGCCCTCAATTAATTTGGGTAAAATAAAGATGAATTTTGTTATTTTTTCCTGCTCTATTAAATAATTTTTTGGAACTTCAATATGGCCCTCGATTAATTTAGGTAAAATTGCCTTTTTTTTGTTATATTGGCTCAGCCTACCCATGAGCAATTAATATTTCTCCAGTTGTTTAGATTTGATTTTATTTGTGTGAAAAGTGTTTTGTAATCGTCTTCATATAGTTCCTGGCTTTGTCTATGCAATCTTGATAGACTCTTAGGTATTTTATATTATTTGCAGTTATTTTAAATGGAAGTTTTCTTTCTATCTCTTGCTGTTGGACTTTGTTGGTAATATGTAGACATGCTGTTGGTTTATGTGGATTTATTTTATATCCTGTAACTTTGCTGCAGTTGTTAATTATTTTAACTAGTTTTTTAGTTGATTCTCTAGGATTCTCTAAGTATGCCATCACTGGAAAGAGTGATAGTTTTTTTTCCTATAATTTCCTGTTCTGTTTCTTTTTCTCCTCTTAGAGCTCCTCCTACAGCTAGCATTTTGAGTATAATATTGAATAGTAGTAATGTTAATGGGCATTCTTGCCTCACCCTGATCTTATTGGGAAGGCTTCTAGCATATCCCCATTACAGAAAATGCTCCCTGATGGTTTTAGATAGATATTGCTTATCATTTATTCCTATTCTTTCTAGTGTTTTTAATAGGAATGAGTGTTATATTTTATCAAAAGCTTTTCTACATGTACTGGGATCATCATGATTTTTATTGTTTTTGTCATTGATATGGTCAGTTAGGCTAATAGTTTTCCTAATACTGAACCAGCTTCTGCATTTCTGGCATAAAATCCCACCTGGTCATAATGTATGATCTTTGTGATATGTTGGTATAATCTCCTTGCTAGCACTTTTAAAGTTTTTACATTAACATTGTTTAGTGAAATTGATCTATAGTGTTTTTTCTCTGTTTTAGCTCTTCCTAGTTTAGATATCAGCACCATATTTGTATTGTAGGAGGAATTTGGTAGAATTCCTTTGCCTGTTTTTCCAAATAGTTTACATAGCATTGGAATTAATTATTCTTTAAATGTTTGGTAGAATTCACTTGTGAATCCTTCCCTCTAAGACCCCTGGTGATGATAAAGTTCAGAGATATTACATGTATCCTCTCCTCAAACATGAATAGTTTAATTGGCTTCTCATTTACCTTTTTATACCTCTCTTGAGTCCAGTATTTGAATGTTATATAGTGTCTCTTCAGCTTCGTTCTTTTCAACAGGAATAACATAGTAACTCTTTTTGGTTTTTTTTAATAATTTTTTTTTGCCAATTACATAGAGATAATTTTTAATTCATGTTTTAAAATTTTTGAGTTGCAAATTTTTTCCTTGTTTCCCTCAATATCTCTCTTCCCTGAGAGAGTAAGCAATTTACATATGCAGTCATGCGAAACATGTTCTTTATTGTTGTGAAAGTCATGTTGTGAAGAAGACATCGACCAAAAGAGGAAAAAAAATGAAGTGAAAAATAATATGCTTCAATCTGCGTTCAGATTACATTGGTTCTTTCTCCGAAGGTGGATAGCATGTTTCATCATGAGCCATTTAGGATTGTCTTGGATCATTATATTGCTGAGAATAACTAAGTCATTCACAGTTTTTCATTGTACAATATTGCTGTTACTATGTATAATGCTCATTTCACTTTCTTTCCATATTTTTCTTCAGTCAGGCAGCTCGTCATTTTCTTATAGCACAATAGTATTTTATTACAATCATATACCACAACTTGTCCAGCTGTTCCTCAGTTTCCAGTTCTTGGCCACCACAAAAAGAACTGCTACAAATATTTTTGTACATGTGGGTCCTTTTCCCTTTTTAAAAAAATCTCTTTCAGAAAAAGACATAGTGGTATTGCTGGATGAAAGGGTATATACAGTTTTATAGCCTTTTGGGCATAGTTCCAAATTGTTCTCCAGAGTTGTTGGATCATTTCACAATTCCACCAACAATGTATTAAGTCCCAATTTTCCCACATCCCCTCCAGCATCAATAAATTCCTTTTTCTGTCCTGTTAGCCAGTCTGGTACATGTGAGATGATACTTCAGAGTTGCTTCAATTTGCATTTCTCAAATTAATAGTGATTTAGAACAGTTTTTTCATATGATTATAGATAGCTTTGATTTCTTCATTTGAAAACTGCTTACTCACGTCTTTTAACCATTTATTAATTGGAGAGTGATTTGTATTCTTATAAATTTGACTCAGTTCTTTATGTATTTGAGAAATGAGACTTTTGTCAGAGATACTTGCTGCAAAAATTGTTTCCCAGCTTTCTGCTTTCTTCCTAAGCTTTGTTTTGTTTGTTCGAAACTTTTATATTTAATATAAAATTATTCAAATTAATCAAAATTATCCAATTTGTATCTAGTAATGCTCTCTATTTCTTGTTTCTTGTCACAAATTCTTCCCTTCTCCATAGATCTGACAGGTAAACTATTCCTTATTCTCCTAATTTGCTGATGGTATCATCCTTTGTGTCTAAATCATGTACCCATTTTGACCCTATCTTGGCATACGGTGTAAAATGTTCGTTTGTATTGGGGTGAGGAACCTGTGGTCTTTTGACTGAGTCCAAATTTTACAGAACAAATCCTTTTATTAAGGGGATTTATTCTGTGAAGTTTGGATTCAGTCAAAGAGCTGCACTTAAGGACCTAGAGGGCCACATGCAGCTTTGAGGCTGGTAGGTTCTCCATCCCTGGTCTATACCTAGTTTCTGCCATATTGTTTTCTAGTTTTCCCAGCAGTCGATAGTAGCTCTTTGGGATTCTTTTTTATTTATTCTTCCAACTTTCTTTGGACTTTGTTTGGTCCTTTTCATTTCTGGGGAGAGGGGTTTTGTTTCACTTGAACTAATGTCCTTTTTCGCAGCTTAGTCTAGGGTCCTGCAATTTTTCAGTACTTAGGAGTTTGTGTGATCTGGGGAACAGTCTCTTCATCTGAGTTTTGCTGTTGTTGTTGCCGTTGTTGTTGTTGTTGTTGTTGTTGTTGTGGCAATTGGAGTTAATTGACTTGCCCAGGGTCATGCAGTTAGTAATTGTCAAGTGTCTGAGGTCAGATTTGAACTCAGGTCCTCTTGACTCTGGGGCCAGTTCTCTATCCACTGCGCCACCTAGCTATCTCCATCTTTTTCTTGGTTTGTTTATTTAAAGATAAAACATGTAGCTCATCACCTGATTTTTAAATTTAAAATCTTTAGCATGCTACCATAAGTTTTAGAAACTAAGAAAACAGTGTAGGGCAAAGTGACCAAGTGGAGGTGGGTAGGAGAAGATGGCATCTCAGCCTTAGGGCCAAGGGAGGTTCAAGTAAATTTTTTATATTTGTAGCCCACTAGGGGAGAAATTACTGCTAAGTGACCGAAAGGAAGAAAGTCACTTAGAATTGATAACATACCCTCCCCCAAAGCAGCAAGGCATCTTGGAATCTCAGTTTTCTGGAGAAGTTTTGTCATCTTGTAAGCAAAAGCTGCTGGCTTTTGTATAATTGAGTGTTAGTATTCTTGCTGGACTCAGTCACTATTAGCCTGCTTGGAGATTCTGCAGGTGCAGAACAACTAAATTGCAAGCTTTTCATTTGTCTTTGTCTCATGTTCTGGCTGTTACACTGAGGGTTCATAAGTTCTGAGGCTCAAGGTTAGAAGTGAGTGCTGCTCTCTCCTCCTGGGCTCAGAGCCACATTCTTAAGTTCTGGAACTCGTTTTATGCTTAGTACTCAGCTTCAATTTCACATCATTTCCTTTCCACCCTAGATCTGTGACTCAGAATTTGATACTGGGTAACAGAGCTGCCCAGTGGCTTCTCTTCTACTTGAACACTAACTAGTTCAAAGGCTCTGGGTTCTCTTTCTACCATGGTGCTTCTTGCCCTGGTGTTTAGTCTTGGCTATGTCCCTGGGCACTAGAAGGCTCCTTGTCCGTGCACTGCTGGCCAACTCTCGGCCCAATATTGACAAACGTCTGTGTCTTCCTAAGCTGCCTGAGCTGGAAAATTGACTTCCTGTAACTTTTTCATGACTTTCTTGTTGAGAATTTCATTGTTGTAAAGTTCTGATGGGAAGCTAAGGCAAAAATGCTTCCTCCCACTCTCGACTCTACATTTGACCACCATTTGCTAAATAATTCATTCATTCAATTTTTATTTTCTAAAGATTTATTAAACACTAATCTTTCATATATATTGTTTGAATCCATCACCATGTCTGTTCTTTTCCATTGATCTGTTGTCCATCTTTCCCCCATAGTTTTCATAAGAGTCACTTTGTAATGTCAGTAAGGAATAACAACTTCACAAAACTTAACATGAAAACTAGGTATATTACAAGAGAACTGAACATGCATATGGCACCCAAAGAGTTCCGTATAGACTTCGTTATTTTTTCCAGTTATGTTTTATAAAGTCTCTTAGTATTTTAATTGATAGTATTACATATGTGTAACAGTAAGGCAATAAACACAACATCAACAATAATCATGAATATGCCTGTGTAGTTCTGTATCACAAGGTATGAGAGACTCTCCATAAAGAAGGTAAAAGAAGTATAACATTTATTCAGATACCACAAAATCATATCCCATAACCAAATGTTCAGCTCCCACAGCCAGTCAGCCCACTTTATCATAACAAGGAACTTAAAACACCATATCACAGCCTGGAAACTCACTATCCCAAAACGTCTCTGACACCCCCCCACCGCACCCCACCAGGGTCTTCCCAAAGACAAACTCACAGTACAGCTAAGTCAGCCTTTTCAGTTCTAACAATCACCAGGGCGGCCATTAGCAACCATAAGATCTTTCTCTCTCTCTGAACATTTCCTGTGACATAACTTCCTTTGCCTGCCAGGAAGCTCCTCCCACCACATGTAACTTAGGCTTCCTGTGAAGTAAGCAGGTTGCATGGCCTATTAATGTGTGGGAAAGATCTTCAAATCCAAATTGCTACTATAATATGTGAAGTAGTCTAGAAAATACTGTTATTTTTCCTATATTAATCCAACACATTCATACACATTAGATGCTGCTTTAGTTATTTAGGTACTCTTATCTTGTTCACTCTTTTTATAGTTGTTTTTATATAGGTATTGTGTATTCCCAGGTAGCTAGGTTAATTAGCAAATATTTCAAAATTTTTATTATTATTAAAAGGGTTTCTGTGCAGTGTGTTTTCTTGTTATTAATAGTAAATAAAAATGAAGATTATTTATTGAATTCATTTTAAATCCTGCAACTTAGTTGAATTGTCTCTATGGTGGCTTTTCCAAATGTGCAGTTATGATTATCAACAAAAAGTAATATTTTGATCCCTTCCTTTTTAATATTTCTCCCGTCTTATTTCAGTCACTAGATTTGTTATTTTAAATGAAAATGGTGAGAGTAGATATCCTTTATTTGTGCCTCTTTTAGTGGGAATACTTCTAATGCTTCTTTGTATATTATATTAGCCCTTGTTCTAAAGTATATACTTGTGATGCATAAAAATCCCCATTAACAAGTTTTTAGTTGTAATAGTATAACGTCTGCCCATGTTATTTTCATTCCGTTCTGATTTTATTGCATTTTCATCCTATAATATAGCATACTAATTTTTGCTTCTTTCTCCATTTCTTTTAGGCAGTGGAAGAACTGTTTAACCTGATGCAATTGTTTGTAGCTCAGAGGCCAGATATGAGAGAGGAGGAGTTAGAAGACATTAAACAATTTAAGAAAACAACTATCAGTTGTTATTTGCGTTGTTTGGATGGCCGCTCTTGCTGGACAACTTTAATAAGGTGGTTTTTTTAAGTATTTTTAATGGAACCAAAATTATCAGACCCTTCATTTAGTATGAATTCATAATTGAGGGTAATGCCTTCAAGTTGTTAAAGATTAATAATTTAGCTTGAGGATTTTTGATATCCTAGAAGTTGATGAACCACTAAAAAAGGAATAATTTCATTCATTCCCTTTACCTGAAACATCAGATTCAATATTGTGTAAATATGCAACATTTATCAAGATAATTCCCTTCATTTGATTATATTGAGAGTAATTATATTTGTCTTTCAGAAAGTTGAGAGTATTTTACATATCTAGAATAGTAAGTAATCTAGTCACTTGAGAAACAGGTGCTCTTTCAATTACAAAGCATTCTGGTAAGTTTTAATTTATAATAAAACAGAAAAATGAAAAAAAATGTTATATTGCCGGTTAGTATTTTAGACTTAAAAGTTAATGTACTCCTCAGAAAGAACCATCTTACTCATTCCCTTAATATATGTAGCTAATATTCAGACTAGATTTCTAAGGCTAACAAATGAATCCTGTGTTATGGAGAATTTTTCTTAAGTAATTTTTTGAAAGCTTTAAGCTCGTTCCATTTAGATTTATAAGCCTAAGAAAAACAATATTGGCAGATCATTTATTACCCTCGTGCCCCATTGTTTCTTGAGAATCGGCCTGAGAAATAGTAATATTTTCAAGTAAAGATTTCCAACTTGAGGAGAAAGTTAATATGAAAAAGTAGTCTTGAAAAATTAGTTTTTAAACCAAATACATTAGGGAAATGAGAGGCATTGAGGTAGGAATATGGAAACTGAAGATCTTGTTTTTGCTCCCCTTGGCAAGCCACTGTCCTTAGTTTCCTTGTATTTGAAATAAGAAAGTTGGATTAGATGATGCCTAATATCCCTTCTGGCCCTCCAAATTCTTTGTTTCTAATATAATTTTTTCCCTCAGTCTAAAACAGTGGTTTTGTCAATCTAGGGTAACTTCCAATGTGGAAATTTTCTCCACTTAATACAGATTGGCAGTTTAGTCTCCAATTGACAGAGTTGCTTGGGGGCATTGAAATATTAAGCAGCTTGCTTTTAATCACAGAGCCAGGATTTAAACTCAGATTTTTAAGGCCAGTTATCTTACCACTACTCCAATTTGCCTTTCAGGTTCTTAGAATCTGTAAATTGAGCATCTCAGCCCAATTGAATAAAGACCAATATATAATTTTTAATGACATGACATTTTAATAATTAAAAAGGAAGAAGCAAGAATGCTTTAATTAGTCTCTTGTGACCCATCAAACAAAGTTACTTTCCTTATTCTTTGATATATGTGCAAGCTGAGGAGCTTTTTGAAGAAAAATGCATGATATCCTTTCAATCTCAGCTTGAATTTCTTTTTAAAGAAATACTCTGATTCATATACTGTTAATTTAGATGAAGAAAAAATAAGGCCTTATGTACTGAACCACAAGCCCCATGTTAAAGATGTTTAGACCAGTAATCCTTTGTTTAGTGAGCGAAGGTAATTGGGCTATGTTGAGTAGAACATTTCTTCAAATTATTGTGTTATGTGTTATGCATGCCTGGTCTACCAATTACCACCACTCAAGTGCTCAGTTAAACACTTAATTGACTATGTAAAATTATTATTTTTAATTAATAAATAGGCTTTTAAATACTTTATTTAGTCCTCAAAAGAGAATTAATGCAACATTTCTCTTTATTTGAATTATCAGTACACATAAGCAGTATTGAGTATGTAGATATCAAGTATTGTTGTAGGCAGTTTTGTCAGTAGTACTTAAAAGCTATTTACCAATATTTGCAGTAATTAGGGATTTTTTTTTTACCCATTGTTAACTATAAAAATCCTCAGATAACCTCAAGAACTATGTGTTTAATCTGAGGTACACTTTGTTCTTTTCTCAAATGGACTACAGAAAGAGCGTCCCTAGCTATCCTGTGACTTACACGTGGGAAAATGGATGCCTAAAAAGGGTCCCTGTAAATTTACACTTTTAAGATGCGTAGTCCAACACTCATCTTCTCTCGTCTATATAAGTCCATATATCTCCCTGGAGCTCCAGGTTCCTCATCTATCTCTGTTCTCAGCCTGAGGTCATAAGGATATGAAGGTTGGAATAATTTTAACCAGCTGCCAAGACTATATTCAACAAAGAATATGTTCCTTGACATCCAAGTTGGATTCTGTTTCTATATTTTTCCTGTAGAAACACTGATGGTTAGATTCTATAATACTATTTTTAGTTACTAAGAAATCAATTATTAGTTACTTTGATCATCTAAAGGTGACTTTAGACTTTAGTGAAGCATATTTAACTTTGTTTCCATAGAAAAATTAAGGGCAGCTAGGTGGCGCAGTGAGTAGAGCTCGGCCCTGGAGTCAGGAGGACTTGAGTTCAAATACAGTCTCAGACACTCGACACACTTACTAGCTGTGTGACCTTGGGCAAGTCACTTAACCCCAACTGCCCAGCCCTCTGCCCTCAAAAAAAAAACAACACACTAAAAAGCCAAAGATCATTGATTCCTATTATGGAGACAGAGAAGATCAAAATACCAATTCAGAAGAATTCAGAGAACTTTTGGAATACAACATATCCATAAATTTGGTTTTGTCTCTATGGTTTTTTTCCATAGTTCTTGACAGTCTTCATTTTTATTCTCGCTTAACCTTCTTACAATTCTTGCAAAACAATATTAATTTCCTATAGGTGTGGAATTTGAAATACAATGATTATTTACTTAAGGTCACTTGTGAGTCCAGGAGGAGAATCCAGCTAAGTAATCTTAAATTGAAACTTTAGTACTTTGTTAAAATAAATGAAAAATCTCAAGAAGTTTTTAAAAAAAATTTTTTTATCTTCCAGTGCCTTCAGAATACTATTAGAATCTGATGAAGATAGACTTCTTGTTATATTTAATCGAGGATTAATCCTGATGACAGAGGTATGTGTGTGTGTGTGTGTGTGTACACACACACATATATATATATATATATCGTATCTTATACATATATGTGTGTGTGTGCATATAGATGGCATTTTGCAGAAAACAAAGGGTTATTAACATTTCTTGTTTGAAAAATATGTGTTTTGTATTTTTATAGAAATTGTATTGTTAGGTAATAATCCTTTAATTGATTAACCTGCAAATCCTGAGTTTTTACAAATATAATTAGATAATTATGGCTATTTTAATGTTTTTTTGTACTTTAAAGTTTGAGTTTTTAAAAATTTCAAATATTTTAAAATGTATTTTAATCAATTTGTAAATATAAAGTGATTTTTATTTCATTCCATTTTTTTCCCCCATAGAACAAGCCTGTTAATGGACTGGGTATATTTATTGCTCTATTTATAGACAAGCAACATATACAAAGAGTTTAAATGAATACCTTACCTATAATGCATGTTAAGTCATTTTATATAATAGATGATCAGAACTGGGTTAGGATCATCAGAAATAACAGTGGAAGGACACTACTGTTGGAACAAAAAGAGAAAAAGAAATGAGACATAAAAACAGTAAACTAAGAGTCTAAAACTAATAAGCTAGAGTTTAAAAGTTAACTAAGTGAAGGGAAACATTCCTATCTTTTTAGACCTTTCTCACCACTGTCCTATTTTGGGAGTTGTGGACAGCCTGGTTTGCAATCTTCTTCACAGCTACTGGAATGTTAAATCCCTCTTTCCATTCTTTTTTCTTGCTCCTCTACTGTTTTCTACTGCTATAGTCCCCTAAAGAGAAGAAAGAAGCTTTGACTCTATGAAATATACATGATTAGATATGAACATTAATTTTTTTCCAAGCATCCCTCAGAGCAAATGCATTGTACTTTTGTGGATCACTAAGATAAATAATGAAACTATAACAGTGCTATAAAAATAGTCATTGTTATAATTTAAATACATTGTTTTCCATCCTCTGCAGTCATTCAACACATTACACATGATGTATCATGAAGCCACCGCATGCCATGTGACTGGAGACTTAGTAGAACTTCTGTCCATATTCCTTTCAGTTCTGAAGTCTACACGCCCTTATCTCCAGAGAAAAGGTTTGGTTATCATTGTGTATTTTCACTTAATTTCATAAATGAAAGAAAATAGATCGATTAGCCTTTATATAGCTTCACTACTTACAGAAGTGAGAATAAAGAAGACAGTCATGAAATGTCTATGTCAGCCAGGAATTAAGTTAGAATTATCTTCTTGTATTGTTTACTCTCTCCTTGCTCATAGGAAGGGGATATCACCTTTTTTCATAAAGTCATAAGTAATTGGTAACTCTTGTGTCTCATTTACCAATTGGCATAGATTTTTTTCCGGCTATAAGAGAAATCACTGTCAGAATAGATCTATTTCTTCTCCATACATGTAATTAAACATTACATTTCCTAGAAGATGACATTAATGAGATTCACCAGTAAACCATGGATTAAAAGAAATGCATTAAATTTTGACAGCAGTAGACATCTCATAAAAGTATTAAGCATATATTCAGAAGATGTTCCTGGAACTCATTTGAAAATGTTCAACGTTAGCATTTTATTTGCAAAAGAAAAAGATTGTCAGAAAGTTATATTGTTTTGTATTTCATGGTATTTTGGTGTGTATTTTGTGTTTACAGATGTGAAACAAGCATTAATTCAGTGGCAGGAACGAATTGAATTTGCCCATAAGCTCTTAACTCTGCTCAATTCTTATAGTCCTCCAGAACTTAGAAATGCATGCATAGGTAAGTTACCTGAAAGAGACTCATTTGTGTGCTAAAAACAGTGAAGACAGTATTTCTTTATATGTTGCTATTCAAGTATTATTATTTCAGATAGTGTCAGATTAGTCCAGTTTAGTTATTTAACCACTTTTTAAATTTATTTGTAATTGTACATTTAAGAATAGCATTGACCTGTGAACTCTAAATTCTAATGCTTCCTCAGTCACTAAGTCATTTGACCTTGAACATTGTCTATATTATGGACAGGTTCTTGCCCACAGTATTCTGAAATAGCCTGTAATTTTTATATACTTTCAATGGCAGTAAAAGACAGCAGTAGCCCTGTACCCCAGGTTACTCTGCCTGGTATCATGGGATTCATTCAGACTATTTTTTGGAAGTTGTCCAACCCAGCTATAATCCTACAATACAAGAAGAGATTAGGATTGCCTCTTAGTTTAAAAAAGTTTTCTACGTAAGATTTATTTCCCCAAACCTCACTTAAAGCCCAGTATTTCTGAAATTTACATAAAGTCATTAACATGTTTTAGATGTTTTCCTTATTGTAGTTTCCCTATTTGAGACTTATTGTTTGACCAGAATAGAAGCAATATAGGTAGGTGCAAAGAAACTCTGTTCATTAGTGTTAGTTTTTGTTGTGCCTAACAGCTGTGCTAATCCAGGACTTTATTATACCTCAAAAAAGTTTCTCTCAATAGCAGAAATGAACAGTTTCTTTTCCTATCATCTTTGACTTCTTTCGTTATTAGTCTAATTTGGAAATTCATAAATTTGAGGACAACTGGAAACACATGTGACTTTCTAATGCCCAAACTGGTTTTTTATTTTCAGATGTCCTTAAGGAACTTGTACTTCTGAGTCCTCATGATTTCCTGCATACTCTCGTTCCTTTTCTACAGCACAACCATTGCACATATCACCACAGTAATATCCCAAGTATGTACATATATAGCATGATATCCTACTATTTGGCATTTGATCTTTTTAGACACTAAAACTAGTAAGTTCATATTTTCTGTATGTCCTTTTCTATTCCTTTAATATCCTAGTGTCCCTTGGACCTTATTTTCCATGTCGAGAAAATCTCAAACTAATGGGAGGGAAAAGCAATATCCGTCCACCACGTCCTGAACTCAATATGTGCCTCTTGCCCACAATGGTGGAAACCAGCAAGGTATGTTGGAATGCAGGAAAAATATGTTCTTCTAGATCAAGAGATTTCACATTGTCCCCTTTGGAAACACTTTCAATTGAACTAATATTTATTGAACTCCTGCTATGTACAAGGCACTGTGTTGGGCACTGCAGAGTATCCAAAGATAAGCAACACAACAGTCTCTGTCTTAAATGGGCATATGTTAGACTGAAATGTTCATTTTTGTGCATTTTAAGTAAATAAGATTAATTTACATTGTTTTCCTTTTAGTGCTATGAAATAAGGAGCATTAGTAGTTGATTTTGAAAGTAGAAGAAACATTTTTAGCATGTTTCATGTGTCATCCATAGCTCAGCTATGATTGTAGGCTATGGTTCTTAAACCCAAAATATCAAATTATTATCATCTTTCTTAGTAAACAACCTTTTCAGCAATTAACTTATGTCTCTATATACTAAATGATATCCTAGTGGCCTGAGAGGAATTTAATATGGTTGATTGATAGAATCATTATTATTCTTTTTCTGGTCCCTTTCCATCTATATATGCCGAAGGTTAAAATAGAGGATGTAAACACCTTCCATGCATGCTTCTCTTCCTACCCAGCTATACTTGTTATTTAATTTTTCTTCCTTTACCTCTTCATACACATGCTTTCCCTCTTTATTTTTGAAGTCTAGCTATGATAGTGAAGTTGTTATGGTATCTAGTTTATAAATTGAGTAGTGACTGCCATATAAATAATTCAGGGTTAATTTTAAAAAATCAATTGAATTCTTGTATTTATTTTTATACATAGGTAACTAAAGTGACAGATTTAGCAACCATAAATAAATTTTACTTAATATTTAGTATATAGGAAATAATAGGTACTTGTAAGTGACAAGGCCACATTGATTGCTCACTGAAAATAAGCTAGAACTAACTAATGTCTTAACACGGTATCAGTGGAATTTGGGGATTTTTACCAAGTTCTTATTACAATTTATATCATTAATAATATCAGTGAACTTATTACTTTAGCCACATACTGTCTTCCATTTATTATACAATTTAAGTGCAACCGTTTTATCATCTTTAACCTTCAGGGCAAAGATGACGTTTATGATCGTATGCTGCTAGACTACTTCTTTTCTTATCATCAATTCATCCATCTATTATGCCGAGTTGCAATCAACTGTGAAAAATTTACTGAAACATTAGTTAAGCTGAGTAAGTATGCAAGATGAGCTGTAAATTCCACTGAATGATTTAAAATCCAAGCCATCCAGGAAGGGGAGCAAGAAACAAACAAAAAAATCCCAACCCTTTGTTTTGTTTTTTACAAAAACAGTAATTACAATTATAGTTTTGGGGAAATTTTTCCATTTTTGCTAAGAAAACATCAGCTTAGTATTTTTATTTTCCATGTTCTTCTCTAGCACAAGGTTACAGTTGACCTTAGAAGAAAAGGAGTAAAGCTTTGTAAAACAGCTGACCTATGCTTCTTCCAAATGTCTCAGTCCATAGGAGCCTAAGACCAACCCCATCACTGCCCAGTATTACAGGAAAAACTGCTCAGTTTATGACTGACTTTCTAAATAGATTTCAACTGCTTTTCTCTTGTTACTTCCCGAGCCCTATTTTTTGTGGGTGAGAAAGTAGGTAGAGGAAATATAGTAAGTGCTAGCTATGACTAGGAGATGTCTCTACCAAGAGTAGGTAGGATTGGTTCCTTAGAGTGAAATAAAAGTGTAGCCAGTTGGAAGATGTCTTACCATTCAGGAAGTGGTGAATTGGAAGAAGTATAACTTTGAAAGAATATATATGAAAAAAGAAAACAAAAAAGAGCTCCAGGTAATTACTAGTAAGATTATTTTTCAAAGTTTATTCCAACCAGTCATTATATTAGGTGACTGTTTCCCCAGTACCTGGTATCTTTAAAAGCCCTTAATCATGCCCAAGCTTTCCCAGTTGTGTGACCTCCTCAAGGGAAATGGTAACTCTTGCCAGGAGCTAATGTACCCTTGGAGAAACTGTCTGCTTAGTAAGAAATCATAGGTTCTCCAAAGATGGAATGGGTTGTCCCTGTCAGCTGTTACGTTAGGTGAAAATAGAAATGGAGCACCATGAGTTTGAGTAGTGAAGTTTAACTGAGAATAGCCTGTCTGGGACTGTAAGGCCAAATTTAAATTCCCATTGATAGGCTAGGTCCAGATAAGATAGTGGGAAATACCTAGAAACTGTAGCCTTGGTGTCTGAGTAAATGAACCTTAAGAAAGGAAACAAACAGAAATCAATCTACTTGTGTCAAAAGGAAGTTCAGTGCAGTAGAGTTAATTTTATACTTAGATTCAGAGAGTGCAGGTTAAAATTCTAAATGCCATTTAGGAGCCATGTGACTTTGGGCCAACCACTTAACCTCTCTGAGCCTCAGTTCCCTCTTCTGTAAATGAGGGGGTTGAATTAGATCACATGATCCTAAGATGAAGTGAGTCCTGTCAGCCAGATAGTCTTGTTCTTGGAAATAAATTGACCCATAAGATTTATACCAAAAGCCACAAATACCTATTAACATTGCCCAGCAGCCTGGAACCTTTCTAAATGCATACCTAAAAATTCATTTAACTGTGGAGGTTGTGAATAGAACTTTAACTTTGATACCCTCTCAGACCAAAGTAATTGATACTAGAAGAGGGCTAAGGTTCACACTAATGACTTTCTTGGGAGAGCTGGTGGAGATTTTTAATTTGAGAGGGGCCCACTCAACATGCAAGAATTTTGTAGCAGTCTTCCCTACCTTATAGAATGCTGAAATTGTACTGGCAGTGGGATGACCTTGATTAGTTGGGCTTTGAGTTTGGATAATCCATTGAACAAGACTCTTAAGAACATTAGAGCTATCATGGTCAAATGAGTTGAAATATGAAGACATGCACTCAGTTGCACAACACTTCCATATTTGTGGATGTCTTTCTGGTGGTGGGTACATAAACATCCAGTAAAATATTCCACCGCCAGAAGCAGAAAGAACCTTCAGTTCAGGAAGATAAATTTGACCTGAACAAGAAGATATAATTTGGTCCATAGGTATGAGGATACCATATAATCCAAGGTTTGGCAGGTCTAAGTATTGTTAATGATTTTATTTGAAGGATCTCACAAGCTGGATGTTTATAATTACCTCAAATCAGAGAAGTCTGTCATCAGTAGCCAATGTTTCTAGAAGCTAATCCTCAGATTCTGGGACTATTTACATAGGTCATCTGCTAAATAACTCAGCAATCTGCTGTTCCGTTGTCTACTTGTGGTAAATGTGATAATCCTGTTTTGAGAATCTTTTCTGAGTACCCAGCATTAGATTTCAGTAGTCTCATAGTGTAAGAGAAACAAAGAAATGAATATCTCTGAGAGATGATGAACTTGGCCACCTTGTCTGATAGAATGAGAAATTTAGAGGGTGTATTATATTGCTCTTATTTCAGAGAGGTTACTACATCTAGGTCTCATTATGGGAAATAGTATCCAACATGGATGCCATGATATTTAGGATGAAGTGTATAGGGATGAAATCTAAACCAATGACTCAGCCTGGCTGTGTCATTGAAATAAAGGCCTGTGATCTAGTAGAAGTATCATTACCTCTAGGTTAAGGTAGCTCCACCTAGTAGTTGAAGTCAGTATGTAATCCTGCCTCCTCTTGCTTATATTAACCAGTCATCTATATAAGGGAAGACATACAGTCCTTATCAGTGGAATTACTTTAGCTATTGCTAATCCATTGATCCCAGGAGCAAACCAAAATGTTAATGTGTCCCACAATGTGGAGTATAACTTTGAGGGTAAACAGTTATGTCCTCTCGATCATGAGAACACTAATTTAAAATGTTCTTCAAGGCATAAGAGAGAAGGACCTCTGTCTTTCTGGTTTTGTTTGGGTAGATTCCAAGGGGAAAAGAGACTGACCTACCATAAATTTTGTTGGCTTGACTATACATTAAGATTTATGTCTCAGTGGCTTCCAGATTTTTTTGTGGCACAGAAGTAAAGGGGCTAAAGATACTGGTTTGTGTGTGTATATATGTATCTCAAGACACCCAACTTACCAATGGGGTAGGTAGGAAAAGGATAGCTTCTGGCTTTTGTCAAGTAGAGACCTTCTGTTGAAGTTCAGGTTTGATTTTTCATCCTGCTGTGGAAATGACCCTGGATTCTGTGCCATTGTAATCTCAAACCTAGTGACAGACTTCTGTGTCAGAGGACCAGTCCAAAGGCTCATTATCACAGACTGGGCTGCCAATGAGTGCCTTCTCTTTTGGAGGGAAGGGAGGGATCAGATCAACTCAGTAAGAACACTTACTGTTTTGGAGTTTTGGAGGAGTTTACAAGCTACTATCAGTTAATGGAGTTCCTATACCAGTTGAACCATCATTGTAGAAATTTAAAGAGTGAGGCTAGAAGTCCTTGTCCCCTCATCTCTAGTTTATCTGTCTCTGTCTCTCCGTCTCTGTCTGTCTGTCTGTCTCTCTCTCTCTCTTCCTCTCTCTCTCTCCCCATAAATATGTGTATGTATGTGTATGTCTTATTGCAAAAAATATATACACTTGCCCAGAAAAGCCTTGGGCATCCTAGGGAAGCCATGAGGTTTTCCTTTTCTAAGATGGTCTCATATTCTTCTTCAAACCTGTTTCCACTCAGATGGTGGGGACTCTTTCATGCTTCTGCTTACCAGGAAGACCATATGTACTTGAACCTAGACGTAGGAATTAGTATCTATGGCCATTTCCATACTTCAATTCCTGGCATTTTCTGGCATTATATGTCTTAAAGTATTCTGTTCTTCCCGAGCCATTTTTGAGAGGTCACATTAGAATATTTGATTGCTTCTAGATGGTATGGAGAAGTACAAAGCCCATTAGTACTGAGTCTCTCACATGATGTAATTAAAAGCTTAGAATGCAATGACACCAGCCTGGTAATTATTTCTGGTTACTTGGATTTAGGTGTTTGGGGACTGCTGGTCAGAGTTGTTTTTTAGGAGATTTGTTAATTGGCCTGCTTTCCTTTGAAAGAATACCATGAGTTCCGTTATTGAAACAATAAGTTCCTCAGAGGTAGGACTCTATAGATCAATTGAGATAATACATGTAAATCTTTTTTGTACGCCTTCGAGATACTTTAAGATTGTTATAACTTTACCTTTTTTCTGTCAGAAGAGAAAGAAGTTACTAAGTATATCTAATTCCCTGGGTTAGACAGAGAATCCCCAGGGAAAGAAAAGGCATTCCACTCCCATCTCCTTCTTTAAGAGAGTGAGTAAAATGTTCCAAGCTAATAGAGAGCAATATGGCACTGTGGAGATCTGGAAGGCTTGATTCTAGTCTCCACTTCATCAATATCTTTATGACCTTCAGGAATGTATTTATATCGTCTGGGCTTAGTTTTCTTGTCTATAGAGGGAAGAACTTGTATCTCCCTTTAAAAGCAGAGTTTGATTCTATTTTTCACTGGATCATAGGAAGGAGAAAGGGGGGGAAATGTTCCCTGAAATATTACTTGATATCTACTGCAGTCAAGTCTGTTATTCCAAGAGAGAGAAGGGAAAATTGACAAGGCTTCTTGTAGATCCATAATGGAGCCTGAGATAAGGCCAGAAACTTTATGAAGACTGTGAATGGTGCTAGAGTTGTCACTTTATATAACAGCTGACTGAGACAATTTTTCTGTCTTTGAAGACATAAAGTAAGAGAGGAAAGGAAAGCTCTGATTTCTAGCTCTCCACACTCCTCTTTAGTCTTGCAGCTCCTCCCCTAGGAGCTTTAAGTGCACTCTGAAAATTATCTAACTTAAACAGAAGGGCTAAAGACTGTGAACTATGGCAGCAACTTTCATGTTACTCCTGATTAGTCCTCAAATGCAAAAAGTATCAATGAAATATAATTCTTTCAGTAATCAAAGTGCTGGAATGAATTCTGCTTCCTTTTAAGTACTCTATTTATAGATATAGGGAATATGCATAGTTACGAAACAAAATAAGCTATGATATTGATAATGCAAGTTCAGTGCATCATTTAGTATAATTTATAATTGTAACCTCTTCTGATTTCTTTTCAAATATTAGGTGTCCTAGTTGCCTATGAAGGTTTGCCACTTCATCTTGCACTCTTCCCCAAACTTTGGACTGAGCTATGCCAGACTCAGGTAAAGAAAATGAGTTTCAGATCATTCAGCTCCTCTAATCCAGTAATCTATAATTTTAGGAACAGTTGTAGACAGCTAAACTGACTAGAAATTGGTAAAGTTTGGAATATTGGTAGGTAAAACGAAACAGAAATACTAACTATTTATTAAACGTAGGGCAGCTATTTTCCTGTATTTCTATAATAGGAAGGCATTTGTAACAAGTATTTTGCACTGAATTTCTGATTACTGTGGCCCAAAAGCTGAAAGGTAGCCCTGAGAAAAAGTCCAAAGCAGGAATGTATTAAGAAAAGGACACATGTAATTTCTTTTTCCACTGTACCCTATCCAACCCTCCTTGTTCTCTGTGATACTAGCAGATGTGCTCCTACAGAAACCATTTCAGCACCACTCTCCTTCTTATCCTTTGGAAGAGAAACTCATGAAGTCAAGAGAACAGAAAAAGTGAATCTGAGTAGACAGGAAGAATTACTAATTTCTTGTGGCTTGGGGAAGGGAGATAGCTATGCTCAGCCTCTTATGTTATGAGGTGAAGTAATCATAGTATTCTGGGGTATAAAATACTAACTTTTTCTCTGATGATGAAAATCCCTTAATTTCCTTCCCTTAGATTATTGGCCGCCAAGGATTTTCTTCCCTAAGAAAAATTTTTTGAAAAGACTTTGTATGTGGCAGTTTTATTTTGGATTTTGAGAAAACAATATACTTCACCTCTAATATTTTTCTTATGTTAAAAAATTTATGGCATACAGTCTAGAGCATAGTGCCTTGCACTTAGTAACCACTCAATAAATATTCGTTCATTGATTTGTGTGGGTTGATTCCTAAAATGGGATGTCTGCTCAGCAGTGGATTAGTTCTTTGTTTTTTGTTTTGTTTTCCCTGAATTTCTTTCATCCTCTTTGAGGTTAGTTGCTTTTCTAATTGAATTTCTCTTTTCTGTCTGCTTGCTATTTCTACATTTGATATTACCTGATCTATGTTAGGGAGTAAAAACATTTTGCCAACATTCTTTTATGCCCCCTTTGCCTTTGCAATTTCACACCTCTTGCGTCACCCGATAGCAGTGCCAAACCTTTGGAGATTTCTAAAACCCTTCCAGACCTACAGAGTCCTATAGCCATCTGAACCAGAAATTGAAGGAGACGACTAATAGTTCAAGTTATTTTTTCCCTAACCCTGTAAATTCAATTTGTGTTAAAGGTCACATATCTCTTACTGTTGAGTCATACTATGGGAATCTACCCAAAATGGTATAGTGAACAGTTTTCTGTACAACTTCACCCTTTCTCCCTTTTGGCCATAGTTTCCTCATCTGTAAAATGAGGGAGTTGGATAAGATCAAAGATTCCTAACCTTTTTTTGTGTCATAGATTCCTTTGATAATCTGGACTCTTTCTCAAACAAACAATCTTTTTAAATGCATAGAATACATAGGATTACAAAGGAAACAAATTATGGAAATGCAGTTGTCAAAATATTTTAAAAATAAGATGAGGTTAAGAATTCCTGGACTGGTTGATTTCTAAAGTCCCTTTCAGCTCTTCATATTCTCTAAATCTAAGACTAGCTGTGTGTTGTTATAATACTGCCTCTAACCCAGCAGTTGATTGTTTTGATAAAAATGGAACTTGTGCGTTTATCACCTTGAAATTGTCCTAACAAAAAAAGCTAAGTGGCACAGTGGATAGAGTGCCAAGCCAGAATTCAGGAAGATTCATCTTCCTGCGTTCAAATGTGACCTCAGACACTTATTAGCTGTGTGACCTTGGGCAAGTCATTTAATCCTGTTTGCCTCAGTTACTCCTCTGTAAAATGAGCTGCAGAAGGAAATGCAAACCACTCAAGTATCTTTGCCAAGACAATCCCAAAAGGGGTCACAAAGAACTGGACATGACTGAAACAACTGAAAAAAAAATTGGGGTTTTTTGTGTTTTTGTTTTTTTCTAATCACAAAGAGGTACTTGGAGATAGGAGAGGGCTGGGTTTGAATATTACCTCTGACACTTAGTAGCTCTGTAACTGTGGCCAAGCTACTCGACCTCTGTGACCCTGTTTTGTAAAAAGATCTCTAGTACTTCTCAAGATTATGTTGAGGATCAAGTGAAAGAATGTGTTGAAAGTACTTCATAAATATTAGCTGCTGCTAATTAGCCCCTTTGGGCTCTAAATCTATGATGTGCCTGTTCAGTTTCTTCCCTATATAGCCAAATCAAGGTATAGACATAAACTTTGAACTCACTGGTTCCCATCAGATCCATTTTTAATAATCAAAAAATTCCTTGGACCCAAAACATAGTAGTTGTGCTATTACTATCCTTTAAATAAATGCATTGACAATAAACTCCCATGAATTTGTATTTTTGTTGATCAAAACAGCATTTATCACTTTTAAAAATTCAGTCATTAAAAGGTATCTGCCTATTTATAGTAATTATTTCTTATCCTTCGAGAGACATTGGCTTACTTTTGGCTTTATTTAATTTTACAGGTACAACTAATAGTCAACAACCATAAGCTTAAAGGATTAAGTGAAAATTACTTGTGTTTAAAAGATACATTTGTGTTTAAGAACTTTGTTTATATAAAAATGTGAATGCTAAACTAGAGTAAAACCTCATCCATCTAAACTGGCTAAATTTAGGGTCAGATACTTAAGAAGAGAAGACTGGTTGAAGATAGCCTCTGTGCTGTATTATGGGGGGAGGTAGAGGGAAAGAAACAGATTGAGGGTACAGGAAAATGGTGTTTCTTTGAGGATAAATTTGTTAGCCCCTGAAGAACGAGCACATAATTGGTACTCTGGTCCACGAGTCACCTTTGTAAGGCTTCACCAGGGATAGTGTTTTACACTTGTAGTGTGTGTAGTTAGTGCTGTGGATTTTTTTTAAGCAATGAAGGGAGCCGCTACTCTTTAAACACATTTTAAGTGCTTTAATTTTACTGTGGGGATAATAATAAATATGCTTAATTTCTGTCATTCAGTAAAAACTTGATTCTATATAAAATGGCACTATCTTAAAAAAAAAAAAAGGTTAACTTTAAAAGTATCCATTAGTCCTATACATTTCAGTTAGTTGTTTGAGGAACAGTTGCAAGTGACTCCTCACTTCAAACAGGTCTTTTAAATAATTTCCTTTCGTGTATTACTCTTACATCTGTCAAGGTTTCAAGTTACTTCAATGCTTCTTTTTCCCATTTTTAGTCTGCTATGTCAAAAAACTGCATTAAGCTTTTATGTGAAGATCCCGTTTTTGCAGAGTATATTAAATGTATCCTAATGGATGAAAGGACCTTCCTTAATAACAACTTTGTTTATACATTCTTAACCCACTTCCTCTTAAAGGTATGATTTACTTTTTTTTTTATTAAAACTCATTCCTTCTTATTAGTTATGAAAGTTTATTTTCATAATGTAGGTCATTAGAAACTTTAAAATTTGTGTTCTTTTTCAGGTTCAAGGTCAGGTGTTTTCTGAAGCAAATTGTGCCAATTTGATTAGCACTCTTATTACAAACTTAATAAATCAGTATCAGAGCTTACAGTCTGATTTCACCAACCGAGTTGAAATTTCCAAAGCAAGTTCTTCCTTAAATGGGGTAAGATTTAGACAAAGCACATTCATGTAAAAAAAAATATCAAAGTATCTTTATATTAGGTTGCTATTGTGATCTACGTTTTAACCAACAGAACGTTAGAACCTGGATGTCATTATCTTTCACCAAGTTAATCTGATTGTTGCACTGTCCGTTGTGAAAACAATAAAAATTACTGAATAGGACAGGATTTGTTCAGCTACTTTCTTTTAGTGACATAACCATGGCCAACTGTATATTTTCTGTCAGGGAAATATATATCAGTGTGAAAAATATATCGTAACATTGTACAGCAATAATATCATTAAGCTAAGAAACCTATGAGATGGAAAGGACTGCATAGGAGGAAAAATCTTGCTGTTTTGAAAACCCATGAAACACACACAAGAAATACTCTCTGATCTTAGTGAACCACTATACATTAAAAGATTAAGTCATATATGTCATTTGCAATTCCCAATCATCTTCTCATAATAGGATGTAAAATTCCCTCAGTTTATATTTTGAAATAGTAAGTCTTCCTTTGGACCTATGTTTTCTTTTTGCTAACTTCCTTTTCTTTCTAGACTTTACTAGTTAGCTCTGTAACCTGACCCCATATGTAATTGCTGGGTTCTTGTTACTAGGAGTGTACTCAGAGGACCAGGAAAGATTTCAAGAGAAGGTTTCTAAGTGTACTATAAATTTAATATACCAAACAAATTTATTTTTAGAATTTTTTCATATTTTCATGGATTTTTACAGGACCTTCGGGCACTTGCTTTGCTCCTTTCGGTGCATACTCCCAAGCAACTGAACCCAGCTCTGATCCCAACTCTTCAAGAGCTTTTAAGCAAGTGCAGGACTTGTCAACAACAAAGAAATTCACTCCAAGAACAAGAAACCAAAGAAAGGAAAACTAAAGGTTGGTTATTATGTATGAAACTGAACATGTGTTCTGTGGAGTGGGGAGGGAAGACTATGTGTAGTTCATTAGAGAGTTCCATAGTAGAAAGGGTGCTTGGAAGGGTTTGGGGTCACACCTGAATTCTGATCTCAGCTCTGTCACTTAGCTCTGTGACTTTGGGCAAAATCACTTAACTCATCTGAACTTATTTTCTTTAAAATGTAAATAACACTTATTTATCTTGAGGTTGTTGTGAGAATAACAGAATTTAGCTGGAATGTATCCCAGTGACCATCTCTTTGAACCAGTACCCAAAGAAGATTTCCATTGCATTATTGGATAAGTGGTCATTAAGCTTTCATTACCTCCAAAGCCAGCCCATTCTTCTCTTAGGTAGTTCTAATTAGTAGAAAGTTTTTCCTGAAGTTATGAATTGGTCTCTTTGTAACATGTACCTATTGCTCCTGATCGTAACTTCTGAAACCAAGCAGAACAGGTGTAATCCTTCCTTCCCAGGAGGCCTTTCAAATACTTGAATCCAGCTATCATTTCCCTGTTGAGTCTTCTCTTTTCCAAGTTCAGTGTCTCTAGTTCTTTACCACCAAGCCTCATAGGCCATAACATAAAGGCCTTTTCCTCTGGACATACTCTTGCTTATCAGTATCTTTTTTTAACTGTGATAGCCAGAACTGAAATTGTGATCTGACCAGAGCAGTGCAGTGGTATAGTCACCTTTATTATTCTTGGAAACTCTGCCTCTTCTTTTAGCCCAAGATCACATTAGTTTGGGCTTCCATTTCACACTATTCATTTTGAGCTTGCAGACTCTTAAAATATCAGATCTTTTTTCAAACAAAATGATGGCAAATCACACTTGTTCTTTGTAAGACTTTACACTTTTCCTTTTAAATTTTATCTTATTATGTTAAGCTGTAGGTGACACAGCGGATAGAGTTCCAGGCCTGGAGTCAGGAAGAACTTAGTTCAAATCCAACCTCAGACATTTCCTAGCTGTGTGACCCTGGGCGAGTCACTTAACCTATTTACTTCAGTTTCCTCATCTGTAAAGTGGGGCTCATAATAACAGCTACCTACCATGATGGTTGTGAGGCTCAAATGAACAATAATTGTAATGTGATTAGTGCAATGGTTAACTATTATTAAGCCCAGTGTAACAGCTTTTTAAGGTCTTCCGAATATCTGACTATAATCTAGGGTGTCATCTAACCCTGCTAGATTTGTTTCATCTGCAAATCTGGTAAGCACGCCATCCAAATTAATGATTTTTTAAAAGTGTTAAATAGCATAGATCCATGAATTGCTATGCTAGAGCCCTCCTGCCAAGTTGACATAGAACCACTGTTGAGACTGGCTGTTTAACCAGTTCCAAATCTTTCTAACTGTACTATAATGTAGCTCACATCTCTCCATCTTTTACACACAAATAGCATGAAATTTTATCAACATTTTGCTAAAATCCGGTAAACAATATATCATTCCTATTATCTCACAGTTGAGCAACTATCAGAAAACAAAATAAGATTAGTCTCATATAGTCTAAGGATGTACCCTTTGCGATTTCCACTGCCTTTTCTAGATATTCCCTAACCATCTCTTTAGTAATGTTACAGAATTTTACAAGGAATTGAAGCTAGACTCACTGACTCTAGTTGCTTTTTTAAAAATGTGCTTTTCTCCTACAAAACCTCTCTTCCATGATCTTTCAGATATCACTGAGAGTATCTCAGCAATTAAATCCACCAGTTCTTTCAGAAGCCAAAGACACAGTTTTTCTTGGACAGTTGATTTGAATTCCTCAACAGCCTCTCAGTAACAGTTTCCCTATTTATCCAGTTCAAAGGTCATTCGCCTTGGCAGAGAAAATAAAAACTAAGAAAATTGAGTAGTTCTACCTTCCCTCTTTCAGCTGTCATGGTATCGACAATTCCAAGCAGCAGTACCATCCCTCTTTGTTCCCCTTTTTGTGAAAGAGTTTAAAAAATATTTTTTTACTACCCCCTTTTTGTTGATATTAAGATTTTTCTTAGCTAGCCTAAGCTGATTTATGAATTTTATCAGTCTTGACACCATTCTAAAATTGTGCCACACATTCGTATTCATCTTTTGCGTGCTCTTGCTCTCATTTTCTGTACATGTCTTTTTTACATCCAAGTTGATAGGTGAGTTTTCTTTGTATCCACCACAGCCTCTTAAGAGGTTTACTTTTTTTCCTTATTAGAACTGTTTCCTTTTGTTATTAGGATGTCATTCTTGAGTTTCCCATCTCGTCTGGGCTAACTTGTCCTGTAAAGTTTTAATACATGGATCCTGTCTTTCCTATGAACCCTTTGAAATCTGCTCCCTGAATCTTGGGTATATGTCAGACTCCTCAGCTTTCCTTATCTTGTGAATTAACAAACTCTTAAAAGGAAGTGAAGGGTTACTTTTTCCCTACAAAATTCATATCATTTCCACCTTGGCAACAAGTTGCTTCCTATAAGAATCAAAACAAGAATATATCTCGTCTGTTTTGGTTTGAAGGATTAAAAATGATGAAAAAGACTTTAATTCTCACTAAAAACATGTAAGTTCTTATTCATAATATGATTTCCTCCCTTTTTAAACATGTACACATAATTGAACCAAAGATCACCTTCTCTTCTAAAGTTTTCCTCCAATGTTTCAAGGCGGGGGTAGCGGGGAGGCGGATGATCTTGGGCTCTTGAAAGCTACTAGAGGGAGAGCCGGCTCTGGAAGTTTGACTTCCAAGCCAGAAAAGTCCTAAGTACGGACCTTTACAGATGTATTTGTGGCAAGCAGAGATGACTCTCAAAGATCATTTGCTCATCTTCAGGGCTTGCATTATGTGTCAGTAGAAGACAATGCCCATAATGATGAAATTAAAAACCTGTCAAGTAATACCACAGAGCAATGAAACTTTGATTTCTTCCTTCTCAAATACAAGTAGGAAAATGGTGTATTAATAAGTCTTGTAAAGCAGACTTGATTTTTTTTTACCTTCAGCTGAACTTAAATGATTTATGTTAGGAAATGAAACATTTCAGTCCAGATGTTTTCTTTCACAGATGATGAAGAGGCAACTCCTGTTAAAAGAAGGCGCGTTAGCAGCGATGAGGAACATACTGTTGACAGCTGCACTAGTGACATGAAAACTGAACCAAGGGAGGTATTGACTCCAACTAGCACTTCAGATAATGAGACAAGAGACTCTTCAATTATTGATCCAGGCACTGAGCAAGATCCTCCCTCCCCTGAAAACAATTCTGTCAAAGAGTACAGAATGGAAGTTCCAGCTTCATTTTCAGAAGACGTTTCAAATATCAGGTCACAGCACGCAGAAGATCAGTCCGGCAGCGGCAAGTTTGAAGAAGTGTGTAGAGAGTTCCAAGACCCCCAGAGTTCCAAGGATCCTAACACAGCGGAGGAGGAGCCCGAGCTCCCTTCCACATCAGTTTCTGCAGTTTTGTCTGACTTGACTGATTTAAGAAACTGCGATGGCCAAGCTTTGTCCTCCCAGGATCCTGAGACTAGTTTATCACTCAGCTGTGGCCATTCCAGAGGACTCTTTAGTCACATGCAGCAGCACGACATTTTAGACACCCTGTGTAGGACCATCGAATCTACGATTCTCGTGGTCACGAGGATAGCTGGCAAAGGAAACCAAGCTGCTTCTTGACAGTAGATGTAGCATGTCTGCTTTTAAGTCTTTTTTTCCAAGATGCTGTTTGTATAAGTTTTGCTTATTTCTGTTTTGTGCTTCAGTTTGTCCAGTGCTCTCTGCTTGAATGGCAAGATAGATTTATAGGCTTAATTCTTGGTCAGGCAGAACTCCAGATGAGAAATTTTGCATCTCCAGTACACTTTTCTTAAGGGCAATCAGATAATGGATATGTTTTATGTAATTAAGAGTTCACTGTAGTGGCTTTCATTTAATATGGCTGTCTGGGAGAACAGGGTTTCAATGGCCCTGTACGATGTAATTTAAACTTATGGCATTTTTACTGTGTATAATATGGTGTCCTCTGTGCCAGTTTTGTACCTTATAATAGAGGCAGATTGCCTCAGATCGCTGTGGTTCTTATTATCAAAATTAAGTTTACTTGTATACGAAACAACCACAAGAAATTTGATTCTGTAAAGAATCCTCTTTAGCTGTGGCCTGGCAGTATATATATGGTGCTTTATTTAACAGAATACCTGTGGAGGAAATAAAGCACACTTGATGTAAAAATAATTGTTTTATTTTTATTGACATGACCGATGCTATTCTGTGCACTTCATTAAACTGATTGTGATGACTTTTCATTTGTTTACTTAAGTTGCTTCAGTGTTCAGATTTTTCAGGTAAATAAACTGGGTCAGGGGAACTAGGGAGGGAAGGGAGGGAATCCATTATGTTTCATTTAATTTTTAGGTAGATTTAAGGTAGAAATATTTAAGGTAGAAAATTAGATTTAAAAAGCAAGGCTTTTCAGTCTTAGCTCTTTTCAAGGCTGCTAAATAAGTGCGATTGTTTCCCCTTACCTATCAGGCTGCCCAGTTTAGACCAGGTATCCCCATCGCCACCCAGAATCACATGTTCTTGCTTCTGCTGAGGGGCCAGTTGGGCCTGGAGAATTTAGAAGAGCAAGTACCTCACCCAGGTTAACCTTGCTCTGGTTGAAACATGCTCTTTACTACACAGAATTACCACCCCCTAATCTATCCCAGACTCCCTGGGAAAAAAACAAAAACTTTGATTTACACTACCTTATAAGCTCGAGCTGATGGCCCAAGCTTTATATTAGGAAACCTAGACTACTAATCCAGTGTTTAGAACTGCCAGTCCAGTCCCAGAGTTTTAACAGCTAAGGTAATTAGACAAAATGACTTTTATTTTAAATTGCTCACCGCTTTTAGCTCTAGATCCATAATCTTGTCCACAGTGAAGACCCATAAATAATAGTTATGTGCAGAATGATAGAATTTTTGCTAGCAAAAAATAAATTAAGGGGTTTGTATTTTTTTTTTAAAAAGGGGGGGGGCAAAAAAAGAGGCTTAGTGAAGAATGAACTTTTTTCCACTTATAAAAAAGTATAATGCCCTTAAAAAATGTCTTCTAGCTAATTCAACTGTTCAGGGTTGCCAAAAGCTACAGTAAGCCTCTTTATTTCTTCAAAATGCTGCTTCTCCCAGCACTGTCTCGTACTTTCTTCTTTACAAACTGGAACTCCTTTGCAGTTTAGCTGTAACTCTGTTTGTCCTACCACAGGCACAAAATTCAGTGCAACAGTTGCATAATGTTCTGAAAACAGAATAGAAAGCATATTGGTTTTTTCAAAAAGAAAAATCTCATTTAATAACAACTGCTAGGTTCAGTGTATTATAATAAATGAATATGGGCTCGGAGGAATGAAGAGCTTTGGAGAAGGCAACATATATTTTCATGCATGACTTGCAGCTCTTGGAAACATCTCCAGCAAGTTCCTAAGATTCCTCTTGCTAAAGAGACTAGGGTGGGAGGTTAGAGGTGAGGGAGCTAAGAGATGGCAGAACCTCGACTCAAAACTAAAGAATTACCAATATATTATCATCTCCATCTACAAAGCAGGGGTAATGCTTGGCACTACCCACCTCCGAGCATTGCCATAGAAAAGTGCTTTGTAAACCTTAAAGCGTTATTTAAATGAGCTATTTTGGGAGGGTCGAGAGAGTTGTTTTTTGTTGCTGCTGTTGTTAACAGATTTTGCTTGTTAACATTAGGCTAAAGCAAAAGCAAGAACTACTTACCCTCTGGCCAGCTCTTACATCGCCACTTCATAACAATCCTTTTATTGGATAACTGAAAATAAATAAGGACAAACTCCTCTGAAATTATTTCCAAGACTAGAATGTCACCAAAATCATCAAGTTAGAGCTGTAAGAATTGAGGGGAAAAAAAATCCTAGGTACAGTCTTGATCATTAACTGCATTACTAGAGCATGCTGACAAAATTCTTTTAAAAGCACACTGGCAAAGACAAAGGGAAGAGCCAGTATTGTTCCCAGTATAGCCACAAGTGTCCCTCTCCTGAGAGAATATGGCTGCCTTAGCCACTCACTCAAAATAGAAATTTCAGAGTTCAAGGTTTTATTTGTCTTCAGTTCTTTAAAAGCAAATTACTAGTTTGAAAACAAAAACAAATCCAAGCATTTGCAGAAACCGTATAGGGTTTAATGAACCAATATGGGCTCCATGTCCCAACCTGATTTTTAACACACAATGTTTTCATTTATGAGGTATATGAACTCCAGCAGGAAAAAAAACCAACCAAAAAGTCAGTCCATAAGCATTGGTTAAATACCTGTTGGGGCTAAGCACTGTGCTAGGCATTGGCTACACAAGCACAGCAACTTGTTAGGAGTTTACATTTGTATTAGGTCAGGTGTGTGGGTATGTGTAATTAAATGCAAATAAATACAAGGTGGTCTAGCAGTTGGTATCAGTAAAAGTCTCATGCAGAAAATGGTGTTTGATCTGTGTTTTAAAGGAGAAAAGAGTCTTGGAGGGAGATGGAAAGCTATTACCAACAGGAGAAATGACCTCGAACAAAGCAGTTTCTCGAGTTTCAACTTAAGTGTTAACTTACCAGTTCTAGGTATTCACCGGTAACATTCCCATCAAACATCTGGAATTTGCCTCCTTTTTCAGCTTTTATCACAGCAGAAGATTTAGAAAACTTTTGCACCAACTAAACAAACAAGAATACACAAAAAGCCTTGGGGTTGTTCTAGTATATGCAGGTCATAGGTTTGTAATACCTTGTAATGAGAAGACTGCAGGGCACATCTTAAACTGTCAGTTAAAAACTAAACCTAGACAGTCATGGGCAGAACAATCACAAGTCTAAAAATTAATAATATCTTTAGTTTTTCTTAAAACATTCTTTCCTTGAGTAGATAACTGAAAAAAAATGCTTCAGCTGAAGATGACTTAAAATGCCTATTTCTTTCTTGAAGTTAATGAGAAGCTGCCCCTACATTCCTTATGTTAGAAAAAACCTAGTCTTCTTATGGCCTTTTAGGAACACAACCAAAAGGCAGTTCATTTTCCTGTCTCAAAAATTTGTTGTTCAGGAACACTTACATCCTTACTGATGAAGATGCTATACAGCTGTTCTACTGCCGTGTTGAACAATTCCCTCATCTGTATTGTCACTGTTGGAATCCTCACACCTACTGCTTCCAGAGCCATTGGAGACACCGAATCCTGAAGCCCAAGCAGAAAAAAAGTCCCAAAGGACAATTAATAAGGATACCAGTAGACTGCTCTGTTGTCTACCCCCTCTGCTAGTTTGCTCAATTGATTAAAATCTGTTACTAAAGATTCCTAAGTCATGGATTTAATCTCTTTATTGCCAATTATCTTTGTGGGCTACTAAAGCCCACAACCTGAACCCTTATTTCTTGTAACTATGTTCATTTAGCCATAAATTAAAGCCTTTTCTAGGCATCTGTAATATCATGTGCATATAATGGTAAATAAATGTCACTATAGGTAAAGTTTGGACTTGCCCCCTCACCTGGGAACCTGGAAAGCCAATTTCAAATTTACCTATCTAGAAGGTCAATAAAAAAGGAGAGGCAGCTCTCTCCTGATTTGGTATAAAAAGATTATAATCATCTAAAACACGTGGTGCCTTCTTCTATGGCCCCTCACCTAGCAACTGGCTCCTGGTGGGAAAATTCAAATACACTACTACTGATTCTACAAAGCCCCAGCCTGTGCATCTACAAAGACATAAAGACTAGTCCACTAGTCCTCAACAATATGATGGCCAGTATGTAAAAGAAATAGTGTTTAGGGAAGGCTATTAGAAAAGGTAGGTTAGGTGTCTCATTCACATTTCTGGCCTTCCCTATCAGTTGTACCCTCAAGCCATTCTTATAGCCACCCCCTCCTCCCAGCAGAACAAACCCTTTACCTGAAAAGTATGTCCACTCAATTTTCTTTTTGCAGTCAGTTCCTGAGTAGGTGCAGTCTTTGTTGGTAAAATCATTCCTGTTGTAAATTCTATAAAGAAAGACATGTAACTAAAGATTTCTTTCCTTTTAAGCACAAATGGGTTAGACAGAGGGGCCAAAACAAAAGGAATTGAAAGAGAGTTTATAGAAATGACACATGGCTCACTATTTTGTTCAGTCGTTCAATTACGTCCAACTCTTTGTGACCCCTTCAATGAGATTCTCTTGGCAATGATATTGGAATGGTTTGCCATTTCCTTCTCTGATGGATTAAGGCAAACAGAGGTTAAATGACTTGCCTAGGGTCAAACAGCTGGTAAGTGTCTGTGGCCACATTTGAAGTCAGGTCTTCCTGGCTCCAGGCCCAGTCCTCTATCCACTAAACCACCTAGCTGCCTCCTGAGGTTCACTAAAGCAAGCTTATTTAGCATCTCTCTTTCCATCCTGACAACTAGTTAGTTGTAGAAGCCAGATGTATTCAGATGCCTTTTTATGAAGTGAGTTTTCTTGACTTTTGTTTCAAGTCTCCTTATCAGAATATTATTATTTATTACGAATATGAACTGGACAGAGCACTGGACTTGTACTAAAAGGACTTGGGATTGATTCTGTGTCCTAGCACTTACCTGCTCTGTAACCCTGGTCAAGTCCCTTCCCCTCTCTAATTCTGAGTTTCCTCATCTATAAAATGAGGCTCATAATTACACCAATCATCTCACAGGGTTGATGAGAGGCTTAAATGAGGTAATTTATTTTGCAAATCATAAAACATGATCTAAATAAGGAACTGTTATAAAATCTAGTTATACAAATTTTATCTTACTTGAAAACTGATGATAGGTAGGGATACCTGCCACAAAATTCCTACTCTGATCCTTCATATCAAGGAGGTCACCTTGGATTCTCAAAGCTTGTGATCTGGGCCAACAGAGGGAGTGCCTCTCACACAGAGGTAATTACAATCCCTAAAGTATTTAAGCCACACCCTGGATCACTACCTTGTCATGGCAGAGGGGTTTGCATGGCTGAATGAAACTGTGAGCTATGTTGCCATACACAGTCACCCAAGACCAAAAAATCATAGCAGAGAGCTCTGATAATAGGCGATCCACTCCAGTATCCTTGCCAAGAAAACCCCACGGACAGTAATAAAAGGATAGTGATAAGAGATGGCATCAGATGAGCCCCTAAGGTCGGAGGGTGTCCAATGTGCCATTAGGGAAGAGTGGAGGACAGCTACAAGGAGCTCCACTATTAACGAAGCGGCTGGGCCAAAGCCAGAAAGAAACTCAGCTGCAGATGCAACTGGCGACAAAAGGATAGTATAATGCTGTAAAGATCAGTATTGCTTAGGAACCTAGAACGTAAGATCCATGAACCAAGGTAAGCTTGGTGCAATCAGACAGGAGATGGAAAGAGTAAACATTGACATCTTGGGTGTCAGGGAACTTGAATGGATGGATAACTCAGTGGTCACAACAAATGCTCTTTTTCAACAATCCAAAAGGTGACTCTACACATGGACATCACCAGATGGTCAATATGGAAATAAGACATTATATATTTTGTAGCCAAAGGTGAAGAAGCTCTATACAGTCAGTTAAAACGAGACCTGGAGCAGACCGTGGATCAGATCATGAGCTGCTAATTGAAAATTTAGACTTAAAGTGAAGAAAGTAGAAAAAAACATTTCAGACCACATAGGTATGATCTAAAGAACATCCTTCATAAATACAAAGTGGAGATGATGACTAGATTTAAGAGATTAGATCTGGTAGATAGAGTGCCTAAAGAACAATGGTACAAAGGTTTGCAATATTATACAGGAAGCAACAACAAAAACATTCCAAAGAAAAAGGAGAGCAAAAAAGCAAAATGGCTGTCTGATGAGGCTTTGAGGAGAGAAGGAAAATAAAAGGGAAAGGAGAAAAGCAAAGATAGAGCCAAATGAACTCAGAATTTCAGAGAATAGCAAGGAAAGATAAAGTTTGATAAATGAGCAATGCAAAGAAATAGAAAGCAATAGAATGGAAAACACAAGATCTCTTCAAGAAAATTAGAAATATTAAGGGAAAGTTTCAAGCAAAAACAGGCATGATAAAAGATAAAAATGGTGGGGACTTAACAAAAGCAGAAGAGATTGAGAAGAGGTGCTAACCATACCCAGAAGATCTTAACATAACTGATAACCAGATGGAATGGTTACTGATCTAGAGCCAGACATCCTGGAGAATGGTCTAGTGGGCCTTATGAAGCCTAGCTAACAATAACCTAGCTACTGGAGGTGACAGAATTCCAGCTGAGCTACTAAAAATCCTAAAAGATGATGCTGTTAAAGTGCTGTACTCAATATTCCAGCAAATTTGGAAAACACGACAGTGGCCACTGGATTGGAAAAGATCAGTTTATGTCCTAGTCCTAAAGAAGGACAATGTCAAGGAATGTTCAAATTACTATACAATTGCATTCATTTCCCATGCCAGCAATGTTCTGATTAAGATTCTGCAAGCTAGGCTTCAGCAATATATGAACTGAGAATTACCAGAAGAGTGGGCTGGTTTTCAAAGAGGGAGAAGAGAACTAGAGACCAAATTGCCAACATCCACTAAATTATGGAGAAAACAAATGAGTTCCAGAAAAACATCTACCACTGCTTCATTGACTACACTAAAGCCTTTGTGGATTTTTGTGGTGGATCACAACAAAACGTGACAAGTTCTCAAAGAGATGGGAGTGCCAGATCATCTCACTTGCCTCCTGAGGAGCCTGTATGTAGGCCAAGAAGCAACAGAACCAAATGTGGAACAACTGATTGGTTTAAGATTGGGAAAGGAGTAAGACTAGGCTGTATATTGTCACCTTATTTATTTATGCAGAGTACCTCATGTGGAATACCAGGCTGTTAGAATCAAGAGCCAGAATTAAGGGTGCCAGGAGAAATATCAACAATCTACAGATATGCAGGTGATACCACTCTAATGGCAGAAAGTGAAGTGGAATTAAGAAGCCTCTTGATGAGGGTAAAAAAGGAGAGTGTAAAAACTGGCTTGAAGCTTAACTTCGAAGAAAAAAAAAACCTAAGATCTTAGCAACTGGTCCCATCACTTCGTGACAGACAGAGGGAAAAGAAATGGAAGCAGTGTCAGATTTTATATTCTTGGGCTGAAACATCACTGCAGACATTGACTGCAGCCATGGAATTAAAAGACACTCCTTAGAAGAAAAGCTATGGCAAATCTGGAGAGCAATCGAAAAAAGCCAAGACATCACTTTCCTAGCAAAGGTACCCAAACAGTCAAAGCTATGGTTTTTCCAGTAGCAACGTAGGGCTGTGAGAGTTGGACTATGAGGAAAACTGAGCACCACAGAATTAATGCTTTCAAGTTGTGGTGCTGGAGAAGACTTGAGAGTCCTTTGGATAACAAGAACAAATCAGTCAAAACTTAAAGAAATAATTCAGGCTATTCACTGGAAGGTTAAATGCTGAACTTGAAACTTCAATACTTTGGCCACATAATGAGAAAACAGGACTCACTGGAAAAGATCCTAATATTGGGAAATATTGAAAGCAAAAGAGGACAGCAGAGGATGGTGTCATGGAAACAACAGATAGGAACTTTGAGAGACTTTGAGACAGTGGAAGACAGAAGGGCCTGGCATGCTGCAGTCCATTGGGTCACAAAGAATCAGACAAAACTGAACAACCGCAACAAAGTATTTAAGCATTCTAGTATTTCAATACTAAACGAGTATCTCCTCCAAACTTCTCTGTTTCTGCTGAAAGTAATCCTTCTAAGTCACCCAGGTTTGAAATCTTAGAATCGTTGATTTTTCTCTTTACCTGTCCTTTCCCCACTCCATATCTAATCAGTTACCATATCTTGTCATTTCTACCTCTTTATCAATCTCTAATCCTCCTCTATCTCCACTCATACTGTCACCACTCTTGTTTAGGCCCTCATCTCCACCTTCTTGTACTACCCTAATATTCTTGCCTTCACTCTATCCTCTCCAATCTGTGTTTTTGTCAAAAACCTTCATAAGTCATAGGTCTGGGTGCAATAAGAAACACAGTGCTACAAGTGTCTCTAAAGTAAAAAATAATGTCTTTCCTTTTTTTTTTTCAGGGGGAGAAGGCAGGGTAATTAGGATTACTTGCCCAAGGTCACACAGTTAGTAAGTGTCTGAGGCCGGATTTGAATTCAGGTCCTCCTGACTCCAGGGCTGGTGCTGTACTCACTGTACCACCTAGCTGCCCCCAAGAATATCTTTCCTTGAAAACACATCAAGTCTGCCTATTGCACAAGAACTGAATGTTACATCAGCTTTTTTTCTCACCAATTGGGAGAGTGTCATGCAGAATGCCAGATGTTTGCCTGGAAACCCACATTATATGGAAGAAACAGCAGTCACCTTTGGGAAAAAACCTCCTCCCTCCCTGACCATGTCAGCTCCTGGGACATAGACTCTGTGCTATTCCACTTACATAGCATATGGATTACAAAATCATAATGATTGTCTTTCGTTTTTTGTGATTTTTCCTTACAATGAAAATAAACCAGTTGAGAGAGAGAAAGGGAGGGAGGAGAGGGAGAGACAGCCAGCCTGCTGGTCATGGAGTCAAGGAAATCTATTCAAATACCTCTTCTAACTACTTCACAGCTCCGTGTGTGTGTGATCCTGGGACAGTCACTTAACCTTTCTAAGCCTCGATTTGTTCATCTATAAAATGAGGGGCCTTGTTCAGCTTTAAATCCATGATCCTATGTCATTTCCGACTCAGGAATCTTCAGTGGCTGATTACTGACTGACTCAAGATGAAATGCAAACTCCCTAGTTTGGCATTTGAGGCCATCCACAACCTGTCCAGCCTTATTTCACAATTATTCCCCTTCCTTTATGTGATCCAGGCTAGCTGTTCCATAAACACAATAGAACACTGTCTGTCTCTGTGCCCGGACCATCCTACGGTGCCTTATCTCCCTTAAAGGCTCAGCTTGGGCACCACCTCCTCTATGTAGCTGCTTTAATAATAATAACAATATAACATTTATATAGACTTCGAGTCTTGCACAGCCAGTATACATTAATTCATTTAATCTGGACTTTGTCTGGCAGCTGAGTATTCTTCCCCTCCTCAAAAATTCCTGGAGCACTCTGTTTTGATTTCTCCTTTGCCCTGTCACATCTCACCTTCTATCACACCTGTATATATGCCATAACCTCCTGCCCCCTTTGCACTCTCCTCTCCCCGCAGCCCCAGTGAGTCTTTCTAGATTCTAGCTGGCAGGCAGCTTTCCTTGTACACTGTAGGTATTGTAATATTATCAAACTGAATTTACATCATGGAAGACATTAGGGTTCTACAGGGCCCAAGGGGAGAAATCAGACTACAGCATGACTTGTGGATGTGGGAATTGAGTGAACAACACTAGCTCCATCTTGTGACTCAATCATGGAGCTAGCTCAGTTTCCTTTCTATTCAGTTACATGGGTCTAGTTCAATTTCTGGCTTGTGGGGGAAAACCCACCTTATTCAATTATGAAAACTGTGAGAAAACTTAATTGCATTGTTTTAACCTATCTCTGCACGGCTGGGAAGCTGGACTACCTCTACCTGTTCTTAGAGACCCTTAATATAGGTCTAATGTTATGCTGCCCAGAAACTCAGTCACATTCAAAGACCACTGCAAGGAGTTTTCTCACAATCACGTGTCTCAAGCAACTCATGTCTTATCTGAAAACTGGTCCCACAATGGTCAATCACTTACTGTTTCCATGATCCTTTGACTGAATACAGACACTTGCGGGGAGTGGGATGCCTCTTTTTCCAATTTCAGGAGATTGCACCTGTTTACTTTCTCCCTCCAAAATTAGGAAGTCCCCAATCTTTCTTCTAATTAGAAATCAGATTACATAATTTTGTATCCTAGTTCATTTACTTTAATTAACTAGTCTTTTGGAAAAATTGTTTTTAATACATAAAAATCTGTCTCACTTGTATTCAGGGTCTTTGGACTGGGCATTCCACTGATCCATCTGTTATGCCTGTTTTGCTAACAAATCATGGCTTGGATTGTTTCCTCAGTTATTATTAATTATCCACCACAGAGATTATCAAGATGTTTCTATGAAGGTGCCTATAATTTTGATCCACCACCACCCTGCAGATAAGTAAGACTATATATGAATTTATGTAGGCAAAATGGGACCTTGTGTATAAGTAGCGACCACGTGTTAAGCGTGCACCCATGGTGTGAAGAGCACTGCTTATGGCTCATAAGCACCCACTGTGTGAAAAGTGCTTTTTTTTTTGAGACCATACTTAGCATGTGGTCACTACTGATGCACAAAGGCCCAGTCTGCCTACCAAGCAAAAGTCTGTTATCTCTGCCATAATCAACTCCATTCTTCCAGAATAAAATTTAATCCTAGAGCAAAAAGTCATATTTATTCCTAAAGAGTCTGGTATTATATTAAACTAACTTGAGAATTAAGATGAAGTTGGGGTAACTTAGTAAAACAGGAAAAAAAAAGACCACACCACAGCCCACTGGCTTTACCTGTCTTCAGGGCTTTCAGGTAATTTTCAAGGGCTTCTCGGACCTTGGTCACCCCTGCCGTTTTCATAAGATCTTTCAGTGAATCTCCATCTCCTTTCTTTTTACTCACATTTACCTATAAATCAGAAAAATATGAACCTAATAAAAATTTGATCTCAAAACAGTAGAATCATCGCAGTGTGCTGAACAGGTTTCCTTTTATAAAAAGCTTCTCCAGAGGCCTAAGACTAAAATAACACGCATCACAGGATCACAGTTCTGAAGATGAAAAAGGCCTCAGATGCCGTCTCGCCCACCTTCTTCATTTTGTAGATGGAGGAACTACAGAAAGCCCTAGGAAGTTAAAGGGCTTGCCCACTGTCCCACGGGTAGCAATCAGCAGACATAGCAAATGAAGTGAAGTCCTCTAACTTCAGAGCCAATGCTTCCAAACCACTACGCGCTCTCAGCACAACGCAGAAACCCTTTCGGAAAGACACTAGCTTCCCTCCCTCAGAAGTTTTCCATCTATGGTGCAACCTGTAATGAAGAGGGCTTCCTCTGATAAGCAACTCTCACTAGTCCCTTTTATGAAACGCCAAAGACATCCAAGGAAGTCACAACTAACAAAGGGAACAAGCTATTTGCTTTCTTTAAAAGCTATTCAGTGTTGTAGAGAGGCAGCAATATCATAGGAAATACTCTGGGAGAAGGGACGGAGAGGGAAAAGAGAAAAATATCACTAGACTAACAGAATTCTCTTGTTAAAATAAAGTGACAATTGTAATTCACTAATACTGCCAAATGGAATGACTCCATGGGATAAGCAGTTCCCCAAGTTCCCAACTTCTACAGCAAATTTTTTTTTTAAATATGACCACATACCTCCGTATCATCCACTTCATTTTCTTCAGAGAGGTGGGGTATTTCAACTGATCCTCTATGCTTTGCACCAGTTTCCTTGATTGTACCTAAAAAGAAAAAAATGAATTCTTCAATGAAAATCAAAATCGCATCATACACAAAAGCCAGCCTCTCCTTGCCTAAGCCACACAGCACCCTAATGCAATTGAAAAGCAACAAACAACTGAAAGTTCCATTGCTGTACCCAACACGTGTTGTGTTCTCACAATCTCCAGCAGCTCTGTCTTCTCAGCATCCAGCTCGAGTCCATCTACGGGTGGCTAAGTGGGGGTTATCAAAGGGCTTTGCCTACACCAAAATGTCAGCCCCATGAAAATGGACAGTCCCACCATTTGAGTCAATAAAGAGTCAAGGGAAGGGAAGGAGCGCTATCTTTTAAAAAGCCTTTTATGTGGCCCTTAAGGGCTATCCAGGAAGACTGGGGAGTAGGGAGACTAGGCCCTAAGGCACAACCTACTAGTCTACTTACCACATGTCTATCTGGGTGAAATTATGCTCCAAGGAATACTGAGCAGCCTTGAAATGGTGTGCGCATGTGTGTGCGGTGGAGAGGAGGGGAGAATGTACAACTTATATAATACTACATTGTACATATATATGCACATTATATGTATCTATAGGTCTTAAATATTTACATCTACATGGAATGTACTTATATATTTTGATTTTATATTTATATGTTACAGTACAAATATGTAAGATATACATATAAATTTATTGTATTTACCTAATATAATTATACTTTCATAATGTGCATATATTTAAGTCTATATAGACTGATAAATATATACATATGTAACATGTATATATGTATATATTATATATACACGTGTGTATGTGTACATACACACACACACACACATACACACACACCCCTCCCTCAAATTTCTCCTAGCACCAGGGAGAAGTGGCCACCCTTTCCAAATCCCTGATCCACTGCCGAGCCAGTAACAGCACCAGACTTGAGGTTAGCAATTAATGGCTATGCTGGGTTCTTTGTCCACTAAAACGATGCCTGGAGAGAAGTCTTCTCAGCTACAAGCCAGGACAGTCTCCACTAATGAAACCCATACGAGTTCATTGGTACTTCTCCATGAGGCAGCATTGTGAGCAAGTCATGACAGACGAAACTCATCTCCTTTTTTGGAGAGGAGTATTATTAGATTGATTGATTGAGGGATAGTATTTACCTCAAGTTCAACAAAATAAAAGTCACTCCTGGCAACTGTGTGGTGAGAATGGAGAGATGCAGGCTGGATGGCAGTAGAGTTAAGTAGATTCAGAACGGGATGAATGACAAGACCCAAAGAATAGTGACTAAATAACTTGTGTCAGCCTGGAGGAAGGGCTATGGTGGAAGGTCTCAGTACTTTGTCTTTGACCCTCTTCTGTTCCACATTTTTTATCAGTGATTTGGGTGGGGGCATACATAATGTGCTTAACAAACTTACAGATGGCACAAAGCTGAGAGAAATCACTAATATACTAGATGACAGAATCATGATCCAAAGAGATCTCGACAGACTAAAAAGAAGGCTAAAGATACTATTATTTAATAGTGATAAATATGAAATCTTGTACTTGAGTTAAAGAAATCACCTGCCCAACTTTGACAAGGGACAGAAGCTTCCAGAAAGTGGTATATATATGAAAAAGTCTCTTGAGGTTTTTTGGACTACAGAGTCAATGTGAGTGAGCTCTGTGATATGGCAAGCAAATAAAAAAAGCTTATATATTGCCAGGCTGCATTAACAGAAGTATGCACGTTTATAATGAGGCTTTAAACTTTTAATTTTTGTTATAATTCATTAATAGTACTGGTGGCCCGGCAACTTTGTGAACTGTACTATGTACAGTCCCAGATGCCACATTTACAAACTACAGCATATACAGAACACAAAGTGGGCATCCCGGGTCATCAAAGAACCTAATCAGTTGAAGGATTTGCTCTTTTTCTTATTCCCTGTGCCCTCCCACCTCCATGCCTCCCCATGCCATTTCTTGTACCCAAGTGGCCACTTTCCTCCCTCTCATTACCTGATGAATTTCAACTTAGCCTTTAAAGTCCAACTCAAATGCTACCTTTTCCATGAAGCTTTCCCTGACCATTTCACTCTCACCTCCTTTTGAAAAGGAACTTCTCTTTCACACCTTTGTTTCCCCCCAATACCACTTTGGTTCACAAGTCTCGAATGCACTAAAAATGTAATAATGTTATTGTCATTATCTGTATTTATGTCTTATCTAGATTTTGTACCAGCAGGTCTGAGTGGACTGGTCCAAGATGATAAAAAAGGAAGGATGCTGAGGTCTACCCACTTCTTAATTTTGGCAAGGTCTAAATTCATTTCCGTTTTTCAGGATGCTGCCTTCAATAAATATCTTCTCTAGACATACCCTACCATGTCTGAAATCCTAATGACAATGCTTGCATTTACTGAAATAGCCACAGACTACAAATGCTCCAAAAGGTGGAAGTCCTGCCCAGTCTTTTGGGAAGAGGAGGCTCACTCCTGAGGCTTCTAGGAAAATCTGCCGGTACTTGCTACTCAAGTCTCTCAGAGATCCACAGAAAACTTCTGTTTCTATTAGGTGGTGCACTCAGGAAGACTTGAGTTCATACCCAGCCTCAGACAATTTCTAGCTCTATGAACCTGGGCAAGTCACTTAACCTCTGTCTGAATCAGTTCCTGAACTGCAAAATGGAGGATAATTAAAGCGCCTATCTCCCAGGGTTGTTGTGAGCCTCAAATGAGGAAATATTTGTATATTGCTCAGCACAGGTATTTCATAGGATCCTTGCTAAATGTTTGCTCCCTTCTGTTCACTGGGTACACCCACAAGGAAATAATTTTCAAGTTTGAGAAAAGCATTAAAGACAATTCAGTACTGAAAGATGATTCTAAGGTCATCTATATGCTGCTCTTCCCCACTTACCTCAGCAAATATTTATCATAACTAATGCTGTAGGGGAAGAAACAACAGTTAAAGACCTCCCACAGGCCCTGTTCTCAAGGAGGTCATAATCAAGCTCACCAGGAAGACACAACTCAGACACATAAAAACAGAAAGCAATGTAAGACAACACAACAATGAAGTTCCAATTCGACATACTCAGTCAGGAAAAGTAAAGGGCGATGTGGCCCCAAGTTATTCTGGAGGAGGTGAGACTTGAGATGAGCTCAGAAGGTAAGGGGAAAAAGATATTCCAGGCACCATGGGGAAGAGAATGCGACCTCAGAGGTTTCTATAGTCTGTTGTGGACCATCGTATATACCGTGTCTCTTGCCTACTCTTCAATCATAATGGAATGAACTATAAAATCAATCCATCAGTAGACACTATGTGCCAGGCAGTGTGCTAAGCAGTGGACATAATAATAGCAGCTAACATTTACATAGCTGTTTTCAGACAAAGCACTTGGCACATATTATCTCATTTAATCCTTACAACAACTCTGTGAGGTAAGCACTACTATTATCCCCATTTTACAGGTGAGGAAACTGAGTCTGAGAGAAGTTAAGTGACTTGCCCAGGGTCACAACTATCTGAGGTATCTGAGGCAGGATTCAAATGCAGTCTTCCTGACTCCAAATCCACTACTCTATCCCCTTCATCACCTAGCAAGCTCTAATACAAAGAAGAAAAAAAGCCCCCAACATACTCCATCCTCAAGAAGCTTCTATTCTAATGGAGGAAACAATATATACATAAATGGGGGGTGTGTGCACATGTGTGTGTGTACACATACAATCCATACAGAGTAGAAGGAAGGTACCCTTAAAAGAGAAGACATTAACAGCCAGGGAGCCCAGCAAAGGCTTCCTGCAGAAGGTAGCATCTAAGGTGAGTATTAAAAGAAGCCAGGGATTCTACAAGGCATGGGAGACAGCCAGCGGAAAGATGGGAAGACTGGAGCTATAATATTCTCTGCGAGAAACATTAAGCATCCCAATATCGCTGAACCATTGAGTGCCTGGAAGGGAGAAACGTGTAAGAAGACTGGAAAGACAAGAAAAGAGCAAACTATAAAGAGCCCCAAATGCCTAAGAGAGGGATTTACATTTGATGCTAGATACTGTAGTCCTATCATAAATACACAGAAGTACTTATACCCTCTTTTCCACCCCCAAAGCACTTCACTAAATATAAATTCATATCTCCACAACCACCACAAGAGGACAACCGGGCAGGAATGATAATCCCCACGTGACAAAGGAGAAAACTGAGATGCACTGTAAGCTAGCAGCCACTGAAAAGGCTGGACCTCCACACCACCATAAGCATTCCTAAATTCAGGAGAGAGACCTAAGCCCTCTCTACCTTTTCCTTAAATATCATCTTCTATCCTAGGCAGCAACAGCCAATCAATAAGCATTCATTATGTCTTTAGCCTGGGGGAGATACAATAACCTATGTGTCAGGCTGATTATACCTACATAAGCAGGCCATTATGGAAGAAAACCCTGGCTGTGACCATTCCAGAGCCCCAACTTCCTCAAGCCAGGAAACAGCTGGCCCCATCTCCCATTCTCCAAGTCAATGCCTACTGCTCCTCCAAATCACAGGATTTCAGATTTGGAAGAGACATCGGGGAGTATTAGTTCAGCCCATCTCTGAAAAGCAGTGTCCTCTATAACATAATGACAAGTTGTCCCTTGAATACCTTTATAGAGGGGAGAACTCACTACCTCCCAAGGCTACCAATTCCACTTTTGGACAGGTCATAATTGTTAAAAAGTTCTTCCTTACATCGAGCCTAAACTTTTCTCTTTATAACTTCCACTCTTCACTTCTATTCTGCTATGCGGAGCCAAGCTAGACAACTTAATTCCTCTTCCACATGATAGCCACCTTCAAATACACAAAAGCGACTATTAAAGCCTCCCTAGATTATCTCTTATCCAAGTTAAACATCCCCAGTGCCTTTATCTAGCAATCATATGGCACAATCTTGAGTCCCTTCATCATCCTAAGTCATGCTTCTTCTTCATACGCTCTCCAACCAACCAATGTTCTTCTGAGATATAGTGCCAGAATCGAACACAATATTCCAAGGTGTGACCTGACAAGACAGAGTAGGTTGAGACAATTATTTCTCCAGTCCTGGACACTAAGCCTCTCTCAATGCAGCCTAAGATCAGATTAACTCTCTTGACTGCCACATCACACTGTTCACTCACTGAGCTTGTGGTCTACTAAAACCCACAGATCTTTTATAGATGGAACTATGTCTCCCACCCCCCCCCACACTCCCCCTATATTGCACTTAAAAAAATAATTGTTCTTTTTTGTTTTCACATCACCTACATTTCCCACTGTAGTCCTCTCCTGATCTCTTTATATATCCACCATTTAAAACAAAGAATATTTTAAAAAGGAAAAAAGTGGAGTAAAACTCACATTTCAAAAAAGTCTAATAATATGTATGCACAGCATTCCATACCCACAATCCCCCGCTTTGGCAAAAAAACAGGGGGAAGGTATCTTCTCACAACTCTTCATTAGATAGAGCATGATCACTATGGTTTTGGAGTATTCAGTTTCAAATACTGTGTGTCTGTCATTCTGTCCATTGACATTATTCCAGTTAATTGTCATTGTGTATACTGTTGTTTCGGTTCTGATTATTTTGCTTTGCATCAGTTCATATATGTCCAGGCTTCTTGGTATTTATCATGTTCATTTTTTCAAATTAGTTGCACAATAATATTACATCCACACACCATTTATCCATTCCCCAAATGATAAACATTTATTTTGCTTCAAGTTCTTTACTACCACAAAAAGCACTACCATAAATATTGTGATGAATGTGAGGCCTTAATTTTGGTCACTGTTCTCCTTAAGGTATATGCCTAGCCCATCTTGTGCTTCTGAAGTTGATTTTTTGAACGCAAGTGTAAGATTTTACATTTACCCAACTGGACTTCATCTTATTAGATTAAGCCCAACGTACTAGCTTATCAAAATCTTTCTGAGCAGTGACTCTGCCATCGAGTGTGTTAGCTATCCTGCCTGGCTTTATGTCATCTGCAAATCTGCTAAGCACGCCATCAAAGCTGTTATCTGAGTCATTAATAAAAAGGGGGGGGGAAGCATAGGATGAAGCACAGATTCCCTGGAGCATCCCTCTAGAGACCTTCAAAACTGATAGCAAACCATTAGCGACTGCCCTTTGGGTCTCAATCATTCAAATATTTCCAAAATGATCACATTGTACAATCACCCTGACCACATCTCCACCTCTTCCACATAAAAAATGTGAGAGACTTTGTTACTGATTTGCTAAAATCTAGGTAAATTATATCTACACTATTCCCCTCATTTACCTGCAAAGTAACTGTGTCAAATAAGGAACTAAGTTAGAATCTGATGTGATCTGTTCTTCAAGAAGTCAGGATGAGTCTTTGTAACTAACCCTTATTTCTTTTTCTAGATATTTACTTACTCTTTCTAACAGCTACAATAAAACAATAATAATGAGAAGGAAGAGGCAGAAGATAAGGATTCTGTCAGTATTTAGAAAAATAACGTTGAAAGAACTCCCTCCAAAAGCGCACTTCTTATGGCCTACCTTTGACTTAGGAGATAAATCCTAGAGAAGCTCAGTGTTGCACCTACACAGAGCTCAAATGGTTTGCCCCAAATCACAAAGCTAGTAAAATGTCAAAAGCAAGATTTGAACCTGGCTTTTCTTGACTCTAGGTGGAACACCTCACTAGAGTACACTTCTCATCAATAATATATTCTAGAATGTTGCCAGGAATTCAAGTCAAGCTCACTAGCTACAATTTAGTCTCCATTCTCCTTCCTTTTTTGAAATCTAGGAGGTTTACCTTACTCAAATCCTATAACATATCTCCTGTTCTCCATAACCTTTCAAAAACACTAATGATATCTCAGCCATGTCTGCCATGACTTTTCAGAACCTGTGGCTATAGTTCATAGGAACCTGGTACCTTGAACTCATCCAGTGCCTGCAGTAGTAAGTGATTAACAAATGCTTTATTCCTCTACCAAGGGCATCTAGATGTCCTCTGTCTTGCTCCTAATTATCTTGAGTAACAGCTCCCCATTAGCCATTTTTGTTCTGATCTTTTCAGTTCAAAGATGGTTCTCCTCAACAGGAAACAAAGTCAGAGTTGAACATCTCTGCCTCTTCTCAGTCACTAGTTACTGTATCATCCCACCCACTGTGAACGGTGGTCCTATTTCTTCTTTGTTCTTCTTTTCCCCAAAGTAGCTTAACAAGAAAAAAGGTTTAAAAACAAAAACCCCAAAACCCAACAACTCTTTGGGTGGCTCTTGCTTTCCTCATCAGCCTCAGCTCGCTCTTGGCGCTGGTGCTCCTAACACGGTTCTTACGGCTCCCATACCGCACCGCCCCGGTTACCTTTCCAGCTCAGTTTGATGTTCCACTCATAGAAGAAAATCAGCTTTCCCTTGCGGCTGCTGCAGGAGGCCTCCCCTTCCACCTGCTTCAGGTCACTGATCTCACAGCGGCCAACCTCATTCTCCACCATGACCCCCACCAGGAGCTCCCGCAGCTTCCCCTTTGACCAGTTGGTTGCGTCCCGCTCTGTCCTGTTGGCAGGAAGTTCACTACAGAGATTTACCCAAGAACAGAAGTGCCACGATGGGGTCCGTCTTGCCTCCCAACCAGCCCCAAGTTCTATCCCTGAAAGGTTACCAAGGAAGTGGGTTACAAGAGAACAGGGCTTCCCTCTAGCACTGTCCCCCAAAACATCATTTCAATCAGTTGTCCACTGCTAATCTGTCATCTATGGATTTCTCTAAACATTTATTAAACTTGGTTACAAGAAAATAAAGCAAATTTAGCCTATGTTATTCCTTAAAGTTCCATATTCACTACTGAATATATAAAGAAATACTTTGTCTTTAAAGTATCACTTTCAAACTTGAAGAGTCACCAGGATACCAGTTCTGGCATCCAAACCCCTCCTCCAAATCCATTTATTCAACCCACATTTAGCAAGTTTCTAGTGCACTAAATCACCACAAATCCCTGAGGGCAACATAAAGAAAGTATGAGAGGAAATCTATGCCCTCAAGAAGTTTGGGTCTAGTAGAGATGAGACATAGACAAGTGGAATAATCCTGCAAAGCCATGCCCTGTTACATCTGTGGAGAAGTGAGCCAATAGAAGTCTTACAGGAAGGAGCAGTCAGGGCAGGGTCACCAGGAAACGCTTCATGGAGAAGGGCGGGGTGCCCTTGAAGAAGGGTAAGGTAACCACAGGAAATGGGAACAATTTGAGCAAAAGCTAGTAAGGAATGAATATAGGGCTATTATTCCCTGGAACAATGAGAAGACAAATCAGGTTGGAGCAACGGAGCCACCTTATCAAACCTCAATTTCCCACTGTTCTCAATACAAACCTTTTGCTCCAGCCAGGGTGGCCTACTCCTCCTATAAAGTTGGCATGCTCAACCCCACTCATACCCTCACCCCTCCGCCAGAGTGCACTTTGAAATTCACCCACTCCCTATCCAAATCCAACCTGTCAAGCCCAGCCAAAAAAAAAAAAGCCACATCTTCCATGAACCTCAAAGCTCCTCCATCCCTAATTCCCCGCTTCTGAATTTCTACACTGGCAAATTATCTGGTATCTAGTCTTCTAAGAACACAACCTGTATCTACACATGGCTGTACAGTTTACAAAGACCTCTCAAATGGATTCTCTCAATTAACGCTGATCTTCCAACAATGGATGACATCAGGGCACCTAGCACAGCATCAGAAGACTATCTGGCATAACCTCTCGGAGCCTGTTTCCTTTGAAAATGGAGACGGTAATACTTACCTTACAGGATTGTTGTGAGGAAAATGCCTTGCAAACCTTAAAATACTCTAGTAATGAGAGTTATTACTAAGCACATAGGACATAAGCAATAGCTATAGTGTTGTGCCTTCCTATCAGCTTATTTGGGATGTATCTTGGCAGCTGTATGGTCTCCTAGGATATTCGTCTCTCCAGGCACAATTTCCTCTTCTCTAAAATGACCTGGACTAGATAAACTCTAGTCCTCACCAGCTCTAACGTTCTGTGACTCTCCCAAGGAACTTAAAGTCTTGTTGGACAGATTAAACTAATTCACATGAAAACACTCATTGCCAAGATCAAGCGAGGAAATGTATGTGGTTGTAACCTGTAAAGGATCAATACAATGGAAGGCTGCAGAAGGGGAAAAAAAAGTTGGGCAGTGATTAGACTTAATGCGGCCAAGATCTTGAGTTTGATTGCCATATATACTAGTGTGGGCCTTGGCCCAAACCGCACCTCCAAACAAAGCCACCTATGCTTGGTCACTAGAAGCTGTAAGGGTTTGGAAAGCTCAGATCAAACTCATCCTCACTGATGAGAAAACAGCCCAAATAATCCAGACTTAGGCAAAACTGTCACTGTCATATAGAAGGTGGCACATCAGTTCCCTGAGGAAAAATTTTAAAGAGGACATGTTATTTAGGATGGCACAGGTAGAAAGGGTGGTGGGCTTGGAGTCAGGAAGACCTGAGTTCAAATCCTGCCTCAGGCACTTAACCTCTTTTTGACTCAATTTCCCTCATCTGTAAACTGGAGATAATAATAGTACCTACCTTCCAGGGTTGTTGTACGGATCAAACGTGATGTCTTGTAAAGGCCTTAGCGCAGTGTTTGATACACAGTCAGTGCTATATCAATGTTAGCTATTATTATAACTCCCAGCACTTAAAGTTCATAAGGAGAAAAATCAATAAATTTGGAACAAGAGAACTGGGTTTAAATCCTGCCTCCGTCACTACCTATGTGACTTGGGACAAATCACTTAAACCTCTCTGGGCCACATCTGTAAAATGAGAGGCTTTGGGCTTACTGGACTCCAAGGTCCCTCCACACAGTAAATCTATGATCCTAATAGCTCTCATTTAGATAGCTTTAAGGAATTTTACATTTTCTCATTACATTATCTCATTTAATCTCTTTAACAATCAGTAATTTATGGTAACAAGCATGAGGTAAAACCCAAACCAAGATAATCCAAATGCTTCCACTGAATCCCAAAGTCTTAATTTCTGCCTTCACCCAACCTTTGAAAATAACTGCTTCGAAGCAGTCCAAATGTCTGTTTTCTCTCTGGGAGAAAACAGCAGAAAGCTAACTGGTCCATGACGTTGTCCTAATTAGTACCTAGCTCCTTCTAAACACCTGCACTAATTGGCCCAGACTAACCCCCAAATAACATGAGGTTAAAGGCACCATCCACAAGCACCTTATAAATCATAACTAGTTCTCTTTTTACCAGCCAAGTCAGACAGAAAGAAAAGAACATAGTGTAACAGGTTCCTGAACAAGTCTGGGGAGCCCCCCCACCTCCAACCCAGGGACATATTTCTGGTTCTCAGCTAAGCTCACCACCCTCCCAGGCTTCTTAAGTCAGATTTGTGAAGCACCCATCCTAATTTCCTGTGCTTTCCTGCATCCCCAGTCACCCTCTCACACAGGGTTAAATATAGTGCAAATTAGTCACACAGCATTTACAACCCTCTCTGTGGAGGTGGGAGGCCACTCAGGGATGTGGAGAATTTGATGTCTGCTACCCCTGCTCAGACTCTAGTCTTGTTACCCCGAGATTTCACAACATCCCCAAAAGAGAGAGGAAGAGGATGCCTGTGACATGTCTATCACCTCCCCACACCTTCATTCTGCAGTCCAACAGAGGCAGGCGGAGGTCAAGTTACCTACCCAAGGTCACAGAACCATCACTACTCTGAGCTGGGGCTCCCTTTTTCTCCTCTTCTCTAAGTACCAGCCTTGGACATGACGATGGGGTACAGAGGAGGGCTGAGCCAAGACGCCCCTTCTCCTTTTCCCCTCCGGCCGCCGGTCCCAGGAAGGAGCGAAAGAACTTGCCCTCCCCCTTCCCGCAAACGTTTTCAGCAGGAAAGGAGGCCTGACCCAGGTATGCCTTGACTGGAAGGGGAAGAGGGAAGAAGAGGGTCCCTAAGGTGTTTATCATGCCTAAAGACCTGAAGACCCGGTGCGAGGTGGGGAGGAAGGTCAGGCAAGCGCACACAGGATGTGCGAAGAAAAGGGAGAGGAAGGTATCCTGGGGCTGGTGACAAGGGACGCATGGGATGGTGCTGGCACATGCCTAGGAGAGTCAGGCGGCGTCCGCAGCCCGGAATCACCCCAGTTACCGGCTCCAACGTAGGGTAGTCAAGGGGCGCTCCAAGACCCTGACGGGGAGCAACGGAACGTGCGCCTGGTGTGCGATGGAGCGTGGTGCCGGGAGCCCCCCGGCACGCGGCCCTTCCCCACTCTCTGTGCGCCCGCCCTGCAGCGGGGGTCCCCAGTCCCGTCCAGTCCCGTCCCTCCGGCCCTCTCATCCCCAGCCCCGCACCAGTGCCAGTTGTTTACGTTGGTCCCGTCAGCCCTCTCCTCCACTATCCAGCGCGGATCCCCGTGTCCCCACTTGGCCATGGCGTCTCAGGCCGCAGTGACAGTCCCAAGCTCCGGGTTCCGCCTGGCTGGAGGTGAAGCAGACCCGCCTGGAGGTAGAGGCTGTAGCAGCGGTTCCTCGCCGGCGTTTCCGGCCTTCTGTATCTGAGCCAGAAACCCTCGCAGCAGCAAGAAAGTGCCAGAAACTCCCGCCCCCTGCCCCGCCTCCGTCTGAGCTCCGCCCCACTGCCCCCCACAACTGCGTCGGGGATACCGCAGGCGCTGGGGGCACAAGTGGGGATGGAGCGGTTTGGTTTAGTAGTGTACAGTTGAATAGGATTTGAGCCAGATCCCCAGCGTCTCTTCCCAGTTGAGGCTGCACTGTGTGGAGTTTAAGAAGCTTTAACAAACGCCTTCTTTCCAGCTCTTTCCGTACATCCCTTCTACGCCCAAGAAGCGTCATGGTTCCCTGCTATGGACTAGGCGGAGTGGGGAGGCTAAGGATCTCAGGATCCTAAGATAAACATTTTCACTTAAGTCCCCCATCGCTTCCCTCCCAAACAATCGGTTCCTTTTTTGAGCCATTTAAGGAATGGGCAAGGAGGAAGAGGTATAATTAATAGGGAAGGCAGCAAGATGATAACAGGGAGTTCAGGTGGGGTGGGACGAAGAGTAGAGGATGAGGACCACAGGAGAGGTGAAAGGAGCCTTCGCCAGCTCTAGACTTTCCTCAGCAACGACAGGATGCTGTTGACTTTCGTTCAGTTTCAGAACCCCAGGGGTGGTGAACAAATGCGTAGAATGGAACCAGGGAAATAATAGATTGCTCTTCTGGAAGAATGTCAGTAAGAAACCTGTTAAAGCCTTTATATGTTAAAACAAGACAAAAACAAAAAACCCTCCCTCCAAAAACCATCACTCCAGGATTATAGCCAGCAGATACAGCAGTGTTAAGCAACAAGGGAGATGGGGTCACGTTATTCTATTATATAATAAAATTGCTTCTCTATTTGATGTCGACATATGATCTTACTACAATGTTGTTTTTTAAGTTCAAAATGGCAGGTCTGATATTTGGGCAATGCAAATGGAGTTTAAAATATAGTTAGAAAAAATTTATTGACTAGGAATGTGAATTTGAAAATTAATCACAAGCATAGTAAATAGCATGGACGGTATTTTAGAAACAGAATTTTAGAAATTTAGAAATAATAGTTTATCTGGACAGTAGATAAGACAGCATGTGTAGAAATACGTATGTGTGTCATTCTTAAAAATGAATAGAATCTGATAGTAGAAATCTTGACTTTGTCTTCCTTGAGATTCATGCCGTAATATTCTAGTAACAATGAATGATAATACTTTAATAAGTCTAATAATTAACAATACATGTTATTATACATTAATATTCTAATAATGCTCTAATATAATTACAAATTCTATTTAACAAGCATATTAAATTCCTACCTTTGTCAAATGCTACATAAAGCTCAAGAGAAATGAAGACTGAGAAGAACAGATTGGATTCGGCAATTTGATACTGTTTCCCTAGAGTAGTAAGGATAGAAGCCAGACTGCAAGGGACTGAGGAGTGAGTGGATGCAACTGAGAAGGAAGTGGAGGCAACAAGTATAAACAGAGTATGGAAGTTGGACAGTGAAAGGGAAAAGAACTGGAAGAAGACTGATATTCTTGTGGTTAAGTTCTCATTGGCTTGGCTATTCCCTAAACTGGTAGAGATTGGAACCAATCTATCCATTGTGATCTCATCTTGTGTTGTTCTTGTCCATGTCTTTAGTTAAAAAATCATAGATTTAGAGCTGAAAATTACCTTAGAAATCTAGTCTATTCCTTACTTTAAAAATGAAGGAACTGAGAGGTTATGACTTATGTGCCCAAGGTCATATGGATAGTAAGTGACAGAGTGAAGTTCGAACCCAAGTTCTCTGATTCCAAACCAGGGACTCTTTCCATTGTACAATACGGTCTACAAACTCCAAAGATGATCTGCCCACTGTCCTAAAGATCTGCCCACTGCCTCTAGATTCTACATTTCTACAGGAGAACTCTTCCAACTCTGTGGTATTGGCCATTATTGGCAGTAAAGACCCACATTCATTCTCATGAATGACAGTGACCAACTCCTCCTGTGGGTTTTCACTGCCAGTAATGGCCGATACCAGGAAATGTGCCCTCAGGCAAGCTGCAGATCTACACTTGGATAGATACAACCTTGAAAGAATTGACCAATTTAGTAAAACAGGTCTACCCAGAAGCTCGAAAGAAGGCCACACGCTTCAAATTTGCTACTGTTTTTGCAGATCTGAAAAGTCCTGGTCATTGAGTGAAAGAGATTGGCAGTACTCTGTATGGCAGAAAAGGGACTGAGGACTGCATGACCCTATAGTCTTAGAAGTTCCAAATAGAAGATTATTTGGGTATAGCAACCATTCTTCCAAATCAGGCCCCACCTCCTTCAGGGTACAGGAGACCATATTAAACTTTGTTTACTAATTTTTTTAAATGCTGTCTGTCTGGCATCCTTCATTGTCACATGACTTATCCACCTCCTTTTCTGGCCATATATATCCATGAATGATGTCATTTATCTAATGAGATCTCAAATTTAGAGCTGAAAGGAACAAATGTTAGAGGTGCTCTAGTTCAACCCACTGAGTTTAGAAATGATGAAACTGAGTCCCTCAGCAAATAAGAGACTTGTTCAAGGTCACCCAGATAGCAAGAGGCAGGGATAGAATTTGGACTCAGATTCTCTGAGCCCAGTACTCTTTCCACTGTACCATGCTTCCTTTAGGATTCTGGGATTTGGTGGGTAGGATACAGCAGCCTACCTACAGCAGTCGTAAGTCTTATCATTGACCTTTGGATCACTTGCAATTTTATTTTCTAAAGAAAAGAGAATAAAAATTTCCAGGAGACCACCACTTGTTTTCATTTATAGGACCACCATCCATGTCCAGCCCCCTAATGTGTCCTCTCATTTTTGTCTTGGGTCCTCTTCTCTCTCCTGATGGTCTTATCAGCTCACATAAGTTCAGCTATTACATCTATGGTGATAGATCCAAGAGCTACTACTACTAGTTTCTCATACGTCTCCTGAGCTCCAGCCCTACATCACCACCTCTCTCCTGGGCATCTCCACTTGGATGTTCCACATGGATCTCAAAGATGTCTCAAACCAAGCTCATTTTCTTTCCTCTTAATCCCAACCCTCCTCCTAACTTCCTTATTTCTGTTGAGGACACCACCACCCTTCCAGGCACCCAGGTTCACTTCCTTGAAGTCATCACTGACTTTACTCTACCTTACCCCTAATGTCTAATCACTTGCCAAGGCTTGTAGATTCCACCTCCACAGCATTTCTTGCATCCACTCCCTTTGCTCTATTCATACAACCACTACACTATTTCTGAACATCATCACCTCTTGCCTGGACAATTCTAATCACCTCCTCATTGGTCCCCCTGCCTCCAGTCTCTTCCCTATCCAAACCATCCTCTACAAAAGTAGAAACGAATTGGTATTCCTAAAGCACAGGTGTGGCCATGCCAATCGCCTCCTCAAGAAGCTTCAGTGGTTTCCTGTTGCTTCTAATTCACACTCCTCCACCATTTAAATCTCTTCTCAATCTCTTCTTCAGCTATCTTTTTAGAGTGATTTCACCCTATTCCCTCATCCACTCTACATTCCAGCCAAACTGGCTGACTTGTTGTTCCTTGTATATAACATTCCATTTGCTGCCTCTGTGTTTTCACGTTGACCATTGCCTATGCCTGAATCCTCTCCACCTCTTGCAATTCATAGTCCAAGTGCCATCTCCTGATTCCTCCAATTGTGTTTTCCTTCTCTTGAATGACTTTTGAGTTATTTTTCATACATAATTGGGAGGAACCATCAGTTACACTAAGATGGCATCATCCACGTGGAGGGTGCTAGGGACCTGTTTCCAGGAGAATCCAGTGAGGACTAGAACATGCATGGACAGCCTACATTGGCCTACTCTGCAGTTGAAAGAGCCTTTGGCTAATGGCTGAGTAGCCAGAATTTTTGGCATCTTTAAAAACTGCCTGACTCAGCACTCATGGTGGCTTTTTTGTTGCATTTATGTATGAGGGTGAAAATGACTCTCAGCCCATAGCCAGTGAGACCAAGCAGTAAGGAGGGAGGGTCCTAGCACTTCCTTTTTCTTCCTCACCCCAACCCTTATCAAAATGCCTAGGCCATATTACCCCAAGGAACAGAGCTCAGTCCTTGGCCTTTTCATTTATTCTTTTCCATTCTAGGTACAAGGAATGGAATCTCTAATCTCTCCTGGAAGCAGGAGCCATGGGGACTCCGGTGTCTAGGAATCTAGGCAGGATATTGCAATCATCCCAGCACTGAGGCTCTGCGGGGCTCGATCTCCACAGAAGCCAGTACTTTGGGTTTTAGACTTGAATTTAATGAATTGGAACTGAGCTAAACTGTAAAACTACTCCCCACCCCCTACCCCCACCCACCCAACAAGTTGGTAAGGGGTGGGGGAGGGAAGATCATGTTCCCAAGGTATTAAGGGATATGTTCTTGCTATATCTCTGAAGTAAATTACCCTTTGCACAAGCTAGTCTGACGTTAAGAACTGGGCTCTTGGTCACTGGGCCCCTAAAAGCAGGGATGAACAAAGCCAGTGTAGTTTTTAGCGGATGACAGAGAAAAAATACTCCCCAGTATTATCAAAGTACTGGAAAATGCTATGGGGGGAAAATGTAACAGGCCTAGCCTGGAAAGAGTGGGCCAGAGTCACCCATGTTACATAGATATATAGAGAATTTACTTATTTAGATACATTGTTTCTTCTTTAGAGGGTTCTAAGTTTCTTGAGCACAAGGATCTTCATTTTTTTATCTTTATGTGACCAGTGACTGGCACAGTGTCTGGAGCATAGTAGGAACTTAGGAAATTCTTTGAATTGAATTGAGATGGCAATATCCTACAATTCACAACCACATAGCTTTACGGAGAGACCTCGGGAAAGAATGATTTCACTTGAATGTTGAGGTGGGAAGCCAGATTGCAGAGGGTTTAAAATCAGGTGAGAGGAAAAGAAGTGGAGGCATCAGCTGTTAAAGATCTTTTCAAGAAATTTTACCCAGAAGGGGAGAAGAAATACCTAAACAGGTCTGGGAAGACATGAGAAGAGCTGGCAATCTCCACTCATGTCCTTATTCTCAGGTAGCTATAGTAGAGACTGTAGAAGTTTCCCTTCGGTGAGATCTAGAACTGTCTCTGTCTCCTCTCTCTTTTGCTCTCTGTTCTCTCTCTCTCTCTCTCTCTCTCTCTCTCTCTCTCTCTCTCTCTCTCTCTCATCCAGATCCCAATGGGAGAGCTCATCTCCTCTGTATTGTCTAGTATATAGCCTCCTATGTATATATTCTCTAATTTTTGTGTTGCTGTGATTTGGGTAAATGGATTTATTTGCTACTGTATTCATTGTGGAACTGGTATTAGATGGGAAAGGGGTCATACTATGGATATAAGACTTGGGGTATGCCTTCCCTCCTGATAAAACAATCAGAAATTAGCTTGAACCTGATCATATCCCGTATACTAATAATAACTGAAGGGAGCAGACAGATATATTTCTAGTCCAGCACACCCTTTCTTGGAGGAGAGCAAAGTGACCTCTAGCCCCAACTTCCTGCTTCTCCTTATGGTAGAAATTAAAGTCTCCCTTGGAAGGAGGGCGAGAGGAGAAAATGATAGAGATACCAATTCTGCTTCCCTTAATGCTGCACAATGACCGCCCTCACCACCCATGGGACCTCATTATATTTGGAGCCCTCTTACTCAAGCAAAAACAAATTCCCAAATTGGCCATGTCGAAAAATCAAAACAGCACAAACCATCACCTTCAATCTGCACTGAGTCAATGATTTCTCCATTTTGAGGTAGGTTGTATGTTTCCTTGTGAGTCTTCTAGAATTGTGGTTGTTTCATTGTTGAACAGTCTTTCAAAATCTTCCAAAGTAATTTGTCTTAACAATATTATTGTTATTGTAAAAATTGTCATCCTGAATCTGCTCACTTCACTCTTCATCAATTCATACAATTTTCCTCAGGTTTCTCTGAAACCATTCCCTTTTTTTACAGCACAGTGGTGTTCCATCACATTCATATACCATAACTTGTTCAGCTATTCCCCAGTTGATTGACACTTCCTGGGTTTCCAATTCTTCGTACTACAAACACAGCTGCTATAAATATTTTATACCCATGAATTCTTTTCCTCTTTTTTTACTCTTTCCGAGGTATACATTTAATATTAGTATTTCTGGATGGAATACACAATTTTATAGCTTTTTGGCCATATTTTCAAATTGTTTTCCAGAATAAGTGGAACAATTCACAGCTTTGCCAACAATGAATTAAGATACCCATTTTCTTTCTCATGACCCATCAAGCATTTGTCATTTACCTTTTTTGGGGGTGGGGGTCAATTTTGTCAATCTGAGGGGTATGAAGTAAAACCCCAGAGTTGTTTCAATTTGCATTTCTCTAATTATTAAAGCATTGATTTAAAGCATTTTTTTTTCAAATGGCCATTGATACCTTGAATCAGTTCTCTAAATGGCTTCCAAATGGTACCTTTCTCAGAGAAACTTGCTTCAAAGAGGTTTTTCTCCTTTACTTGCTTCTCTTCTAATTTTAGCTACGTTGGTTTTGTTTGTACAAAAACTTTTAAATTTTATATAATCAAAATTGTCCATTTTACCTTCTGTGACCATCTCTTTATCTTTTGTTCGGACATGAACTCTTCTCCCATCCATAGATCTGCAATGTCATCTCATGCTAAAGGGCAAATATCAAAAGAAAAATCTGATAGAATTCTATAAATTCCCCTGCAAACAATGAATATGCTCAAGAGTAATCATATGCTTGTGGACTGATATCTGTATTTGACAGTACCTATCTGTGTGAAGGGACACTTTTCAAGGATGTAAAATCTCATCACCGTTAACAGATGAACATTTCCCTTTGATTTTTGGTGAGAGAAAATGCTAACTTTGAACCAAAATTAAGTCCCTCAAAAAAAACCTCCATTCTTCTTATTGGTAAACCTAAATTATTAAAAAAAATTTACTAAATTATTATCATTATATTTTGAATTTCATTAGCAAAAAATTATGGGAATTTGTTTTCCCTCTTATTACATAAGGACTTCCATGATATTCTCAATTTTGCTTCTTGGTACACAAAGTCTAAGACGTTTACTCTCTGATTCTTTAAACAAAAAGTTTGCAGACCCCTGGAGCTTATTTTAGAATATGGTGTGAGATGTTGCTATATATCAAGTTTCTGTCAGGCTGCTTTCTAGTTTTCTCAACAGTTTTTGTCAAAATGTGAATTTTTGGTCCCAAAACTGGGATCTTTGGGTTTATGGAACAGTAAGAAACTATGCTTGTTTACATCTGTACATTGTATACCTAATCTGTTTCACTGATCAACCTCTCCCTTTTTTTCTTGTTTAGTCACGTCCTCTTCATTGTATGGGTCTAGTCCTCAGCTCTTCCTAACACCCCATCTAAACACCCCCCTTATCATTTTGCTCCCTTCTCTATTAATTATACCTTTTACTCCTTTCCCAATCCTTAAATGGCTCAGAAAAAGGAACAAATTATTTGGGACGCAAGTGAAGCTCTGATGTATTTCGTTACCATCTCTGTGCTGAAGATTCTCGAAGCTACTTATCCTGTCTTAACCTCTCTGCTGACCTCCAATATATCTCATCTCCAACTGCCTTTCAGACATTTTGAACTGGATGTATAGTAGACATTTTAATCTCAACATATCCAAAACAGAACTCATCATCTTCTTCCCAGAATCCTCCTCCTCTCCTAACTTCCTTATTACTATCAAGGGGAGCACCCTCCTTCTAATCCCTCAGACTTGCAACCTAGGTATCATCCTCAATCTCTCTCATGTTGCCACAGCCTGCCAATTTCACATTTTCAACATCTCTCAATTATAACTCCCTTTTAAAAATTTTTATTAATTTTTAATAATATTTCATTTTTTCTAATTATATGTAATTTTGAGTTCCATTTGAGTCTCCTGGGATGGATTCTGACATTGGCTGAGTTGAAGGAGAAATCAAAGCAAGGGAGGCAAAGTAGGCCCCAAGTAAACCTTGAAGCTATATGTCAACAAACTCCAGGAAGGTTGCCTGCCTCTGGAGGGAAAAAAAAATCTCTGATTTACAATTTAAACTGTGACAGGGTAGGCAAGTAAGTACTTTGCAAATTTGCCAGAAGTACTCTTGCTCACAGTGGGGAAGGATCAGAATGTCATCTAAGTAGACTACAACAAGTTGGACAAAAAGATCTGCCAATCCTTCATTCATGAGACTGGAAAGTTGAGGCAACCTGGTAGCCATGACATTGGAACCATGTCTGAGAATTTTTTTCTTCCCTCATCTTGGACCCCTGTTCTAAGAAAATTATAGGCTATCTCACCATCCCAGCTTGGGGGAGATCCATGTTCCTCAAAACTTAGTAAAAATGTCAGAAACTTACTGAAGTAAGGTAGCCAATTGAGAAGTATAACCTCACTTAAACATTGATGTTTAACTGCAGATGTATGCCTTACCTCTATTTTGAAGAGCAACCACCAGGAAAACATTGGATGCCCCTGTTGGTGACCAGGAAGACTGAATGAGCCCCTTTTTGATATTGCTTGGTGGAGGTGGGGAGAGAGAGAGAGAGAGAGAGAGAGAGAGAGAGAGAGAGAGAGAGAGAGAGAGAAACCCCTTATGCATGGAGGACCTATCTTTTTATGGCTTCAAAGGAGGCAGAAAAGACATTTCTAGCCTCTTCTCCTCCCATCTTTTTTCCAAGAAAGACTTTCATTTCTGTCAGGAAGAGAAATAGGAAGCTGGGGCCAGCGGCCACTTTGTTCTCTTCAGAGGGGAAGGGGTATTGGACTAGAATTATATCTTTTCCCTTAAATATTGTTCTACTGGGGGATATGATCAGGATTCATCTAACTTCTGATTGCTTTTTCATTTTGGGGGGAAGAGGGACCCCAAGCTCTACATTCAAGGCTTGGCCCCTATTCCCACTCAATATCAGTTTCACAGTGAACAAACATAGCAAAAAGCAAAGCCCATTTACCCAAATCATAGCAGAACAGAAATCAGAAGTGGTATACATAGGAGAATATACCACAGGCAGGGGTTCACACCTATGGCCTCAAGCCCAGGGGTAGGGAACCTGTGGCCTTGAGGCCACGTGTGGCCCTCTAGGTCCTCAAGTGTAGCCCTTTGACCAAAACTTGGATTCAGTCGAAGGGCCAAACTTGAGAACCTAGAGGGCCACACGTGGCCTCTAGACTGCAGGTTACCCACCCCTGTAACCAGGCAATACAAAGTGAATGATCTTTCCCATTGGGAGCAAAGGTAGCTCAGCTTAACCAAGAGAACCCTGGATCTCACCCAAGGTGAAACTCCCCAAAATCTCTGAATAGCAACTTGGGAATAAGGACATGACAGAGACTGCCCTCTCATGTTTTCCCATAATCTTTTCCTTCAACAACCTGAATTGGGGTTGGCCTCTTCCATCTTCTCTCTTGAAGCTGGAACCTGATTCCCTGATACCCTCAAAGAAGAGACTCCTAAAAGGGGGACTCCCACTTGAAGAGTTTCCAAAGGGAGGACTGGCTGAGAACTAAAGGTCTTGCTCTGTCCCTCATGCAAGGTAGGACATTCAGCTCCACCAATAAGGAGAGTCTCATCTCAATGGGCTTAGGGACAGGGATTACATTTGAATATGTTCCCTTAAAACTCATGACTCATTCATTTAATGCTTAAGTTAATTTGAATAGTATGTGGTAAACTCTCTCTCCCACCCCTCCTGGTGGAAGCCCTCCAGTAAGTCATTGTACTGAAAGGAAGCCGTCTTATCTGCCTCTTGAGGCCAACAACCACAGTCAAATAAAAAATCTTGGACATATCATCAACCTGCTGTGGAAGCTACTATTTGAGAAGTCTAGTGGCCTGAGCACCATTCGACGCTAGGATTTTACTACTAGAGCCAGAGGAACTCAAACATTACCTCAATTACCACCACATTTATAATACAGTTACCTGACCATTCCTGTCATTGCATGGGAGAGAGTTCCATACTTCACAGCCTCTCTAACTAAGGACTACCTTCCACAGTAGCTTTCCTTTCTTATTTATGGCTATATCTGAAAAGAGCACTCTTCATTTCCTAAATCAACTCCAAGAAGCATAGTTATCTAAAGACTGAACCAGTCAACACCTGATTACTCCTTTACTGCATTGAGTGGGGACTCTGAGTCACCTCAACCCCAAGAGAAAAACATGGTTTAAGAGCTACTGCTTTCCCACTAATTCTTCCTCCTTCTTCTTGAGCCTTTCCCTATGGACCAGAAATTGCCATCTGATTCCTGGTCGATTCTTGTTTCTTGAATGGCAAGTCCTCATCTATATTCCTGAGCCCCATGGAAACAAAGACCTTAAACAGCCCTGGAACCCTCAAAGCCTATTTAGCTTTAGTGTCAATATTGGGACTTTCTTGCTTTCTCCCGTACCGCAACTGTTCCTTTCTTGGAACCGATATGCCTTCTTCTTTTGTCTAACCATTTACTGAGATGATAAATTCTATTTCTCCAACCAAGCCTGCAGAGACCAAAGGCCTTGCTCATATATCCCTCAGTTTCTCATGAACCCAATTCTACATGTTCACTGGCAAGTCGAACTGTTGGCACAGATTTTATTCAAACCCTGAGTTCTGGGTTTCCCTAAAGTAAGGGACTACTTTTATTTTTAACTTTGTATCCTCAGCGCCTTGTACAATGTCTCACAGACAAAAGTACATGGAAGCATAATGAATCAAATGGAAATTAAATCAACTTCTCTAATTAGTGTATGTAAAGCACTTGGAAAACCTTAAAGTGCTATATAAATGTGAGATAGCTTTTTACTACTGTCATTATTTCTTTTGAAAAATATATTTATTCTTAATACCCCAAAATTTCTATATACAAAGAACACAAAAAGAAGACTACATATGAAATCACAAATTCTTATTCCATACCATCTACTTTTTAAAAAGAATATAACAACTGCTAAGTCTACAACCCAAAGACATCAAAAAAAAATGGAAAAAGGACCTATTTGTACAAAAATATTTTTAGCAGCTCTTTTTATGGTGGGTAACAATTGAAAATCAAAGGAATGCTTATCAATTGGGAAATGGCTAAACGAGCCGTGGTATATGATTGTAATGGAATATTATTGTGCTGTAAGAAACGACAAGCAGGATGTTTTCAGAAAAACCTAGAAAGACTTACATGAGCTGATACAAAGTGAAGTGAGCAGAACCAGGAGAATAATGTACACAGTAACAGTAATACTGTATGATGAATTACTGTGAATGACTTAGGTATTCTCAGCAATTTGATGATCCAAGGTAATCTCAAAGGACTAATGATGAAACATACTATCCACCTCCAGAGAAAGAACTGATATTGTTTGAATACAGGTGGAATTATACCTTTCTCTTTGTTTCTTTCTTTCTTTTTCTTTCTTTTTCTTCCTTTCTTCCTTCCTTCCTTCCTTCCTCCCTTTCTTTCTTTTTTCCTTCCTTCCTTCCTTCCTTCCTTCCTTCCTTCCTTCCTTCCTTCCTTCCTTCCTTCCTTCCTTCCTTCCTTCCTTCCTTCCTTCCTTTCTTCCTTCTTTCCTTCTTTCCTTTAATTTGAGTCTTCTTGTATAAAATGACTAATATGGAAGCATTTTACATAGTTGCACATGTATAACCTATATCTGATTGCTTACTGCCTTAGGAAGAGGGAAGGGAGGGAAAGGAGGGAGGGAGGGATAGAATTTGGAACTCAAAACTTCAAATAAAAATGTTATTACAAAAAAAGATGAAACTTAGTTCCCATCCCCCCGCAAAGAATATAACAAATCAAACCCATTTCTTTCAAAATTGTCTTTCCTTTCTATCTCTGCTTCTAAATTTCCTTCTAGACTACTCTGTGTACCTTTAAAAAATTCAATTTTACTTTATTTTCAATTCTGAATTATCTCCCCCCCTTCTCATTCACCCACCTCTTGAGAATGCAAGAAAAACAAAATCCATAAAAGATGAAGAAAGGAAAAGAAGAAAAGATGCTTCATTCTGCACCCTGAGTCCATCAGCTCTAAATCTGGAGGTGGATCACATGTTTCATCAGGAGTCTTTTGGAATTACAGTTGGTCAGTGTTGATCAGGTTTTCTAAGTCTTTCAAAGTTGATTTCTTTACAATATTGTTATTACTGTATAAGTTGTTCTCCTGGTCCTGCTTACTTCATTTGACATCAGTTCATAAAGTCTTCCCAGTTTTTGGGGGGGAATAACAAAAACAAAAATCCTTTCATCATTTCTTAGAGCACATATATATCATAACTTGTTCCATTCATATATCCATAATTTGTTCCAGCCATTTCTCAATTAATGAGCATACCCTCAGTTTCAAATTCTTTGCCAACTCAAAAAAGGCTGCTACTAATATTTTTGTACAAATGGGTCCTTCCCCTCTTTCTTTCATCCCTTTGGGGTGTAAATCCAGCAGTAGTATTGCTAAGTCAAAGGGTATGCAGTTTAAAAGCTTTTGGGGCACAGTTCCAAATTGCTTTCCAGAATAGTTGAAATAGTTCACAGCTTCACCATCATTTCTGTGAAGACATATCCAACTACCCAACCCATGGTGATTTCTCCCTCCTATGTCCCTTATTTTCTGTACCATAATTTGCCCCTTTGTAGAGTTATCTATCTGTCCTGTCTCCCCAAATAATAATAGCTGACATTTATATGGTGCTCGTCAGTTTATTGCACTAGATCCTTTTCCTTCCTTGGGTTCTGTGAAAGATACCCCAGTTTTGAGGCCTATTTTGGGTCAGCATCCACTCGAAAACACAGCTCACAATCCCCCACAGATGTCCCTTTTATCAGATCTAGCAGGGAATATATTATTTCAAAGTGTCAAAAATTATAGCAAATTAAATGAAAAGAAAACCTCTTCCACACCCACCCAAGAATTTACTTGCCCCCAGATCACCACAATATGATGGGAGAAGGATCATCTGTGTCAAGGGCGTATGTACAGGAACATATGAAGTCAGAGAAATTTAGGCTCTTAATCTCTGTAGACTCATTGATGTCATCTGACTATCCCCGTGATAACCCACAAGTTGCAAATTGGATGTTACTGGGTTGCTTGCTAGTCAGTTATCCACTGGCTCTCTACTGCCACCTGTTGATCTTCCGCCAAATATACTATATATACTATATCACTACTATAAAAGATCATTCTCTGAGGGGTTCCCACCCTATCAATCCCAGATTGCTCTTTAAACACCAAATCTATAGCTGGCTAGAAGGCAGGATAAGATTCATTCCATCCTTTGGAACTCTTCTAATTTTATCTGAGGAACCTATTTATGATTTTATTCCTTTATTTGGTTTAGAGTGAGAAAATTCTTTTCAATTCCTTTGTGTTCTGGTGATGCTGGTTGTGGTCCATAGAACTCATCATCTCAGGAGCTTTAGTTAGTGAGAATGGAGGGGCGAAATTATTGGTCTCCCTACAGACTTACAAATCATTTGACTCATGACAAACTTCTTTCTCATAACAATTCTGAGAGATATATACTTCAGGCTTTATTAATCTCATTTACAAATGAGGAAATAAAGTTCAGGGAGGTATTTGTTTACTAATCAGGTCTCAGTGTTAGGACGCAAAACCAGATGTCTTGTGACTATGGAATACTTTCCACTGAATCACACCATTTCTAACTAAACCAAAAATTATTTGAGATCAGAGACTATGTCTTAGGCTCCTTTGAATTCTAGTGCCCATACATAGTAGCCACTAACAATACAAAGAGAGTAGTAGGCCATAAACATTTATGAAATATTTCATCATTATTTTGCTGATTCATCATAATTTTTAATGCCTACAGTCATTACTGGGTTGTTAGCATAGTGCCCAGAATAGTAGCTTGTTACTATTATTGAAGAAGCACTAAAGGAAAGGGTGAAAAGGAGACAGAGGATAAATAGGAGGAAAAATAGGATGGAGGGAAATACACAGTAATTATAACTATGAATGCTAATGGGATAAACTCTCCCATAAAATGGAAGTAGATGGCAGAGCAGATCAAAAACCAAGAAACACACTTGAAGCACACACACACACACACACAGAGTAAATGTAAGGGCATAGAGCAGAATCTACTGTTTCAGCTGAAGTAAAAAAAAAAAAAACCCCAACAACCCAGGGGTAGCAATTCTTATCTCAAAGTAGAAGCAAAAATAGACCTAATTAAAAGAGATAAAGAAGGAAGCTACACCTTGCTAAAAGGTGCCATAGAAATGAAGAAATATCAATACTAAAATATATGCATCAAGTGGTATAGAATTCAAATTCTTGAATAAGAAATTAAGTGACAGGAAGTTAAGTTACAGGAAGAAATAGACTGGAAAACTATACTAGTGTCCCCTCTCAGAAGTCGATAAATCCAACCGACAAATAAACAAGAAAGAAACTAAGGCAGTAGACAGGATATTAGAAAAGTTAGATGGGATAGGCTTTTGGAGAGAACTGAATGGCAACAGAAAAGAACATACTTTTTTCTCAGCAACACATGGCACTTACACAAAAATGACCATACATGAGGGCATAAAAACCTCAAAGTCAAATGTAGAAAGGCAGAAACATTAAAAGTATCCTTTTGGGACTGAGATGCAATAGAAACTACATTCAATGAAGGGCAGTGGAAAGAGAGATTAAAAATTAATTAGAAACTGAAGAATCTACTCCTAAAGAATAAGTGGTTCAAAGAACAAATCATAGAAACAATCAATAATTTCATTAAAGAGAATGACAACAATGAGGCAACATACCAAAATTTATAGGATGCCTCCAAAGCAGTACTTAGGGGACAATTTAGTTTTCTAAATTCTTACATCAACAAAATAGAAAAAGAACAAATCAATGAATTGGGTATGTGAAAAAAGAACAAATTTAAAATCTCCAATTGAGCACCAAATTGGAAATCCTGAACATCAAAGGTGAGAATAAGATTGAAAGTAAAAAACAAAACAAAACAAAACTATTGAGCTAATAAATCTAGGGACTAGTTTTACGAAAAACAAAAACCAATAAGACAGTTAAGCCATTAGTTAATTTGATTAGGAAAAAAAAAGAAGAGAACCAAATATCCAATATCAAAAATGAAAAGAGTAAAAGCACGACCAATGAAGAAGAAATTAGAGCAATCATTAGAAAATATTTTGCCCAATTACCTGGCAATAAATCTGACAATCTGAGCAAAATTGAGGAATGTTTATGAAAATATAAATTACTGAGATTAACATAACAGGAAATAGAATGCCTAAGTAACCCCATCCTAGAAAAAGAAATTGAACAAGCCATTAATGAACTCCCTAAGAAAAAATCCCCAGGGCCAGATGGGTTACAAGTGAATTCTACCTAGCATTCAAAGAACAATGAATTCCAATACTATATAAACTCTTTGGAAAAATAGGCAAAGAAGGAGGCCTGCCAAACTTCTTTTATGACACAAATATGGTGCTGATACCTAAACCAGAAAGAGCTAAAACAGAGAAAGAAAATTATAGACTAATTTCCCTAATGAATTATAGATGCAAACATTTTGAACAAAATACTAGCAAGGTGGTTACACAAGAATTATACCCTATAACCAGATGGGATTTATACTATGAATGCAGGGTTAGTTCAATATTAGGAAAACTATCAACATAATTGACCATATCAATAACAAAGCCAACGGAAATCATAGGATTATCTCAATACATGCTGAAAAAGTTTTGACAAAATATAGCATCTGTTCCTATTAAAAACAATAGTGAGCATAGGAATAAAGGGAACATTCCTTAAAATGATAAGCACTATCTACCTAAGACAATCAGCAAGCATCATCTGTAATGGGGATAAGCTAAAAGCCTTCCCAATGAGATCAGGAGTGAAGCAAGGATGCCTGTCATTACCACTATTATTCAATATAATAGAACTAGAAATGTTAGCTATAGCAATAAGAGAAGAAAAAGAAACCAAAGGAATTAGAATAGGTAATGAGAAAACAAAATCATCCCTCCTTGCAGATGACATGATGGTATACTTAACCCTAGAGAATCAACTAAAAAGCTACTTGAAATATTTAACAACTTTGGCAAATTTGCAGGATATAAGATAAACTCACATAAATTATCAGCATTTCTTTATATGACCAACAAAGCCCAGTGGCAAGAGATAGAATGAGAAACTCCATTTAAAATAACTGTAAACAATATAAAATACTTGGGAGTCTACCTGCCAAGACAAACCCAGGAACTATACAAACACAATTACAAAACACTTTTCGAACAAATAAAGTCAGATTTAAACAATTGGAAAAATATCAATTGCTCATTGGTAGGCTGAGCCAATACAATAAAAATGACAATTCTGCCTAAACTAGTTTGCTTATTCAGTGCCATACCAATTAAACTACCAAAAAATTATTTGATAGAACTAGAAAAAACAAGAAAATTCATTAGAAAAAACAGGTCAAGAATATTAAGGGAATTTATAAAAAAAAAATACAAGGTAAGATAGTCTAGCAATACCAGATCTCAAACTATATTATAAAGCAGTAATCATCAAAACCATCTGGTATTGGCTAAAAAAATGGAGTGGTGGATCAGTGGAATAGATTAGGTACAGAAGACTGTAGTCAATGACCATAGTAATCTAGTGTTTGATAAACCCAAAGACCTCAGTCTTTGGGATAAGAACTCACGATTTGACAAAAACTGCTGGGAAAACTGGAAAACAATAGCACACAAACTTGGTATAGACCAATATCTCACAATGTATGCCAAGATAAGGTCAAAATAGGCACATGATTTAGACATAAAGGTGATACCATAATCAAATTAGAAGAGCAAGGAAGTCTCCTTCTCAGATCTATGGGGAAGGGAAGAATTCATGGGCAAACAAGAGATAGAGAACAATACAAAATGCAAAATAGATAATTTTGATTATATTAAAATAAAAAGCTTTTGTACAAACAGAACCAATGCAACCAAGATGAGAAAGAAAGCAGAAAGCTGGAAAACAATCTTTACAGCAAGCATCTCTAATGAAGGCCTCATTTCTCAAATTATATAGAGAACTGAGTCAAATTTATAAGAATATAAGCCATTCTCCAATTGATAAATGGTCAAAGGATATGAACAGGCAGTTTTCAGATGAAGAAATCAAAGCTATCTAAAGTGCTCTAAATCACTTTTGGTTAGAGAAATGCAAATTAAAGTAACTCTGAGGTACCACCTCACACCTATCAGATTGGCTAATATGACAAAATAGGAAAATAATAAATGTTGGAGAAGATGCGGGAAAACTGTGACACTGTTAGCACTGTTGGTGGAATTGTGAACTGATCCAACCATTCTGGACAGCAAGTTTGGTTGTTCTTTGGGCATAGTTCCTCAGTGAGTAGAGCACAGGCCCTGGAGTCAGGAGGACCTGAGTTCGAATCTGACCTTAGACACTTGACACACTTACTCACTGTGTGACCTTGGGCAAGTCACTTAACTCCAATTGTCCTGCCTTCCCCCCCTCAGAAAAAAAAGAGAAAAAAGAGAATTTTTGTAAAATACCAGAGTGTACACCTGCCAAAACAGACATAGGAACCATATCAACATAAACACAGAACACTTTTTACACAAAGTCAGATTTAAATAATTGAAGTGATATTTATTGTTCATGGATAGGTAAAGTCAATATAATTTTTAAAATGACAATTTTACCTAACTAATCTATTTATTCAATGTCATCCCAATTAAATTACTAAAAAAATTATCTTACTGAGAAAAAAATAATAAAAATGTTCATTTGGAAGAATGAAAGTGCAGGAACTTCAAAGAAACCAGGAAAAAAAATATATAAAGGAAGTAGATTCAGCAGTATGAGACCTTAACCTGAATGGTGAGAGCATTGTTGATCTATAAAATGAATAATTGTCTTGTATAAATAAAACCTATATAGCCAAGAATAGAAGGAATGCAGAAAATTGGGAAAAAACTTCTCTAAATAGGAGGTTATTGGGTTGGAATATTGATGTGGTATAGGAAATGATGAACTGGTTAATTTAGGAAAAAAACATGCAAAGACATGCACTTATGAAGAAAAATACTACCCACCTTCAGAGAAACATATTACAAGTGGAAATAAGTATAGGACAGTCCTACACATATGTGTATGAGTGTATATGTGTATATGTGTGTATGTTTATAGATATCTATGTATAATTATTTTATTCTTTTTCATGGTATTTTTTCTTTTGATCTGTTTCTTCTTTCACAACTGTGACTAATATGCTTAATTGTAGCCTTCTTTAGGGTGGGGGGAAGGGGAAAAACAAAGTGAAAAAGAACATAGCAGAGAACAAAAGAAAGCCTACAAGAAAGTAAAGAAAAGCTGGGCAGCCTTGAAAATAATGTGCAGTGTTTATTATATAGGTTTTCTTGAAATGGAAATTTATCATTTTATATTGAATCCTCTCATGTTCTGATGTGTTTTTTCCTTTTCTCATTTTGTATTTGAGTTTAAAATAAATAAAAAATTTACAAAAAAAATTTTGGAAGCCATGATCAAAAAAAGAGCCTAGACCTCATGTTTGGAAATTGTTAAGGAAAATTGCTCTGATATCCTAGAACCAGAAGGTAAAATAATAATTGAAAAATCTACCAATCACCTCCTGAAAGTATTCCCAAATTGAAAACTCTCAAGAAAATTATAGCCAAATTCCAGAGCTCCCAGGTCAAGGAAAAAATTGCAAGTAGCCAGAAAGAAATAATTCAAATATTGTGGAACAACAGCCAGGATAACACAAGATGTAGTAGCTTCTACATTAAAAGATCAGAGGACTTGAAATATCATATTCTGGAAGGCCAAGAAGAAAGGATTACAACCAAGAATCACTTATTCAGCAATTCTGAATATAATTCTTCAGGGGGAAAAATGGATATTAGCAAAAAAGAGGACTTTCAAGCATTCCTGAAGAAAAGACCAGATGTGAACAGAAAATTTGATTTTCAAATATGTCTCAAGAAAAGCATGAAAGAAACATGAAAGAGAAATCATAATGCATTCTATAAGGTTAAACTGTTTATATTCCTATATGGGAAGATGATACATGTAATTACTAAGGACTTTGTCACTATTAGGACAGTTAAAAGGAATATACAGAGGGAACAAGTATGATTTGAATATGTTGGGATAATATCTAAAAAAATAAGAGGTGAGAAAGAAGGATGCACTGAAAGAAGGAGGAAGGGAATAATAGAATGGGAAAAATTATTGCACTTTTAGGCACAAAAGGGAGAGCTTTTACAGTGATAGGGAAAATGAGGGTGGGGGTCAACGCTTAAACTTTATTCTCGTTAGAATTGTCTCAAAGAAAGAATAACATACACATTTAGTTGGGTATAGAAATCTATCTTACCCTATGGAGAAATAAAAGAGGCAGGGTGGATTGAGGGAGGCAATGTTAGAACCAAAATAGTCTTTCAAGGAAGGACAGGTGTAATGGAAAGCAAAGTTGGACTTTTTGTTTTTCTCTTTTTTCTTTTGGAGTCCTAGTGCTTCTCAGCAGTAAGGTAATCAAGTGCCTTTGATTGAGATTTGCCTTTGTTTCAATCAAAAGTGTGATTGGATCAAGAGTCTTCGATGACCTGCTTGAGTCACAACAAAGCTTAAGTTACACGAGTTTGAGTCACATAGTTGTGATGCCCTCTGACGCTGAAGAAGTGTGTATATACTCTGAGGTTAGTGTTTTGCTTTGAGGGCTCACTCATTGGAAGAGTGTTCCTGTGACTTGGCCAGACAAGACTCTGGGTAGCCATTAAGGACCACTCCCACCAGCTTTGAAAACCTAAACGTTGGTGCTTCTCTCTCTGGTAACTTTGTATGTATTGCTATGGATAGACAGAAGCCCTGTCTGCTGATTTGTGTTATTTGCTCTGTTTATATAATTTCTGCTTGTAATTTCTGTTTTTGTTTTCTCTAAAAGTTCAGGGTGCTGACTTTTCCCCCTGAACTAAGTGAATGATATATGTATGCTTAATTAAAGTGAGATTGTAAACCCCTCAAAGTTGCTTTCCTTGAAAAGCAGATCAAAGAACCTGTGCTAGCAGCCCTCCTGTGTCCTGGTATTATCGGCCTTACACCTCTGCAGCAGCTGCAAGCAGCATTGTTGTTACAACAGAGTAAAGGGAGGGGGATATAATGGAGGGAACTGCACAGTTAGTAATCAGAACCATAAATGTAAAAGGGATGAATTCACACATAAAATAGAATCAGATAGCAGAATGGATTAAAAAACAATCCAATAATATGTTGATTACAAGAGACATACTTAAAACAGAGAGACACACACAGAGTAAAAATATGGGGATGGAGCAGAATCTATTATGATTCAGTTGAAGTAAAAAAAAATCAGGGGTAGCAATCATGATCTCAGACAAAGAGATCATGCAAAAGCAAAATTAGATCTAATTAAAAGAGATAATCAGGAAAGCTACATTTGAAGTAATATTAATACTAAAATATATATATCAAATGATAAAGCATCCAGATTCTTAAAGGAAAAGTTAAATGAGTTACAGGAGGAAATAGTAAAACCGTACTAGTGGGGGACTTCAATTTTCCCCTCTCAGAACTAGATAAATCTAAATAAGAAAGGCGTTAAATAGATAAATAGAATTTTTTAAAAGTTAGATATGATAGAATTCTAGAGAAAACTGAATGGGAATAAATAGAGTATACCTTTTTCTCAGTTGCACATGGCACCTTCACAAAAATTGATCAAGTATCAGGACATAAAAACCTCACAGCCAAATGCAGAAAAGCAGAAATGTTAAGTGCATCTTTTCCAGGTCATAATGCAATAAAAATTATATTCGCTGAAGGGCCATGGAAACACAGATTAAAAATTAATTGGACACTAAATGATCTAATCCTGAAGAATGAGTGAGTCAAAGAATAAATCATAGAAACTATCAATAATTTCATTATAGAGAATGACAACAATGAGAAAACATAGCCAATGCTAACACTAACAAAATAAAGAAGAGCAAATCAATAAATTGTGCATAGAATTGAAACAATTAGAAAAAGAACAAATGAAAAATCCTAAATTGTCAATTTGGAAATCCTGAAAACCAAAGGAGAGATTAATAAAATTGAAAGTCACTAATTGTCTCAATTATTATCTCGGCTGATTCTTTGAGGTTTTCCAAGTAAACCATCATATCATCAGCAAAGAAGGATAGTTTTATCTCCTCTTTATTTATCATTATTCCTTAATTTCTTTCTCTAATCTTCTTGTTATTGCTAGGATCTCCAGAACTATATAAAACAATAGTGGGAAGAGTGGCATCCTTACAATATGATGCTTGTTTTTTGGCTTTAAATAGATGCTTTTTGTGAGATTAAAAAAGGTACCTCTATGCCTATATTTTGTGGGGGTTTTGGCATAAAAGAATGTCATATTTTGTCAAAGGCTTTTTCTGTGTCTATTGAGATGATCATGTGGTTTTGGATGTTTTGATCTTTAATATGACTATGTTAATTGTTTTCCTACTATTGGATCATCCTTGCATCCCTGGTATAAATCCCACTTGATCATAATGAATGATTTCTGAGATATACAGATGTAGTCTGTTTGGCAAGGTTTTGTTTAGTTTTTTTAGTCAATGTTCATTAATCATATTAACCTAGCTTTCTTTCCATGTTTTATCTTTTCCTGGATTAGGTATTGGATTATATTTGTCTCACAAGAGGATTCTGGTTGGATTCTTTCTTTCTCAATTTTTGAGAATAATTTGTTAAGTATGAGTACTAACTGTCCTTTAGAAGTTTGATGGAATTCTCCCATGAATCCATCAAGTACAGGAGTTTTTCTTTGGTAGTTCTTTTACAGCTAGCTCTATTTCCTTTTCTGAGATCAGATTATTCAAGGTCTCTATCTAAGCATCTGATAATCTGAGTATTTTGCATTTTTAAGGTCTTCCTCTGTTTCTTTTGTGTTTTCATTTTTGTTAACATATAACTGTGCACAATATGTCCTAATTATTCTTTTTATTTCTTCTGGTTTTGCTGTTATTTCATCTTTCCCATTTGATATTTTATTGATCTGATTTTCTGCTCTCTTCTTCTTAATCAGATTAGCTAAGGGTTTATCAATTTTATTAGTCTTGCCAAAGAGCAAGGTTTTGGTTTTATCTATTGTTTCTACAGGGTTTTTTTGTTTCCAATTTATCTATTTCCTCTCTAATTGTTAATATCGCCTCTTCTGTGCTTATTCTAGGTTTGTACTTTTTTGCTTTTTTATTTTTAAAAATGCATATTTGAGTAATTAATCTTTTTTTGTAGTTTATTAATGAATGATGGTAAGGATATGATTTCTCCCCTGAGGACTGCTTTAGCTGCATCCCAGAAATTTTGGCATATTGTTTCATGATTATTATTTTCTTTAAAGTAGTTGTTGTTTCTATGATTTGTTCTTTGACCCACTCATTATTTAAGATTTCATTGTTAGATCTCCATTTGGATCTGTATCTTTTGTTTGTGATCCATGAACCAATTTCTGTTCTTATTGCATTATGCTCTGCAAAGGATATGTTAATTATTTCTGCCTTTTTATACTTATTTGCAAAATCTCTGTGCCCTATTAGATGGTCAATTTTTGTAAAAGTTCCATGTGCTACAGAGAAATATGCATATTCTTTTACTGTTCCATTTAGAAGTCGCCAAGAGTCTTTTAACTCTAGTTTCTCCAGAAATCTGTTCCCAGTTCCATAGTTTCTCTTTCTGTTAGACTTATTCAAAATGGATAGATGTTGAAGTTGACTGTCATTGTTGTGTTAGTCTCTATGTCTTGTTGAAGCTTAGATAATTTTTCCTTCATGAATTTGAATGCTAAGGCATTTGGAGTGTATGAGTTTATTACTGTTATTAGTTTGTTGTCTATGGTTCTTTTCAACATTATATAGTTTCTTTGTTTGTCCCTTTTACATTTTGAATGTTTGCTTTTTTACTTTGTCTTATAGCATAATGGAAAGTCCTGGTTTTTTTGACTCATCTGATGAATAATAAATTATTTCTATTCCCTCAGTTTTATTTTGTGTATGTCCTTGTTTTTTAAATGTATTTCTTGTATCAAATTCTTGGTTTTTGTTTTCTTAGCAAATCTGGCACTCTTTTTCATTTATGGGATTGTTTCCATTCATGTTTAAAGTTAAAAGAGATTTATATTTTCCTCCATTTGTCTCTAAATTTGGAATTTTTAAAAAGTTATGATCCCCATTCCCTCACTATACATACAGTATTATGTTCAATTACTTTAATCTTTTTTTTTTAAGGTGGCCCTGTTCTCACTGACTTTCTTCTTTTTTTTTTTTTTAATCCTTTTTCCCTTTAGGATTTTGTTTATTTCTCTCTCCTGCTTTTGTCTGGTTATATTTTTCCTCTCCCTCTTTTTTCCTCTCAGACTTTTCCATTTTATCTTATCCTTTTTTTCTCCTCTCTTTCAGCTAGTGCTATTCATTAATTTTTTAATTTAATTTTTTCATCTCTTTCCAAAAAGGTTTTCTCTCCTTTCTTCATTATCTATCTCCTCTTTCTGTTTACTCTAGACCCTCATTTTCTGATGCCTTAACTCTATAATCACCTGGTATCTCTTTTTTCTCTGGATCCTTTATATAATCAAAGCTTCCCAGGCATCCATTAGCCTTTTCTGCTACTGCATTGTAGGACTTACTTAACCCATGGATTGTCCTTTTACATTGTGCCTCGTTTGTCAGAACAACGTCAGTTATTACAAGTGTCAGAGAGAACATTGCCCCATGGTGGGACTCCTTTCCTACTCCATTGATCTATACCTTCTCTTTTGGACCTTTTCTTTTTTCTATATTTGCCTTGAAGTTTCCACCACATGTCCATGCTCTCCCACTTCTCCACCTGCCAGTTGTCCCCAAGGATTTCACCTTGCCCCCTCCCCAGGCAATTAGACTTTACAGGCACCAAATCCCCCAGGACTCATCCCATGTAAAGTCCACATCTCCTTCCACCCAGCAGCCTTCATCAGTGGAACTGCTTCCACTTCTGAAGTAAGGCCTCCTTCTTTTTCCCCATTTTCAATCTTTCTCCAGTTCTGACCCACTCCCCCACAGCCTCTTTTCTTTCTTTGACCAGAGGTCACTTTCCCCTCCTTGCTAGTCCTTGATTTGACCCCAGCACATCACTCACTCCTCTCTATCCCCTTGCCTCCCTCCCCACTTTCATGTATCCTCTCATGTTGTGATGTAATCCTACAAAAGAAGCATTCATCTGTACACAAGGTGTCAACAGGTTCTGTCCATAGTACCCCTTATCTGCCTTTACCCTATTATCTCTACCAGATTCCCACCTTTACTTTTGTCTCCTTTTGTACCTTTTGAAAGAATCTGTTACTGGTCTTTCTGTTGCTATTGATGTCCTCATTTATTCACTCTTCCTGAATTTCTGTTGTTTGGGGTGTTTGAGAAACAAGTAATTTCTTCAATTCAGGTTTTCTTTCTAAAAATATTTCAAACTCTTCTTCATTATTTAATGTTTATCTTTTTTCCTGTATGGTTGAACTCAGAATTACAAGATAGGTCTCCCTGGGATTCAGTATGAACACATTGTTCCATTCCCTCCTCCTTTTTCTAGTGGATATGGAATAGTCTTGTGTTATTTGAATACCTTTTCCTTTGTTTTTGGTAGTATTTCTCTTGTTGGCTTTCAGAACTTATTTCTGAATGGAATTGTTACATTTAACCACTATGTATTTTGAAATTTGCAGCCTTGGGTTTTTTCCTTTGGAGATGATCTATTAATTATTTCCATTGGAATTACACTTTCCAAGTTCAGAAGTTATTATTCTTTCATTATGGTGTTAAAGTTTTTTGTCCTATTGTGTTCTTTTGAGAGACCTATGATCCTTAGGTTGTCTCTATACATTCTGTGTTTGAGATCCACACATTTTGCTTGCATAATTTAGCATACTTTCTTTTAATGCTCTTGGTTTTTGCTTCTCTTTTTCTAGGTTGTCCTTCACTTCTGTGTATTTGCATTCCCAATCTGTTGTTCTGTCTCTTGTTTCTTTGGTGAGTCTTGCTATTGTAGATTCAAGCTTTCCTATTCTTTGCTGTCCAGGACATAAATTCTGCTCTCATAATTCTCATTTCTCTTTTAAACCACTCAGCAACAGTATGTTGTGGTTTCATAATCTCCTCAAATTCCACAGGTTCCTTTGTCTCATCAAGTGTTGGGTTATTTTCTTACATTTATTCACATATCCTTGAACTTGTTTACTAGATCTAGAGGTCCTATTTTTAGCTACTGTTTTTCCTGTTGGTTTATCTGTTTGTGTCTTTGAGAGTTCTTCCTCAAATCTTTGGTACTTTCAGTCTTCCCCTTCCCCTCATCTAATTTTCCATATCCTTCACCTCCTAACTCCCTCTGCTCTGCTTGCGGTTTCCTCAGAGGCTACATCTTAGAGTATCTCAGCTTCCTCCCATACTGAGCCATTCTTGGTTCACCAGCCTAGGTTTCTACCCTAGTCGACTTTTAGGGTGGTTAGAACTGGCCCCAGGTAGATGCTGTGCTCTTTCCTCAGGGTTGGTGGAGTTCTGTACAGCTTACCACACACACACCATGTCCTGTCCTGTTCTACTCTCTCTCTTCCTTGGTTCTCTGGGCCTGTACTGGCAAGTACAGAGTTTGTCAGTTTTGGTGCTACTGCAACCCCTACCCAGCTTTTGCTCCTAAGTTGAGACTGGGCAAACTTCCACATCCTGGAGTCATAATCTCTATGGCACTGGAAAGAGGAAGGAGGAAATGTGGTACAGGGGTGCGTTCTGATGTAAGTCTATATTGTGTCCTTGAGTCTTCTAGTGAGGCTTCATTGCTCCCCTTGCTTGGGGGAGGGGTGCTGAGTGAGCTTAGGGTAAGTGAACATCAGTTCCTGTGTTTGTTAGTTTTTTAACTTTATTTTGGATTCTGGGTGTCATAGATAGCCAAAGTTGGTTTATCTTTGGTACATAATTTCTGTTTTGGAGAGGTTCAAGAGGTTATGGGGATCAGCGAAAATGTCTATTCTACCATCTTGTTGTTCACATGACTCAGACCACCTTGAGCTGAATCTTGAAGGAAGTCAGAGGAACCAGGAAGTAGAAACGAGGAGCGAGAGAACCCCAGGTTTGGAGGATAGCCAACGAAAAGGCACAGAGTCAGGAGATGGATCACAGTGTGTGCACAACACTGAGAAGTCTAGGGTTGCTGCATCATAAAAGACACAGACACCACATAGCTAGTAAATATCAGAGGTTGGACTTAAATCTAGATCTTCCTGCTTCCAAGTCCATCCCTCTGTCTGATATCACCTTCAATTTATCCTCTGTGTGTGTATCTATATCTATGTCTATGTCTATGTCTATGTCTATGTCTATGTCTATGTCTATGTCTATGTCTATGTCTATGTCTATGTCTACGTCTACATCTATGTATCTATGTATCTATGTATCTATGTATCTATGTATCTATGTATCTATGTATCTATGTATCTATGTATCTATCTATCTATCTATCTATCTATCTATCTATCTATCTATCTATCTATCTATCTATATCATCCACATAGTTGTTTGCATGTTGTCTCTCCCATTAGAATGTGAACCCTTTGAGGGTTAGAATTGTTTTCACCTTTCTTTGTATGCCCAGTAATTAGTACAGTGTCTGGCACATAGTAAGACTTAATAGATGCTTATTGACTGACTATACTGGAGAGCTTCTCTAGTTTGAGCGACGTATGGCAAGTCCTTAATAAATGGTTGTTAAATGACTGTCTGTTAAATTATTGACATTATATGTAAGAGTTTTTAGAAAGAATCAAGTACTATTTAACATTAAAAATGCTGTCTAAAAAGTATTTCATTGCAAAACCTATAGAGAATCCCCATTATCTCCCAAATATAATATGTTGAAGCCCATCCAATGAAATTTAGAGCTTCTGAGTCAAAAGTTTCGGGTGTGCACACACGTTTCATTTCATGTTTGGAATTAAATACATCTTTTTTTTCATTTATTAGCAAAGATTTAACTATAGTTTTCTATGTTTTCCTGGTAACTCTTGACACCTGGTGATGGCATGGAATGCAACTTCATGTTCAATACTACATGCAAAGCATGCTGTTCTAATTACAACAGAAATGCATAGATTTCAATACTTTCCTCTAGGAAAAGGAGAGACTGACAGTTCCAAACAGGAATGTAAGCTTTGTCTGAGAAATGGAGCATCTGAAACCTTTTATTTTAAAACTGGATGCATGAAAAAGCACTGTCATTTGCCTTTAAAATGTGTGCTTTTGTGATTTTTATACATATCCCGATGTTTGTACAGTACTAGGAAAACCTCATTTATTTTAACTACATTATTCCAGAGTTTGTGACAATTTGCTCAGGTGAGTTGACTTATAAGCAAAACATTTACTATGAAAATTAATAGTGGAAACATCACAGCAAGGGATACGTGTTTAGCCTAAGGTGACTGTTTTTAAGGACTTTAACAAAAATGAGTCACCTACAGAGTTGTTGTTCAGTCATTTCAGTCAAGTCCAAATCTTCATGACCCCATTTGGGGTTTTCTTGGGAAAGATGCTGGAATGGTTTGCCATTTCTTTCTCCAGATCATTTTACAGAGGAAGAAACTACACAAACAGGGTTAAGTGACTTGCCCAGGGTTACACAGATATTAAGTGTCTGAGGCAGGATTTGAACTCAGAAAGATGAGTCTGCCTGATTCCAGGCTTGACCTGTGCCACCTATCTGTCCCAGGGTAAGCTATTAGAACTTAAAACGGCACTAAGACTTTTGGGACATACTATATTTACTAAAGTAAGCCTATGTCTCTTATGTGATAACATTTTGTTGTGGTTAATTAGAGTTACAGTATATTTTGTAAAGTTTTTAAAAAAGGAGTCTCTTTATTCCCTCTTTGATCATCCTCTTCTATTCTTTTCTCTCCTTACTATCTTTGTAATTAATACTGCAACAATTGCAGACTGTCTCTTCCTCTGAATAGTTCAAATTAGTCAGAATTTATTGTTTAAACAATTTTCAGTCCTTTGGAATTCCTCTTGAGGTGACAAAATAGACTTTTTCACCTTTACAAAATAGGTGACTATGGATAGAGAATACTGCATATATGCTGTCTGATTCTGCTGATGCATTGGTTAGTTTTGGTAAACTGACTTTTTTATTCTTTGTTGCTTCTGATGACTCATGGGGTAATGGAGGCAGAGGGATATACTTGGAATGGAAGGTGAATTTGCTAAGATGATGAGGCTAATTCCAAGAGTCAGAGAGAAGGTCAGGCATAGTCTCCAACATTTAGCAACAACTGCTCTTTAAATAGATACTTAGGTAGTAAACATTATCTCTGTGCTATTAAACGATAAAATCAAACCTTAATGCATATATAACTCGTGTATGTTCCAGTGGGGTCTAGTGAAATATTTTAATTATAGCTAGCCAGATCTCAAGAAAAAAGTGGATGCTGGGAATGCAAATGTTTACAAGACTAACTTTGGGGGCTTCCAGATGAGGGGCATTCTCCTGTCAGCCTGTGGAACTTTTGTTCTTCTGTGAGTCCAAAGAGATAACAAAATTTAGGTAAGACATAGTTCTTACCCTTATGGAACTGATTGAAAATGGTTATAGTGTGCAATATTTTTAAAACAAGATTTTGTTGATGTATGAAATGTGTATATGTGAATGCTGTTTTGTTTAAATTTTATATGCCTGCATGAGTTTGTCTAGATGTGGCTCACAGGAAGGCAAGAATAGATATTTCTAACATCTTCTCCTTTTACCATTCTCCAAGGAAGACTTTGATTTCTGCCAAGAAGGGAAAGGAAGAGAATGAGGCAAGAGGTTGGCCATTGTGCTTCCCTCAGAGAAAGGAGGTACTGGGCTATAATTATATCTGTCTGCTCCCTTAAATATTGTTAGTCTAGGAGAAGTAGTTTTTAGTTTAGAAGTACATTCCTAATTACTATCCCTAAATGAGAAAGGAAGGCCCCTAGCTATATAGCAAGGCTTGACTGCCTTCCCACCAAAGGCCAGTTCTGTAAAAAACACACACAGCAAATACCAAATAAATCCATTTATCCAAGTTGATAGCAAAACAGAAATCAGAAGAAGTATACAGAGGAGAATATATATCAGATAATATAGCATGAATGAGTTCTCTCATTGGGAGTAAGATGACTCAGCTCAATCAAGAAAGAGAGTCTCAGATTTCACCCAAGGGCAATTTCCCTGAAGTCTCTAGTGTAATAAGCTGGGGATAGAGACACAATAAAGATTGCCAGCTCCTCTACAAATCAGCTTCTTCCCAGTATCTTTCTCTAACCCTTCAGAGACCTGAAGAGAAAGAAGTTGGAATACTACATATTCTCTCTCAAAGATGGAAGCCAGCTGATATTTCTTTTCTCCAACTCTCACCAACTATACCTGCCCCTTGAACCGGTGCAAATGATTAATCAATTTGCGTTAGTGAGGAGAGAGTCCTATGAAATTAACCCTTTGAGCCAAGGGTTACATTCATCTTCTGCTTTTTGCAAAGTTTGTTTTCCCCAGTATCTCTTTCTCTCTCCCAGTCTCAGAGAGCTATCTTATTACAACAAATAATATTTTTTTAAAGACGAAAAGAGGAAGAGGAAAAACTCATCACAATTGATTAATATACTTCGTTGTTTAGTTATGTCAAACTCTCTATTATCCCACTTGGGTTTTTTTTTTTTTTTTGGCAGAGATACTGGAGCGGTTTGCCATTTCCTTCTCCAGATCATTTTACAGATGAGTCAACTAGGAAACAGGGATAAGTGACTTGCCCAGGGTCACCTAGCTAATAAGTGTTTGAGTCTAGATTTGAACTCAGAAAGATTAGAAACTTACTTCTATAACATGTGGAAGGCATAACTCACCACCTCCTCTTTGTACCACTTCAGTCTCTTGGGAGGGGAATAGGATTTAGGTTCATAGCTTAGCTCAGTTCCTACAGAACACTGTCCCAATTCCAAGTCCATATCCCACTTTGGAGTCAGGTCCCAGGCTTATCAAGTTCCATACCAGGCTGGCTGGCTGCACTAATCCAACTGTAGTCGTGACTCCAAAGTTGCCATGGCTCAAATCCCCAGTCCAATGAGGACAACCTCCGTCACCTGAACTTGAGAATGACAAACAATATAGAACAGAAACGAACACCTCTAGGTCCGTTTCTTGAAGCCAGGGTAACAGAGGGAAAGCAAGGAAAGAAAGTCTTTCCCCTCTCACTATAGTGTTCCATTGATGGCACTACTGAGGTCAGATTTGGGAGAGTGGTTCAGGTGTGAAAGAATTCACTTAGACATTCTCTGTAGCCAATGGGAGCTTTATTATGTGAAAGCTACACAGGCCTCCTTAGCAAAAAAGCTCATTGACCTTTTTTTCTCGGCCTTGCCATAGCCAAGGTTGGACTTGCTGTGCTCGCTACTGCTCACGTTGTACCTGCAGCGCCAGCCCTCGACCACCGGGACCGGACCCGAGTAGAGCTCAGACCGCCAAGATGCGCTACGTGGCAGCCTATCCCCTGGCCATCCTCGGCGGCAACGACTCCCCCAACTCTGAGGACCTGAAAAAGATCCTGGACAGCGTGGGCATCGAGACGGACTAGGAGCGATTGAAAAAGGTCATCAGCGAGCTGAGTGGCAAGAACATAGAGGACGTGATCGCGCAGGGGAGCAGTAAGCTGGCCTCCATGCCCGCCGGTGGTTCTGTCGCTGTTGCTGCCAGTGCTGGTTCTGCTGCCCCAGCTGCTGGTGGCCATGCTCCTGCTGCTGCTGAGGAGAAGGAAGAAGAGAAGAAAGAGGAATCAGAAGAGTCTGATGACGATATGGGCTTTGGTCTTTTTGACTGAGCATCCAACCTGATCTTTGAGCAAATAAACCTTTTATTTAAGAAAAAAAAAGCTCATTGAAACCCCGATATTTGGGGGAGTTATGCTTATTATAGAGGTTTCAGAATGATGATGTAGTTTTAGAGGTTTTCATGGGGGTTAAAGATTAAAGACAGGACAAGAAAGGATTTTATGATGTAGGATGAGAGAGACAAAGGGAACTTTTTATGGTTTAAAGATTCAAGGCAGGGCAGGGGGACACAGGTTAAAGATTAAGGATGGGGGACACAGATAAGGGAGACGAAAGTCATTCTTTTGGTATAGGTTAAGGAGAAGTTTCATGGTATTTCAAAATAAGGGGAAAGAACTTTAGGACACCCTCAAGCTCTGGAGGGGATCTCCCAAAGCACTGGAAAAGCAACCCTTAATATTCTTTTTAACCTTTAGGTCACTGTTTGTATTCACATCAGCACCTGTGCTGTGGGTTAATGGGGTCTTCACTCTCTAGACTCAGCAGGAAAAGACATCCCCCCCAAAGAAGAGCGTTGGAAAAGTGAACAACCTTTTCAATGTCACAAGTTTTAAAGATGAAGGCAGCCAATCAAAGGAGGCTACACTCACCCACATGATAGGGGTCACAGTTTTCTCATTGACTTTAGAACTACGAAGACGAAAGGATCAGTACTTTGTCTTTTTTTTTTTTTTTTTTTGGTGCTTCACTATTTCCGAACCTACAAAAGAGCCCTGGGGGAGAGTAAGTTCAAACTTGAAGGGCCGAGGTGCTGAGGTACCCATGTAGGGAACATGTGTGACTAAGAAGTGCCTCTGGGGGTGGGGATTATCTCAGAAGGGAGGGCATATGGGAGGAGGGGTAATCAGAAGCAAACACTTTTCAGAAGGGATGGGATCAAAGGAGAGAATAGAATAAATGGAGGACGGGATAGGATGGAGGGAAATATAGTTATGTTTTTCACAACATGACAGTTATGGAGGTGTTTTGTATGACTACACGTGTATAACCTATATCGACTTGCTTGCCTTCTCAATGAGGGTGGGTAGGGAGGGAGGAAGGGAGAGGATGTGGAACTCAGAGTTTTAAAAATGAATGTTGAGAATTATTTTTACATGCAACTGGGAAATAAGATATACAAGCAATGGGGTATAGAAATCTATCTTGCCCTACAGGAAAATAGAAGGGAAGGAGATAAGAGAAGGGGTGGGGAGTGATAGAAAGGAGGGCAGATTGGGGGGAGGGGTAAGCAGAAAACATGCCGTCTTGGGGTGGGAGAGAGATGAGGAGATAATTTGAAACTCAAAATCTTGTGGAAGTGAATGTTGAAAACTAAAAATAAATTGATTACTTAATAAAAATAACGCCCCTTGGCTCTGGGAGTCCTTTTCGATATTTGCAGAGTCCCCACCAAGTTCACTTCTAGGTATTCCGTAGTTAATGGGTATGTGATTCGTTTGCTCAGCTTCTCAGCTGCTGGGGCAATCTACTGATATGCTTGGTCAAGCAGGTGACACCTCAAGGGACTAGCTCCTTACTCAACTCAGCTATTGCTGGGTAGTCTCTGCTGCCATCTCCTATTATTGAGAGGAACTGATGGCTCCTCCAACCTTTCGAAGCTCACAGAGTTGTAATCTGAGTCATTCTGTCTCTAGATACTCATTTACCTAAGATTAAGAAAGAACAAACACTAGAAAAGTCACTATGTACTCAGGGACACAAGGCAGCCAGTTGAGGAGATAAGGCATTAACATCTGCTGACTTTGTTGTTCCATTTTCAGTCCTGTCTGATTCTTTGTGACCCTATTTGGGATTTTGTTTGCCATTTCCTTCTTCAGCTCATTTTACTGATGAGGAAACTGAGGCAAACAGGGTCAGTCACACAGCTAGTAAATGTCTGAGGCTGGATTTGAACTCAAGAAAATGAAACTGCCTGACTCCAGGCCAGGCATTCTATCCACTGTGCCACCTAGCTGCCCATTCCCCTCTGCCACTTGGAGGCTCACAGCAGTTCTTTCTTTCTTTTTCTCCCTCCCTTCTTCTTTAAAACTCACCAGGGAAGAGAGAAACACAAAAAAGGGCTAGGGAAGGAAGGTATAGGTTCTTTTGTGTATGAACTTGGTTCTATCTCTATTATGATCCTTCTGGTTCTGAAGCCAAAGAAAAACCTCATCACCGTAAGGCACCAGCTCTGTAGTTACTTGTGGCTGACTGTAGACTTACCTTCTATGTGTTTGACTGAAACCAATAGGAATGTTCTGAATGCTCTGAGGTCTGGACCCTTATTGGCCAGTCCTCCATTGTGTGTCCCCCTAACTCATGGGGCTGCTGTGGAGTTCAAACTGTATAATGTTTGTCAATCTTAAAGTTTCATTGTTAGTAATATTTTCGGACACTGAATTTGAAGGTGAACTCAATTGAGGGAGATTCAGAAGTCCCACAAATCAGAAAAAAAAAAATGAAAGAATTGTCTAAAGCTCTCTTAATTTCCTACCAGGCTGCAATTGACTCCTCCCAGAAAACTCTTCAAACTGGAATTATCCCTTCGGTTCTGGAATTCCGTCTCTCACCCACTTTTTCAGCTTCCTTTTGTAGGTAGTTTTCCTCCCTTAGAATGTAAGCTTCTTAAGGGCAGCGACCGTGTTTCTTTTTGCTCATATTTGTCTTCTTAGACCTTAGTGTAGCGCCTGGCACATAGTAAGCATTCAATAAATCATTGTTGCCTGAGTGACTCGTAATGTGGCCCAACCTACCTCAAAACCACTCAATGTGGCCCAACCAATCTTACACATTATTCCTGCTGTTGCTGCTGCTATTCCTCACACACCATACTTCATTTCCTGTCTCTGCCTTTGGGCTGGCTGTTCTCCAAGTCTATAATGTACTTTGTACTCACCTCAGCCTCTTAGAATCCCATGTCTTTTAAAACTCATCAAGCACCACCTTTACCTGGAGCTTTTTCTAATTCTGCCCCTCCCCCCAGATATTCCTGCCTCCCCATCAAATAATTTACCTTGCATTTCTATTGACTATTTTAATATTTTGTATCAGGATCCTCATGCCAAGACCACCTCTCTCTTTTTACTATTAGGAGACACCCTGTTTTCTAGAGCTAAGGCCCAGCAAGTAAACTGTGTCTTGCGCTCACCCTCTGGATGACCTCAGTCACAGCAAAATCCCAAAATTGTTTCACACTGGCACCAAGTGGTCTCTGAGTTTGGACAAGTACCTGTAGTACCTGTGTTCCAGTGATGAAGTCCTGCTCTGAATCAAACTTGGCTCATTGCTGCTGTTACCCCTCATTGTCAGGGCTGCAGCTCACTGCACAGCCACTAGTATATATATTGAGATTTGTCCGAACTAAAGCAGGTCTCCTACTGGGAAAGTGGGGCGGGCATATATGTGTCATATGTGTCTAGCACATACGTGTCTAGTTTCCCTTCTCCAACAGAATTAAGAAAGCTTTTTGCTTATAACCACTGTTAGCTCTTTAGTTTTATTTTATTTTATTTGTAGAGTTAACTGTGGTTTTGATAACCTGTGTGAGCTCTCTTTTAGACTTAACAGCAGTTGCAAAGCTACTGTGACTCTTTGGTCATTTGGTCAGGGTTGACATTTGTCTGTATGTTATCTTCCCTGATAAACTGTAAATTCCTGCAGGGCAAGGATTATTTCATTTTGTCTTCATGTATTAGCTAGCACATAACTGGCACTTACTAAATGCTTGTGGATTAATTATTGATTTTCCCCGAGTGAGATCCTCTTTCTTTTGCCCTTTTCAAAAGGAATTAGATAAAATAAGGAAATGAGAAGGGCAATTTTGGGTAAAATTTGGCCTAGCTTTTGTATTCCTCCTCATCTTGCTCCACAGCTCCTTCCCAGGATGCCTTGTGCCTCTTCATTTCTCTCCTCCTTTGACATTTTCCATTATGTAGTATCTGAAATCTGTAAAAAAAAAAATAACAACTTGGCACAGTTTGTCTGAATGCTCATTCTTGGTGCCATGACAACAAGCGCCGATTATTCACCAGTCATCAGCGTGGACCTGGCAACCAAAGGAAGCCGATCACTGGTGTCTTGTAGCCAATCATGTCGACGATTTGGCCTCTCAGTGCACATTTGCTGGTTCAAGTGGAGTTGCTGCCCAGCATGGACTATTTCTCATCTAAGCCAGGATTAAAAAAATAAGGTGGATGTTATATATTTCCTTAAACTTCATTTTTTAAAGAAGGAGAAGGCAGATGAATACAAGAAAAAATATATGTGTTACCTATCCTGCTGCCAACAATTATCCATGCAAGTGGCTTGATCTTTGAGTATGTTATTGTAAGAGAAAATATGAAGTGGTTTGTCAATCTAAATGCTAAGTAAGAGGGACAAGTACAAGAGATAGAAAGCTATAGAGCTGGGGTGCTGGGCCTGAAATCAGAAAGACCTGAGTTCAAATCCAGACTCAGATACTTCTTAGCTATGTGACTCTCTGCAAGTCACCTTTGTCTGACTCAGCATCCTCAATTGTAAAATAGGGTTAATAATAATGATGATTATTCGTTATTCATATGATAACAATAATAATGAGGAGCACCTAGGTCTCAGGGTTGTTGCAAGGATCAAATGAGGTCATATTTGTGAAGCCCTTAGCAGAGAGCCTGGGACATAGTAAACACTTAATCAATGCTTATTCTCTTCCTCTATACCTAGTAATTTTTGCACCTTGGTCAAGTAGTCAAGTATGTGGGGGTGGGGGCAGAGAGGAGAGGTCCTTCTTGCTGAGGTGTATCTGCCCCAGGGACATAGAAGATTTCCATGCCCCTGAAAGACCGGCTATCTCTAGGTATCACGATGGAGCAATAGTAGCCAAGGCCAGCAGCAGCCCACAAGAGTTCTGTTGCTACCCTCTCAATTTCTCTTCCTGCGATATAGTCCTGCCCTAGTCATGGCTCAGAATAAGTTGGTTGAAATTAAGAGTATCTGAGTATCTTAATGGAAGACAGCTGTGGGGGCTGATAGCACCACCATGAGAAAGCTTGGTGCTAGGTTTGCGGCTGAATTAGGGGGCATATAGTAGACCATGCCAACATAGGAAAGGGACAAGAAATGCAGGTGGCTGACCTGAGCCATCCCAGTGACCATCAGCTCCCTGGCACTCACTGCATCCGGCCTCCTCATCTGATACTAACTCCTGACCTGAATCACTGCCCCAGTGCTTGGCTTTCCTGACTGCTTCTGGCCCTTAGATTTCTGTGTTCCAAAGGCTCCCAGATCCCAGGCTGCCCTGGCTTTCTGGCCTATGTTTACTCATCTTCCAATTTGTACTTTGTCTCTCCTGCCCTGGTGAGTGCCTAATCCTTACTCCATGGCAGTCCTGTTTTCTGACAATGTAGTTAAGATTACAATTGTGCCTCCGAAGAAAAAAAAAGATTACAACTACCTATGAAATGGAAATAATATGGGCAAAATCCATGGAGGAGGAACTCATCAAAACATATGTTGGGTATAGTGGATTGGTGAAAACCTGAGGGTTTGTGAAGGAGGAATAAACAGAAATTAAGTTGGTAAGATGGGAGTGTGTAAAGAACAAAGACAGAGGAGGTGAAAATGAGAGTGTAAGCTTCTTGAAGACAAAGGTGATTTTTCTTCCTGTGCTTGTAATACGTTTCTTTGCACATGCTCATACACTCAAATGCTGATAGATGCAGGTAATAATAGCAAACATTTATACAGTGCTTCAAGGTTTACAAAATGCTTTATAAATATCTCATTTTTTCCCTCACAACAACCCTGAGAGGAAGGTGCAACTATTACCTCCATTTCACAGATGAGGAAACTGAGGTAGATGGAAGTTAGGTGACTTACCCATGGTCACCTGGCTAATAAGTATTTGAGGAAGGATACAAATTGGGGTCTTCCTCCTTCAAGTCCACAACACCACCCAGCTGCCTTCTACAGCATCAAGTCAACCAGCATTTATAGAGTGCTTATTCTGTCCCAGGCTAAGTGCTGCTAGAGATAAAAATACAAGCTAAAAGAAAGACAGTCCCTGCCCTGAAGGAGCTTACATTCTAATGAGTGAAGAGAGAGAAGAGAGTTGAAGCGCAGGGTTGGGGGACAAGAGGGAAGGAAAAAAGAGAATTTCAAGGGGGCATGGTGGCAAAGTCTGCAGTCAGCAAAGCTGGGAGAGATAAAGGGTCCTGGCTTGTGCCTTCTTCAACCCATGCCCCTTCCCTCCAGACAGAACTGTTGCTTGTGGAGTGATTCTAATGGAATGGCAATGTTGGTGAGCCCTGGGGAAAAAAAAAACAAGATGAAAAAATGCTGCCCTGTGTTGGGAGTGAAGGAGACTCACAGGTAGAATGGTGACTGAGCGGGCACTGGACTGGACATCAGGAAGACCTGAGTTCCAGTCCCCTCTCAGAGGCTTACTAGCTATATGACCCTGGGCAAGTCTTTTACCTTTCATCGGCCTCAGTTTCCCAATCTATAAATAGCAATAATAGCACCTACCTATTGCAGTTGTAAAGAGCAAATGAGTTTATGTAATATGCTTTTCAAACCTTAAAAGCATTATAAAATGTCAGCTATTATTATCTTGAAAGTCTAAATAGGAAACATGACTTAGGAAGCCAAACAGGCCATATGGGAAAGATGTAGTATGTTCTAAGGAGCTGAGTTATATTAGCCTATGGGAAAGATTTGCTCATTGTTCAGTTGGCATTGTTACCTTTATGGGCCCTCATATGTATTTATTTCCATTGACCTATAAATAAACCTGTAAATTCCTTGAATTTGTGAACTAGGTACTTATAGGAGGAGTTGGTGACAAAACCTGGGATCTTGTCAGAAAGGAAGTTCCTGGATTATTTGGGTTGGGGAAGTGATCCAGAGAAATGAAAAGTTCTCCAAATTTAGCCAGAAACACACACACGTATATATGCATGTATACACACATAAATGTATATATTTATATTTACATACATATATGTATATATACATATATACATATGTATACACATATATACATATATATTATATATATATACACATATATACATATATTATATATATATATATACACATACATATGAGCAACCATCTGCCATAAGGGTTGGCTAATTAAAATGATAATACTACTTGTGTTGTGAGAATGGAGTACCCTATGGGGGTGGGCAGTTCTTGTTACATGTGCAGATATTCCCTGCCTCTTTATATATCATCCAATTGACCACATGGAAGCTTGGAGTGAGCCAACTCCTGGCTGTAATGACTGGGGAAACGGGGGTTGGAGGGATACTATGTAATGATGAAAAATAGCGGTCTAACTGGCTGCTTAAGCCAGAAGAACTGATGACTCAGCAGTTGCTGAACCAGAATTCAGTAGGCATCTCTGCCTCTTGGTTTGAAGTGGGAGGGCTGCTTTGAGCCACCTCCCCAAGATCCAGGAAGGGGAAAGGCAGCTGCCCTAGCTCCTCTCTAGCCACAGAAGCTTTGGGCACATGGATTCCTCAGTCTCTTTGTATTTGTTCTTTCCTGATATGAGACAAATGAGTGTTCCAAGATGGACAGACACATCCAGGCATCCTTGTGTCTTCAGAAGCCATCACAGGCCTTGCTGGTGGCTAGAACCAAATAGTATAAATTGCTCACCAGAGATTTAGTGGCTGACAGCAAAAGAAGGATCTGGATTGGGAGCAGAGGACATGCCAAAGACAAATGGATAGGAAGCAGCAGTCATCAAAGAAAGGTGGCTTCAGGAAATGTGATCCCTTGTGATAGAGAGAATTACCAGCTCTTGGCTCTAGAAAGACACCTTGGAATTTAGCAGAGAGCTGTACCTAAGGGGACTCATGATGACTCTATAGTGGGAGAAAAAGACTTCCAGTATCTCATATGTAAGTTAATCTTTTGCTTTATGTACCACATGGGTCCTCTGGGCTCACAGGTAAAGTCAGGAAGACCTAAGCTCAAATGTGCGAGCCTGGGCAAGTCACTTAATCTCTGTTCTGCCTCAGTTTCCTCAACTGTAAAATAGGGGTAATAAAAGCACCTACCTCACAGGGTTGTTGTGAAGATCAAATGAGATATTTGTAAAAGCACTAAGCACATGGTAGAGATACATGTTTATTCATTTTCTTCCTTCCTCCCTTTCACACATCAGCCTTTTCTTATTAAAAGGTAATGCCAGTGGATAATACCTTTGTTTTCTCTTAAGTTCTTTATCTGTGGTGATCTCCAGCATGTGGGAGCCCTGTCCACTATATTTGTTATAGGTAGACAACCATAGCACATGGGAATCCAACCTAACATGCCCAAACCGATCTAAATGCAAGAACTTTTACATAAGATTCAAACAAAATTACATGAAAACCCTGAGAATAGAAGCATTGGCCCTCTGATGTTCCCACCTACAAACTTAAGGGTGAGTTGGGGGAGTGGTCCCAGAGAGAGTCTTACACTTGCATGATGGAAGCTGTTTAGTTGCAACATCATCGGATAGAAAGAACATTTGTAGTCAGTCACATATCAGCTGATTGTTCTTGGGGAAATAATTTCATCTCTCTGGGTTTCTGCTTTTTCTTTAAATGAGAGGAATCTGTCTATATAGGGTATCCCAAAAATCTTGGTGCAATCTTAAGCTATTAATATTTATGACTGCATTAAGACTTTTGGAACACTGGGTATAATCTTTCTGGCTCTGACATCCTGAGATTTCCTTTGCTAGTTTACTTATACTCTGTAGCTAATTCTGATGCAGTATAGAAATGACTTTTTTTGATCAGC
>CM053625.1:262592819-262608076 GCA_028646595.1 Phalanger gymnotis
GTATACATACATATATGTAGGTACGCATACATGTGTGTATATAGATATAGAGACACAGACACACATTGCAGAGAAAGTGCCAGACTGCATTGGGAAACCAAATATCTTTAAATACCAGGAGTTTCCAATTCTGATGAAATCTTAGGTCCATTCTTTAGCTCAGTCCCAAATACATATAGCTATATCTATCTAGATATGTATATGTAATATATTATAAACAGCATGTAATACTAACATATAATATGCACATATTATGTACTAAAGAATATAACACACATGCACTCACATATGTGTATGTATATGTATAAAATATATATATGAATACTTATATATACCCATATGTATACACACGTATACACACACACATTCATTGTCATTGCCATTCCATTTAGTGGGAGAGATTATATTTGGAACCAAAACATGTTAACTTGATTCTGATGAGATTCAAAAAAACAAGGCTGGCTTCAAATAAAAAATTATTCAAACTCACTAAAACCATGTTCCTGCTATAATGCAAAGGTAAAAATGTCTCCTACATTTTGGAAGACCCAAGCTAAATGAAAAAGTCTTGCTCCAATGGGAAGCATCCATTTGTAGCAACCACTGCCTTATCCTCCTTGTTGCACTTATGCAGAAGGGTCAATACAGTTATGCAAATTGCTCGTTTCGGGTCATGCAGTGAGTTTGGGAGAACAAGTGACTAAACTTGGCAGGCACCAGAGTGCCTTGGGAGTGGGTGTGATGTAGTACACTTAAAAAAACAAACAAACAAAGAAATCCATAATCAGAGCAGAAAAGGGAAAATTCTCCCTGTGCAAAAAAGAGGGCAGCAGAATGATTTTGTGTTTCCACTATAAGAATTGCTTGCTTCTTATTAAGTTTGAGCTATAGAATTAGGAAGCCTGAGGAAAGTTTCCAGTCTAGCTTTTATGATTTACCTCCCCCATAGACTTAAAAAAAACCTGACAAAAAAGAGTAAAAAGCCTGACCCATTTCTTTCTCTCATCCCTTTAAGAAGGCTAATTATTCTTATGCATATTGCCTTTACTAAAGACCAATTATGCAACCTCATTATGGTTAAAAAAAAAAGTGACCTTGGATTTTTAAAGGTTATACCAATTGCATGCAATCCCTGGCTAGTCCCACCAAGATGAATCAAATTCAGGTACAGTCCCAATATCTGCCTATTTGTCTGAGGACTGGCCGGACTGAGTTCATTGAGTCTTATCACCAACATGACTACAGGAGAATACATTTTTTTTTTCAGCCTTAGCAACTTTCAAAGATTTTCCAAGCTATAAAGGCACTATTGGTAGAAGTAATACCCACACTAATGAAATCACATTTTCCAGATGCCATGAGACCGTTGTCAGTATTTTTTAAAAGAAATATTGAAATCAAAACTAGATTAGAAAGAAGTATAAATATAAGAATACACAGTGTTCAATGAAAATAACTTCAACCTGATGTATTTAAACAAGCTATTTGGCTATTGCCATTTCCAATATAAAATTTAACTCATGTAGCCACCATGTAGTCAAGGTAGTCACCATGATGATGTGAAAGTAGTTTAGAAACTACCTTTGGTCACCAATTTCTTGATCCTGGCAGCTAATGGTGTTACCAGTTTAGAATATATACTCAATCATAAAGCGTTATGTAGGAGGAAAGTGAAATATAATGAACAGTATCATCTCATAAAACAGCAAGAAGTAGTGAAACTTTGCAGAAAACATATGCAGAAAGTCTAGTGTGATATCCAGTTAAGTGAGGTCATTCCCAAGAGTATTTAAAGATCAGATTGAAAGGAAGACAGAAAACGGACCAAAAAAACTGTAAAACATCTCTCAGCATTTCTATAATAAACTATTTTCTTCACTAATATCATAGAAATGATATCTTTAGATTCTGTGTATTTCATGAAGAAATGTAAGTGGTATCAAAGAAAACAAAGATGTGAAAAGCAGGTAGAGCAGGCCAACTATAACAGAAGGGTTCATATTAGAGGTAAAACAGTTTCGAGGGCATTAATTCTCAAAATATCTGAAAGAGAAGACAGCAAATTATTGGAAAAAATGAAGGACCATCACATTGCCCCCTAAAGGATGGGGAGAACATACCATTAATTGCTGACTGATGTGCCTAGTTTTTTATCTGTAAAGAATTTTTATGAGAATGATTTGCACATATAGTGAGAACAATCTCAATGAAAATATAAGAAGGAAACAGGAAGGCTTTTGCAAAGAGCAGGCTACAGCTTTAGTCACACAATTGATTGAAAGATGCGGAGAATACAACATGACTATGTTGGAAGTGTTTTGCATGACTGGGCATGCGTAACCTATATTTAATTGCTTGCTTTCTCAATGGTGGGGTATTGGGGGAAGTGGAGAGGGAAGAAGGAAGAGAATTTGAACTCAAAGTTTTAAAAATGAATGTTAAAAATTGTTTTTACATGAAACTAGGGAAGAAGAAAATACTAAATAAATAAAAAGGAAAGGGTATCAAAACAAACAAATAAAAAAGATGCAGAGAATATAGGATGCCATTGTGTTTATTGTTTGTAGACCACAAAAAAAAACCCACTTAATTCAGTACTTGTAGTACAATTAAGTAGCACAGTGGATAGACTTCTGAGACTGGAGTTAGGAAGACTCATTTTCATGTGTTCAAATCTGGCCTCCTACACTTAAGTAGCAGGGTGACCCTGGGCAAGTAATTTAACCCTCTTTGCCTCAGTGTATCAGTAAGGCAATAATCATAATATAGATGATAATTGTCAAAATGCCTACGTGGTTCTGCATCACAAAATATACGAGACTCTCCACATAGAAGGTAGAAGAAGTAAGTCATTTTTTCAGACACCAAAGAACCTGATCCCAAAACCATTAAGTCCACAACATCACAGCAGAGAACCATTCTATCTCACAATCTCCCGCCTCCTGTTAGCGCTTTGTCACTAACAAGCAAACTCACAGCACAGCCACCACACATCTGCTCTCTCCCTCAGCTCTAGCTGGCGTAATTGCTCTCTCAGCATTTCCTGTGACACAATTTCCTTTTCCTCTCAGCAAGCTCCTTCTACCACATGTGACTTAAGCTTCCTGTGATGTAAGCAGCTCACATGGCCTATTAATGGGTGGGAAAGATCTTCAAATCTAAATTGCTATTACATTCAGTTTCCTCATCTGTAAAATGAGCTGGAGAAGGAAATGGCAAACCACTCCAGTATATTTGTCAGGAAAACCTCAAATGGGGTCATGAAGAATCAGACGTGACTGAAAACAACTGAAAACACAACAAATTGTGTTTGTGGTTTGTAGACCACAAAAAACCCAAACCCCACAACACTTCATTCAGTACTAAAATATTACTTAAGGCTCTCTTCTTATAAGCAAATTAAGAAAGCATGGAATAATTTATCTGTCAAATTTATGGATAAGGGAAGAATTTAGGAGCAAAGAAGATGTAGAGAGTGTTATAAAATGTAAAATAAATAATTTTGATTATTTAAATTTAAAAAGTTTTTGTGCAAACAAAACCAATGCAACCAAAATTATAAGGAAAGCAGAAAACTGGTGGAAAAATTTGCAACAAGTTTCTCTGATAAAGGCTTTATTTCTTGAATCTCTAAAAATACAGTCATCCCCCAATTGATAAATGGTCAAAGGATATGGACAGGCAGTTTTCAGACAAAGAAATCAAAGCTGTCCATAGTCATATAAAAAAATGCTCTAAGTTGCTATTGATCAGAGAAATGCAAATTAAAGCAACTCTGAGGTACTACCTCACCTTTACTAGACTGGCTAATATGACCAAAAAAAAGGGTATTGGAAGGGATGTTATCATCTCCTTATATAAGAATATAAACAGTTTAACCTTGTTTAGTCTCTTACAATTTCTCACTCACTCACCTTTTTATGCTTCTTTTGAATTCTGTGTTTGAATGTTAAATTTTCTACTTAGTTCTGTTTTTTTTTTCATCAGAAATGTTTGATATTCCTCTATTTTATTAAAGGTCCATTTTTTTTCTTTTTGTGGCACTCAACTCAGTTTTGCTGGCTAGGCTATTCTTGCTTGTGATCCTAGATTCTTTGCTTTCTGGAATATCATGTTTTAAAGGTCTCTGATTCTTTATAGTGGTGACTGCTAAATCTTGTGTTAAATTTTCTGCTAAATTAAGTCCCATGGTACTTGAATTTTTTCCTTCTGTTTGCTTGCAGTATTTTTTCCTTGACCTCGGAGCTATGGATTTTGGCTGTAATATTTCTGGGAGTTTTCATTTTGGAGTTGCTTTCAGGAGGTGATCAGTGGATTCTTTCAATTTTTGCTTTGCCTTATGGTTATAGTATATCTGGACATTTTTCTTTTGTGATTTATGGAAATATGAGAGCTAGGCTTTTTTGTTTGCTTGGTTTTTTTATGGCTTTTAGGTAGTCCATTGATTCTTAAATTTTCTCCCCTTGATCCATCTTCCAGGTCAGTTGTTTTTCCTATGATGTATTTCACAATTTCTCCTACATTTTTACTCTTTTGACTTTGTTTTATTATTTCTTTATTGTTTCTCCATGATGTCTCATGGAATTATTGTCTTCTATTTGGCCAATTCTAAATGTCAAGGAGTTATTTTCTTTATTTTAAAAAAGCTTTTTCCCCCCCAAGTTGTGTTAATTCTCTTTTCAGATCTTTCCATAGCTCTCATTTCTTATCCTATTTTTTCCTTTACTGCTGTCATTTGGATTTCAAAAATCATTTTTTCTTTATTTTATGTGCAAAATTTTTTATATTTTATTTTTCCAATTACATGTAACAACAATTTTTAACATTAGTTTTTTTATTTTGAGTTCCAAATTCTCTCCCTCCCTATCTTCCTCTCCACTCCCCCCCTCCTTAAGAAGACAAGCAATTTGATATAGATAATACGTGTGCAATCATGCAAAACATATTTCCATATTAGAGGGCCATCTCCAGTCATCCTGATCTATATCTTGCCATTGGACCCAGATGGCTCTAGAGGAGAAAGTGAGTCTGGTGACTTTGCACAGCCCTCCCTCACTTAAATCTAATTCACTTTCATGTCACCTCCTTGCTGTCATAGTCCTCTTCAAGAACAAAGGACAAACAACAATGACGATTTCCAAATTAGCCATTTTGTGAAAGGAAACACACAAAAAACAAAAGAAAAATAAAGAATGTTTTTAAAAAGTATGCTTCTATATGCATCAGTTCTTTCTGTGAAGGTGGATACATTTTTTTTTGGTTTTGTTTCTTCTTTTTCATGATTCATTCCATTGGTCATAATTCTTCTTTACAACTCGACTATTGTGTAAATATGTTTAATGCGAAATTATATGTAGAAGATATATTGGACTCCATTTTGTCTTGGGGAGGCAGGGAAGAAAATCTGGAACTCAAAATCATGTGGAACTGAGTGTCGTGAACTAAAAATAAAAAATCTTAATTTAAAAAACAAAACAAACAAAAACTTCTTTAACCCTTCTAGGAATTATTATTAGGCTTGTGTTTAATCTTCATCTTTCTTTTTTAAGCTTTCCTTGTAGATATTTTCAAGTTATTCTTGCCTGTGTTTTCTCCTTGAACTTCTCTATCATCATAGTAGCTCTTTATGGTGGGATTCTTTTTTGGTTTGCTCATTATCCTAGCCTTCTTCTTGACTTTGGACTTTATGTCAGTGCTAGGTTCTGTGCTCTTCTGGGGTTGGGGGGGTCTGTCTGGTCTGAGCTCCTGGCCTGTTATATCCTTCTGCTGCTTCCAGAGCTCAGTCTGGGGACCTGAAAGTTTTCAGTGCTCCTAAAGTTGGTGTGATCCAGAGCAAGGACTGTTTATTGTCTTTCTGATCTGAGCTCTGCAAGGTCCTGACCCAGCTTCAAGTTTCTTGGCTTGCACATGGTTGCATTTCAATAGGCTGTTGCTACATTCATGACGGTTTGCCTACTGGGATATTCTGCAGGTTTGGAATGACTGAACTGCTGGTTCATCTTTGGTCTGTGACTCCTGCCCTGGTTGTTCCATTCTAGGTTTAGAGGCTGGGCTAAAGAGTAGAACTGAGTCACCACTCTTAAGTTTCTGGAACTTGCTCCTTTCTTGATGGACAGCTAGAGTCCACTCATTTGTCATTATTCTTTTCTTCCCTAGATTTATGACCCAGAATTGGGTAAGTACAACAGAGCTCCCAGATGGTACCCATTCCTGCACCTGATGCTAATTCAAGTCTCCCTTGGGATCTCTTTCTATCTTAGTGCTTCCTGCCCTGGTGCTGTATCTTGGCCCCCTTTCTATCCTTGGGCACCTCACTGTCACTCATTGTTGTTGTTCAGTCATTTCAGTTGTGTCTGACTCTTCATGACCACATTTGGAGTTTTTCTGGCAAAGTTACTGGAGGGGTTCTCCATTTCCTTCTTCAGCTCATTTTACAGATGAGGAAACTGAGGCAAACAAGGTTAAGTGATTTGCCCAGGGTCACACAGCTTGCAAATGTCTGAGGCCAGATTTGAACTCATGAAGATGAGACTTCCTGACTCTATGCATGGAGCTCTATCCATTGTGTCACCTAGTTGCCCCATTGCCCAGCAAACTTCTGGTGAGCCTTCACCAGAGGGCCTACAGACCTCTCTGTCTGTTTGTCTCCCTAAGATGCCCTGGGCTGGAAAATGACTTGATGTGACTCTTATTTGTTTTCCTGATCATAATTCTATCTACTGCATTTTCTAGGTCATTGTGGACAGGATGCACTGGATGAGCTAGGCAAAACTGCTTCCTCTTACTTTGCCATCTTGATTCCACCCAGAAATTCTTATTTTCAATAATAACAATAATAGATTACCAATATATGACCCTTTTCCTTTATATCCTTTGCAACAAATGAACAGAATTCCAGTTTATCATATATTGGTTATTGTAATTAATTTTCTGTAACAGTACTGATTTTAAGATCACATAGTTCCTCATTTATCCTTACATCGAATATATTTTGCAATCCACATGCTTACTTTCTCATTTCTATAAAATATTTTTAAAGAAAATAAGTTTTATTGGTATCCTTTATTTTTGTATGACAGTTATTTTTGGAAATTACCCCTCTTCTTCTCTGAAATTCATTCCTCTCATAATAAAGAAGACTAATTAAGCAAAACCAAACCAAACCAAATAAAAAAAATAAGTGGCCGTATTTGGCTGTATATCTAACATTCTGCTTTCATAGCTCTGTGAGATAGATTTATTTATTAAGTCTATTCTTCAAGACTGCAAGGTAAAGGTTCTGAAAGAGAAAGCGGTACTGGAGCATTGGCATATTGTGAGCCAGTATGACATAGAAAGTGGGCTATACTTGGAGATCGGGAGACCTGAGTTCGAATCCATCCTCAAGCACTTACTGTGTGACTGGGGGCGATAAGAGGATGATAGGATCTGCCTCCCAGATGGGTTGTCGTAAAGATTAAATAAAATAACATATAACGTGCTACACCGGAACAACTCTGGCAGGAGAGAAAAGATTTCCTCTGTGGATGTAACACCGAGAACTTGAAAGTTACAAACAGCACTCTCGGGACGGAGGAAACACAATAGAAGAACAGATCTCTTGCTCAAGATGTGGACTAACCCCCAAACAGGCTCTAAGAGATGTCAATTTGGCGAATAGTAAAAGGGTACCAAACCCTTACCCTTTCCCCTTCCTCAGCAGAGACCAGCTGATGCTTAGCTGGGAGCTGTAAACAGTAGAGAGGCATTGCTGGTCAAAACTTTCAGTAAATCCGGCAAATGACTGTAACATATTGAGGTTGCTGCCACTTAGAAGACTTGAATAACTATATAAATGTTAGCCATTACTAAAGGAGTCAGTAACTCCTCCTAGCACATGCCTTGGCTACATTGTTCCCTGTATGTGTGCTTCTCTATTTGTGATTTCTACGTGTGTCCGCTCTTTTTGCTGGTACTGGGTATAGTCGTTGGAAAGTGTGCCCCAGGTTTATAGAGAAAACGTTTCATTAGCACACCACTTCAGCAAATGCCTTTGCTTTGAGCTCGTTGCGTCCTCTGGCTAATGACTGAAAGACAAAAACAATGGGACCATGTAAGTTTTAGGAATATAGAATATAGTTTGTGAGCCCCTTGGGGCTGGGATAGAGTCATCGAGGAGACGCAGTAATGAGTGATTTTGGGAAAGGTCCCTACAAAAGAAAGCTACACATGAATTGTTTCAAATGATCCTCACAACTACCTTGTACATAAGGCATTTTGCAGTTGAAGAAGTCAAGAGTCTAAGAAGTTTGTCTGAAGCTACATGGTTAGAAAGTATGTTAGGCAAAATTTGAATACAGATCCTACTGATCCCAGGTCCAGAACCCAATTCACTACTCCACACTGTGTATATTTATATTTAAGTACGTAGGCATACCTCAATCACCTTGAGATGGCTAGCAGTTAGCTGAAGTTTGTTACTTAAAATATACTTGTAGTGTAAGAATGAGAGCCAGTAGAGAAGTCATCAAATGTTAGGACCAGACAGTTTTCAAGAAGAAATGCAATATATTAACAATCATATGAAATAAATGTTTCAAATCACTAGCTATAAAATATACATTAAAACAATTTTTATTTTTGACCTTATTCTCAACAAATTGGTAAAGATGGCAAAAGACAGAGATGGTAACTGTTGCAGTTGCTGTGGGAAGACAGGCATACTAACTAATTCTCTTTTGGTGGCTCTATGAATTGGATCAAAAGTTCTGAAAACAAGTTGGAGTTCTATAAAGTTATTAAACTGTATATACTCTTTGACACAGTGATGGAACTACTATATCTTTATTCCATGTTCATTAAAGAGACCTTAAAGAAAGGTCCCATACATACAAAAAAGTTTATCCTCGCACCTTTTGTAGTAACAGAGAACTGGAAGAAAAGTAAATGCTCATTGATTGGGAATGGATGGAAAAAATATGGTATATAAACAAAAGGATAGAGCTTGGACCATTGACTTCCTTTTTAAGAGAGATTTTTATTGATATCTTTTGTTTTTATGTCAGCTGAGTTTTCCCCTATGCCTCTCCACCCCTGATCCCTTCCCAAAGAGTCATCTTTTCTAACAAAGAAAAGAAAAACAAAATTCAGGAAGAGCAGTCGACACATCAAAAAAGTCTGATGTTATAGGAAATGTTCTACACCCATACGACCACTAGCCCTTCAAAGGAGTAGGACAAAATACCTTCACACACACACACACACACACACACACACACACACACTGCGGCTAAGCTTGGTCATTATAATTTTGTAATATTCAGTTTTAACTATTTTATTGTAGTTATTCCTATTTACATTGTTGTGGTCATTGTGGATATTGTTTTCGCTCCTCACTCCATCCCCACACTACATTTATGCGCCTATTTGGTAAGCAGCCAAATTTCTGGGCATTGTTCATCTGCGTACTTTAGGTAGTGGGTTTTTTTTTTTTTTATTCATTTATAGCGCCACCTGGTGTCAGAATCTCGTTAAGCTTTCCAGATTTCTCCTGGACTCATACCCTTCAAAACTTCCAGGTTAGTGATGCCCAATGCTTTTTGTACTGCAAATACCTTTCAACAAGAAAAATGTGTTGTGAACCACCAGATTCACTCATTAAATGTTTACAATAACTACGATGACACCTTTTGCCTCTCCAATCTCCAAATTAAAATAATTATAATTACAAAATATAAAATTTTATCCTACATATAAATATGAAAAGTCTAAATACAAAATTAGAGAACTAATTATAAAATAATTACAAATATTTTATGATGGGCATTGTATAAGAATTAAAAGTAATTCAGCCAGACTTCAGAAGCTTACTATTATCTACAAGATTTCATATTAAATTTCTTTATTTTACAAGTTTTGTTGAATATAAATATCAATTTAATGAAATAAGTTACAACTTTGGAGCTATTTAACATTATGTAATAATCAAATGTAGACTTAATTTTGATATTGGATTTTTAATTTGTACAAAGGTTTGCAATGTTTGATTTAACACCCCCCCTCCCCAGTCTTGTCTTGTCTTTTATTAAATTTATTTCTGTATTTTGATTTGAAACAAGAATAAAGTGAAAATAATCACACACAAATATGTGGTGGAAAGTGGTAGGTGAATTTTATAAGTTCAACTTGATAAGCAATACAAATTTCTTTTTTAAATTTTAAGTCACCTAACCAATTGATGAAAATGAATAGCTAGATAGGATTAAAGATATTTGCTTTTCTATTAACAAGTATTATATTAAGTGAAAATGTGTTTAACATTAAATTGCAAATATTTCTTAATTTTTTAAAACAATATTTAGATAGAAGGTAACTTTGGTAAGGAAAGTATCACTTTAGATGTGATTTCTTCTCTTCTGCCACTGGCAAAGTGGCCATACTCTCATAGAAACTATTAAATGGGGGCACAGTGAATAGAGCACCGGCCTGGAGTCAGGAGGACCTGAGTTAAAATCCAGTCTCAGACTATTAGCTGTGTGACCTTGGGCAAATCACTTAACCCCAATTGCCTTGCCTTCCCTCCTCCAAAACAAAACACAATAAACTACTAAATGATTGACCCATGTTGCCTATCAATTCTTTTGAAAATCTGCTAGAGAGAAGGATAGTAACATAAGCAGAGGATACATTTAAATAGGAAAAACAGCCATAAGGCTTATTTTTGCAGAACATTTATGATGATCCATGATAATTTCAAGATGGCTTATAATGTGCATGATCAGTGATCATGGTTTTCAAGCAACCTGGCAATTGTGCTACAAGAATTTATTCATTCATAGCATTCTGTTTTTTAAAATAGTATTTTCGTCAATTATATATAAAGACAATTTTTAGCATTCATGTTTACAAAATTTTGAGTTCCAAAATTTTCTCCCTCTCTCCTTCCCTCCCTCCCCTCTTCCTAAAATGGTAAGCAATTTGATATAGGTTATACACATTCATAACATTTTGATCTCATGCTTAAATAGATGATGAGGTACAATTACAGGGGAACACAGGGGAACCAGGGTTGTGCTGTATCAAATGCAAATGAAGGTAGGTGCATAGTCTGAAAATCCATTTCGAATTGTTTTGTATTTGAACGTCACACTCTTGTAGCTGTTTGGAAACAACTTGATGACATTTGAAAAACTGTAAGAAAACATTGGTTTAGTCAGAAGTGCTAGTCAGAGTTTCAAGCAATCTCTGTGCAAACACCCAAATCCTTGTTTACATGATTGTAATGGTTTGAATCATTGCAGAAACAAACCTACGATGCTTCAAATGTGCATTCTTGTTTGAAAGGGAAAAATATATTTGTAATGTAATGGAGCAATTTGCTGCTTCAGGCACCTTTAAAGTTTGTCTGGTTTTCTTTTTAGCGCACACCCCTTGTACTGCTGGAATCCCAAAGGGGTTCATGAACCACTAAATTGGAGCCACTGCTCCAGGCTAACTTTTTGCACAATGTTAATCTTAAAAAGTCAATCATATCATACCAACGTCATGGAAAGTATCAGAACATACTCCTCAGTTTATTATAAGGTCACATACTTTATTAGAAGAGAAAAGTCTCAATAATTTCCTTCAAGGTTCAGGTCAAGCACAACCTACTAAATCAAGTCTTTTCTGATCCTTCACCTTGTAGTGCTCCCTCTCCCAAATTATTTTGTAATAATAGACAATAATACAATTCTAATAATGATCTTGTAAAAACAGAAATTTGACATAAACCTATACATATTGTCTCCCCAGGTTAGAATGCAAGCTCCTTGAGGAGAGAGATTGTTTAATTTTTGTTTTTGTATCCACAGTGACGACATTCAATCATCCAAAAGGTATTTATTAAATGCCCTTTTTTGAGCCAGGCACTCTGCCTCTTTTCTCTCTCAAGGCACCATTTCCTGTATTCATATAAGTATCACCTATCCTTGGGGTCCCTGTCTCCCTCTGGTGGAAGATGGACAGATCTTCCATTTAGGAAGGGCACCCAGAATAGCCATCTTATCATTCTCCATTCATCCAGGGTAGGGTAGACATCTCATCATCTCCCACTGGCTGCACTCCTGGACTTCATCATTGAAAGACAAAAATGAAATAGTCCTTGCCTTCAAGGAGTTTATATTCTTTCAGAAGTGACAATACATTCATATTGCAATATAGATGGGCAGTGTAAGTTCCTCTTATCTAGAAAGGAAGATTGACCAGAAGAGGGGACTAAGTGCAGGAGTTCTGGAAGAAAGAGAGAAGCTTCAGCGCAGGAATGTGGATGGAGAAGGGGGGAGAAGTTCCAAGAGACAATTCTTGATTCCTTTCCTAGTAGAGACTGGGTGTTTGAAGGTGGCTGATCCCATTGGCTTCTGCCTCTGTGGTTGGGACCTTGATAGGTGTGGCTTACCTCTTCTTCTTCGGGAGACTGAGAAAAGTGAAAAGATGTTTTAATTCCTCCCTCCCCTTCCTCTTCCTGCAGATGCCAGATATTTACTCTCAAATTCCTCTGTTCTTTAAGCTGTTTACAATTATGGATTGGCATAATATTTTAAAAGCTGGCTTACTTGATATAAGATTATCACGAGTAATAACTCTATTGTAATTCATGTATGCTTTTTAAATTTTTGCTTTTTGCCAGTGGCGGGGAGTGGGGAGGCTAAAGAAAGAGCCATTGAATGACTTGTGGGACACAGAGATAAAGGTTTGTACCTTCGAAACATCAGGATTTTTTTTTTTGCCCCAAGCTAGAAGCTGAGCTAAATGACAGAGTCTTACGATTTTGATTTATTAATCACTTGCATAAGCAATAGCAAAGAAGATTAAGTGATGCAGATTTGGGTCTTCCATTTATTTTTTTCCATAGGCTAAAATCATGAGCCCTGTAGTCATGGACTTTTTGTTGAAGGGAGGAGGATGTGGTAAGTTACACTGTCTTTCCTATTGCTTTCTCTTTGTGTTTACTCTGTAGTGAGGGCAGTGACTAGGGAAGAGGTCTGTTCTTCGGGGATGAAGAAGTCTGTGGTATGAGAACTGTCTACACCCATAATCCAATCATGATGAAGTCAGCTCCAGATCCTCCACCTAATGAGTTACTTGGTTCTCACTACGTTTTCCAATACATTCTTATAATTAAAGCTTCTCCAGCTGAATTCTTCCCTCTTCGCTAAGCAAAGCAGCAAATAGCACGCTTAGCTACTACAAATCACGGGAAAAGAACCCTGCCTCTTTTCTCTCTCAACACACCATTTCCTGTATTCATATAAGTATCACCTATCCTTGGGGTCCCTGTCTCCCTCTGGTGGAAGATGGACAGATCTTCCATTTAGGAAGGGCACCCAGAATAGCCATCTTATCATTCTCCATTCATCCAGGGTAGGGTAGACATCTCATCATCTCCCACTGGCTGCACTCCTGGACTTCATCATGCCCTCTGGAATCTCATTATCTTTCGAGGTCACATCAACCACCGCCCCCTCCCTTTTTCGGTTCCCCCCCATCTCTTATCTCCTCAGTATCCTCTGCTCTTGGAACACCCCTCCCCGCCCCCACTCCCACACCCTGGCTCAGACCTTCCTCTTTGGTTGGGGAGGATGAAAAGAGTGTGGAGAGCTCCGCCCAGATCCTCCATTTATTCAGGACTCCCAGGGCAGTCGTCAATTACCAGACAGCCACACTGGTGGACTTCATCCTGCCCTTGTGTGGGGTACTTTTTTAACCCTCTTACCTTTTCTGTTTCTTTTTATGTGCTTCTCTCCTTAGATCGTGAGCTCTTTGAGGCCAGGGAGTCTTTTGTCTTTCTTTGTATCCCTAGTACCTGGTGCCTGGCACCAAGTAAATGTTGGTGAAAACCCGCAGATGTAAAGAATACAACAGTAAGGAAGAGCTACCTCCTTTCCCCCCAAAAGAGAGCCTTAGTAAATTCAGCCTGTCTCCATTTTCTGTCTGTGCGACTAAGAGATATGAACATTTAATCATTAATACCAGGAAGACAGAACAGTTACTTAGGGCTCAGCACCTGACACAGACCAAGCTACAAGGTGAGCTATCAGCTACCTTACTGTTATTAACTATTGACCTGTTAGATTTCTTAGAACTTCAGAGGAGGGTGAAAACTGGGCAGGATCTCACAGAAACTTAGTGTCAATACCTTTTCCTGAGAGAAATGAAAAAGCTTGCTATAAAATAGGTGGTCAATAAACACTTGTTAACTAGATGATAAATTAATCTCTGCTAGGAAAGGGATTGGGCAGCTAAGTGGTGCAGTTCAAATCTAGCCTCAGACATTTACTAGCTGTGTGACCCTGGGCAAATCACTTAACCCTGTTTGCCTCAGTTCCTCATCTATAAAATTAACACACCAGCATCTTTGTCAACAAAACCTCGAATGAGGTCATGGAGAGTAGGACGCGATGGAACAAGAAGGAAAGGGATCCAGTACCATTTTATTATTAAAACGCTCCACTTGGTCCTGTTTGGAAATGCTCATTAGATTAGCAAGGTGAGAATTAAGGGAGGTGGAGCCAAGATGGCTGCTGGAAAACAGGGACTAGCGTGAGCTTCCCACCAAGTCCCCCCCCAAAACCTATAAAAAATGGCTCTGAACCAATTCTAGAACTGCAGAACCCACAAAATAGCATGGGGAAGCAGGGCTCTAGCCCAGGACAGCCTGGATGGTCTCTGGGTGGGGTCTAACCTGCACAGAGCTGGGAGCCCAGGGGAGTGGAGCTGAGTGGAGGAGAGCCCAGGTGCGTGGGTGGCGTGGACCAACCAGACCAGGAGCTGGGTGGAGCGTGGGACCCTAGCGCCCTGAATCAGTGAGCTGTGGCAGTTACCAGACTTCTCAACCCACAAACACCAAGGGCAACAGAGTAGGTTAGTGGGAGAAGCTTCTGGGGGCTGGGATACAGTTTGCAGCTTGGCCACTGCCTGGGGGGCGGGGGCAGGAGGTGGGGCAGATACAGAACTACAGCTGCAGTTGCTTCTGGCCCCAGGCCCACCTGGTGGGAGGAATTAAGTGGCAGATCAGAGCAGGAGTGAAGAGCCTGCTGAAGATCTAAGTTGGGGGTTCTTGGGGAAGGAGGAGTGCTGGTGAGGCAGAGCTGGCACATCCCCCCAGGCTTGGAACATAGAACTCTTTAATCTACAAGCAGTCATACCCTGCTGAAAAAACTCAAGGGTCAAGTGAGTTGGCTGGGAACATGACCAGGCAGCGAAAATGCACCCAGATTCACTCTCAGACTCTGGAATCC
>CM053625.1:262617587-262661823 GCA_028646595.1 Phalanger gymnotis
GGCTAACTGGGGAATGGAGCAACCAGAATATACGCCATCTTGGAGTGGGTGGGAGGGGAGAAATGGGGAGAAAATTTGTAATTCAAACTCTTGTGAAAATCAATGCTGAAAATTAAATATATTAAATAAATTAAATTTAAAAAAATGCCTACTCCATGGGGGCAGCTAGGTGGCAGTGAGTAGAGCACTGGCCCTGGAGTCAGGAGGATCTGAGTTCAAATCCGACCTCAGACACTTGACACATGTACTAGCTGTGTGACTTTGGGCAAGTCACTTAACCCCAATTGCCCTGCAAAAAATAAAATGCCTATTCCCTGATAAGTCTGCTGAGCACTGAATTTGATGCTTAAAATATATATGTACATATATATATATACATATATTTATGTACATACTTGCTCTTCTAGGAGGTACAAGGTAGCATTTTAGATTATCTTGATTTGTATTTTCTCTTATCGCCTTAGACTATGAGCATCTTTTCATGGTTATGAAAAATGTGAATTTCCATTTCCTCTTTTGTAAATTTTTTATGTCTTTTGACCACTGCCACAATGGGGAGCATATATTAGTTGGATATGTATCATTTCCTTATAGATTTTGTAACCAGATCTTTATCTAATATGTTACTTTACCCAGCTTCTCCGAAGTAGAAACATATATATAACTTTTTCTTCTAGATTTTTAATGATTTGGGAAAAAAATATTTAGCTTGCTGGACTAGAGATTATTACAGTCTATGGTATTAGGTATGTCTCTAAATCTATTTTTTTTTCTTTTGCCATACAGTCATACAGTTTTAATGAATGAGTCTATTCCTCTCACTGTGTTTTGAGAATGCATGTAGATAGATAGATAACGCATTTATTAAGCATTTAATATGTGCTAGGCACTGTAGTTAGCACTAGGCATAAACACTTATCTTTTTTATTCATTGGGTTCTATTTCTGAGTTCTCTATTCTTTCTAGCATCAGACAGTTTAAAATATCAAATATAAAAGACTACTTCTGCAGAGTAGGCTTTGCTATCCTTTCTTGTCCTTTATTTTCTAATCCACTGCTGCTATTGATATTTATTAAGGTAGACCAGAATAAATATTTAATATTTTTAAACTGTCTGGTACTAGAAAGAATAGAGAATCTGGTCTCCCCAGTGGAAAAACAAGATTGATGAGTAATGCCCACTGTCCAGACCATGAGATTCAGTTGCAGGAACAACCCACAGAGCTAGCGGGTTCATCAGTTGGTACATCTTGGATGGACCCTGTATATTGATAATGAGTGGGACCCCGAGTTAAAAGGAAAAAGAGAGTAGGTTGAATGTGCTGTTTATCCAAATGAGAACATCTTTTGGTGTATTTCTTGCAGTTTATTTTTCCTTGTCTGTTGTTCTTACAGTATTTTAAAAAACTGTACTGGTTCTCTTTGCTTTATTTTGGTTTTTATTTTCTCATATGCTTTTCTTCTCGTTAGTATTATTTGGTGGGTACATAAGGACCCTGATCTATTTGATTCTCTCACTCTGATAATTTGGATCAGTCTCTTCAGTCCACATAGGTTTATAACTCAATGCAGCCAAGAACGTTTGGAATAATTATGTGCCCTGTTAGTCAGTAAGACTATAATCAAATTTGGCACTATATACATAAATGTGTAGTCAACACAGAAATACAATTCAGATGAATTATAATAGTTTTATGTCTAAGTGGTATTTTCTTTTAGTGAAAGGGCTACTGAACCATGAATGATGTAAGGACCACATAAAAAACCCAGCTTGCAAGATCACTTTCTTACACAATTTAGTCCCTTTGTTTACCACTAGTATAATACAAACAAAAATTACCCAGTTTGAAAAGAATTATGCACTCATTCACACCTTTCTACTATAATAGTAGATGCCTAAAAAGGACATATACTAAAGGAGTATATGTAGGAGTTTGGAAAGGACTTACAGAATAGATTTGTTGTTCTTTATCAGGTTAGTAGGAACACAAGGGGCATCCTTACTATCACGAAAGCTCGGTCATTATGAAGTTGCTCTTAACAATTTTTAGACTAAGAGATCTGCATTGGCCCTGGCTTCACCGTTGCTGTCACTATCCCTCAGCAGCAGTGTGATCTTAGATAAATCACTTCAAATGCCCTAGAAATCAGTCTCCTCATTTGCAAAATGAAGGACTCATCTAGACTACTGATAAACGCTTCTGTTGCTAAGTTTCTAAGAAACTTCTGTTTGTTCAACATGTTTTGTGAACAAAAAGAAATACCCATCTCTCATCTGTATATACAAATGCATTAACCAAATTAATATGCCTTACCCTCTTCTCTCTGAGCATCTTGATTGAACCTCAATGACCTGGTGGCATCCCATTTGTTCCTCTGTATACTCACACTTAAAAAAAAAAAAAAGAAAAGAAAATTAGGTTCCATGCCTTTTTTATTTGAATGTGTGTCTGTGTATATGTAAATACGTGTGTGTGTGTGTATTTATACATGCATGTATAGTATAAAAATAAATGCACATATAAGAAAGGATGTGAAGGCTGTACTTACATGAATGGAGAGGCATCCCTGGAAGTTGACTAAAAAAAAAAATGAAAACAACCCAATGATGACACCTAGGCCCAACTGTAACACATTTGCTGATTTAGCCACAAATTAGTATTAAAAATAATTATCTCTGATACATAAACTCAGTCTAAACCATAACAACATTTTTTCACCTATAACACTTACCTGTGTGGAGGATGACTATGTTTCATGGTAAACTACACAGATCTTTGGAGTTCCTGCCATCACAGGGAAAAGAGAGTTGCTCTAGTCCATTTTAATGGGGCTATTCCTGCCCTGCCCTGAAATACCTGGAGCATTTCCTGATCCCCCACTGTAAGTGTCTCCTCCATCCAATGACTTCTCTCCTCTTTTACAGAGAGCTTATAAGTGGCCACGTGTGTAAGTTGTCTTTCCCAATACCCTCAGGATGGAGCACAGTGTTTGTTTATAGTAGGTGCTTAATGAATACCTGATGTTTGACTGGCCTGACTCTCTTCATGCCCTTTATTCAAATGATCTAAGTTTTCAAGTGATCTAGGTAACTGGTAAGTTAATCTTAAAACTTAAAATTACCTTATCTGATGATTTTTCTTTCTTTTGAACACATGGTGAAGATATCTGTTTTTTTGGCTGTTTGGTGAACTTCTTTGGCTTCTCTTTTTTTCCTGGAAATAAAAATGTTATTAAGCTATAAACTTGTTGTTAACATGCTGTTGTTGATTTCTGGTTATCATGTGTCTTTTGTGTTTTAGGACACTGGCAAATGAAATTTTTCAGTAATCATGGTGTCATAGAATTTGCAACCATGAAGTCGCTGGGAGAAGAATGGTGGAAAAGCTGGGCTTAATATCATAAAAAGTGATACTCGCTAACTACCTATAAACTTGGTGCTATATCAAACTACCAAGGGGATACTTTAGAGAGTTAGACAAAGCAGTAACAGAATTCATTTGAAAGAACAAAAGGTTTAGAATCTCATAGGAAATGATGAAAAGAAGGAATGAAGGAGGAATGGCATTTCCAGATCATAAATAATATTCTAAAGAAATAACAGCTAAAATCAAATGGTACTGCTTAAAAACAAAAAAGTAAATCAGTGAAACAGACTAGCAAGGAAGAATCGGAAAAAATTTAACTCAATAACCCAGTGTTTAATAAGCCACAGAACACTAAGTTACTCAGGTAAGAAAGCTGATTGGGACAAATTAGGTTGAGACCATTATCTAACATCCTCTCCCATAACAAGCTCAAAAGGAATATAAACAAGCAGAGTATTAAAGGTCACAGAATTTTAAAAAAAATGAGAAAAGAACCAGATCAGGGACCTTTTACCACCATTGCTGGAGAGGAATTTCTTAACCAAACAAGGGCTAGAAATAATCACAAAAAATAAAAAGTTAATTTTGGTTACATGAAAAATGCAAAGCTTTTTCACGAACAAAATTAGTGTAACTGGAATAAGAAGGGAAGCTGTCAAGTTGGGGAAAAAAATCTGTGTATCAAATATCTGATGAGGGTCTGATTTACAAGATGTAGAGGGAAAAAATACAAATATACGTGACCTCATTCTGAAGCGAGTACCCACTGAGATGATATCGGAGATCTTGGAAAAAAATGAAGGAAGGTTATTTGTGTATTTGTCATGCAATCCATTTGCATGTTTAATCCGGCAGCACCCCTTCCCCCCATCCCAACAGTAAGCTTCATGAAGGAAGGAAAGTCTCAGTTAAACTTTGTACTTGCCCTTATGCTGAGCACAGTGCTTTGGACATAATGTTTAATAAGGGTTTGTCAAAAAAAAAAATTTGAAAGCAGCTGTGAACATTGACGCTTGTTTTTAATGTAGGTTATACCTTGCTTTTTAGTTACTTCTTCCTCATCCCCAACCTCATCTTCAGTTACTTCAGACCCAGTGGTATATTCATCCTCTTCTGAAAATAATGACTGTTGTTTCTGAATTTTAAAAAAAAAACCCAACACTTGTAAAATAAATTCTCCGCTTTTTAATCATAAAGAGATGATCATGTTTCTAACATACTGCTCTCAAAGCAGAAAACAGCATGAACTGCAATGCAGCATTCATTTTGGAAGAACAGGTCAAGTGAGAAGAAAGAAAGAAATATCATGGTCTTCAGCAATTGCTGGCTTGTGGACTGGGAGCTCCCATATTTAGGACATAATGATCAAATAATCATAATAATCATACTGTTTATTTGTTTTCCCCCACAGTAACTGCTACAATCCTAAGACAAAACAGATATTAAATAACTGTCTCTTGACTTGAGAGGACTTTGATTCCAAACTGAAAGCCTAACTCTCTTATGTAAAAACCAAAATAATGATTCCTGGCATCAAAAGTCTCACATTTCCTACAATATGGCCATTGATAACATGCTACCACTTTGTTTCATAAATTCCCTTTAGTTACAGTCTCCTCCAGCTCTTCTGAACCTATAAACCATTTTGCTGTGTAAATTATCACATAAGTTTAAATGCTGCTTTAAATTTAAAGATAGAAGATAAGCTAAAATTTCATTTAATTTTTTAAAAATGTTAACATAGGAATGATGAAAGGCTTAGAACAGATGACAGTACCATTAAATCAGAGATGTCAAACAGCATGGTGGATATTGCTTCTCTAAGAAAATATTGCCAACTAAAATAAATACAAATTTCTTACTCTAACAGATACAAGTTTAGCTAAAAGATCAAGTCATTAAAATTTCTAAAATAAAAATTGCCCAAGATTCAGTTTATTTTGTTTTTTCCTTCTAAGAACTCAGAAAACATGCATATAGAGTCATTTACCAGCTGCAGAGTCCAATTTTTCAAGGACAAGAACTATAAGGAAAGCAGAAAAAATCCCAAATTAATAGCTATACTTCTAACCTGATTATAGTACAATTTAAATTTTGTGTCTCCTATTACAGAATTACAAAAAATGATTTTAAAGTTAGAAACCTAGTTTACCCAAGAACTCTGTAAGAATTTTATTATAAATTAAAGAACCAGATTTTAAAATCATGCATGTCACCTAATTATTTGTTGAAATAAACCTGTATCAATAAGAAAATCTTCATAGCTTAAGCTTAGAATTATGGTATGGCCAAAGGTCCCCTGATTATTTGTATATTTTGAGGTCTGAATATTAGTTCAGGAGTATGAGTCTTGGAGGCCACAAGAAGCAGACAATTCAAAGTGGGAAAAATAGCTTATAAAAGGGCACACCTAGAAAAAGGAAGAAGTCATAAGGATATGGTAAAACTATGACAGGATGGAAGCCAGTGAAGGTCTTCATGGGACTTGAAGTCTTACTGGTGTAAGGGTATAAAACATATGAAACTCTATATTAAAGTGTATGTATGTGTGTGTGTAATAGATCAGGGTGGCTTAACTCGAATAGTTTTTTAGTTTGTAAAAATTAAAGGTACCCAAGTACAATGAAAGGTTAAAAGAATCCAACATATAATTCACTTCTTATAAGTGAAAAGAACATTTGTTTGTTTCTAACTTACCAACAGAAACCCATAGGATAGCATTACATTTTCCAAGTTCTAAAAATTTTCAAACTTGGAAGAAAACTTACAAAAAATTTTAATGTAAAACAAAGGTCAAACAATTGCTATGGATTATATTATAAAAATATGAACAAATTGTGAAAAAAGGATTAACTCACAGCATTGATCTCTCCAGTTTTGGGGCCCCAAGGTGTATTTGGCTCTAGCAGGCCATCACAGTCTAGGCCTTTCTCATCAAAGAAGCCAATTCCAAAATCACTTTAAAGAAGACAGAACATTCTTGATATAACAGAAAATCCTGATAACTTTGCATTTCATCAAATTTAAATTAAATAATTGTTTAAGTTTACTAATGTTTTATGAATATTTATGTGGCATCATTTACTTAGCCATATAGGAGAAATATACTGTTTCTTGAATGAGTTCAATAATCTGAAAGTTGTATTTTCTAATCCATTTAGTGATTTGCATAATAGGGGTTTGCCCATTTTAAAGGGAACTTAAATCCTCTTAACCCTATGTCTGCCACAGAGAAAAGTGGGCTATTGGGGTTATTATTATTTCTGGAGTACCTTATAATTTTAGCAGCAGCAAGTACTAATACTAAACTCTTCAATCCAGTTGTAACTGCAGTAAGATATAATTTCTAGAAGGCTGACACTAACCAAACTTCTTTCCTATGCTTTTAACCAGAGCATTTGAATAAAGGGCTTAAACAATTAAAAAAAAAACATAGAAAAGACAATTCAAAGATCAGAGAATTTCATCCTGTTGAGGTCTTTTCTCACCTAATTATGTCTTTAGGAAAAGGTACAACAATGACATCTCTGTGCATGAGGAGATCGTCCAGTATTTTGGAAGATGAACATGTTAGTGCATCCCCACCTTCGCCTCGATCACATAAGCCAATCACGTGGTCCCTCACTTTACAGCCCTGTTACATGAGAGATACCAGAGCAGATTGTTATGGAAGTGTTTGCTCTCAGGATTACTGTTTGATTCCACACCGGGACGTGTTCTTTGCAGAGGGTATATTACCTATTTGAATCAATGTATTTAGAGAATACGTTTGTCCCAAGAAATCACTTCACTCCTAACACTGTCCATAAAGCTGATAGTTAAGACTTGCCACACAGCTTAATAATACAAAAAGTACTAAAATGAGACTAACAGAAGAGTCGAAGAGTCAGCTAAAAGGTAATGATTCTCATCATACGATGAAGAATATTATTTTTCTACAAATTATATGTCCGCACAGAAGATACACAAAGTTAAAATTGAGAAAACATAAACACAAAGTAATGAATTATCATAATAAATCTCGGGAAAATACACAAGGTAGTAGTCATGAATTAATGCAATGTCTTTGGGCCTGACAAAACAGTGCTAATTTGCTTAAAATTTTAAGGTAGTCTGATCAAAAGAAGCTATTTTCCCCATATATGGAATGACAGAATTAGGAAATCGAGCATTCTAACCAGTTCATTCCTTTATCCTCAGTCCTTAATTGAAGATATTCTATGTAAATAAATAGAAAGCATGTCATGTATTGCTAGGAGCATGGAACATGAAAATCAGAGGATTTGGGTTTGAGTTCTAATTTTGCCACTTACTATGACCATTTAACCTCTGTATTTTCTCATTTGTAAAACGAGATTGGAAGAAAGGGTGGCATAACGGATGAAGAACTAGCTTTTGGTTCAAGTCCTAGTTCTAATATACTACATGTGTGATCCTAGACAAGTGACTTAACTTCTCAGTCATCTGGGCAGCTCTAAGTGGCAGAGAAGTACCTTGGAAGGGCTGCACTGGTAGAGGAAGTTTCTTCTTAGGAAGCTTCCTACCTAAAGAAATCACAGGCCTGGTTAAAAAGAAACCAGTTAATATAACACTCGTATTACTACTCCAAGTTGCATTGACTCAGTGACACATTGTGCCCAGTACCACTTATCCATCCCTACCTGGAAATTGTCATGTTCCTACTGCCGTGGGGAGGAACTAAGATGCAAGAGCCCAACCTCTTCTGGGGTGTTGCCCCATCTGAATTGTGGTGAAGCCATCACTGATTGTCAGTGATCAGCCCATCAATGTGTTGCCACCTTTACGTACTTAGAATAAATTTTTTTAAATTCTCTTTATCCTGAGTTTTGCCTCGTTCATGAGGGTAAAAGCCCAAATGAAGAACTTCCCATTCAAAACTACCTTCTTCTTCTTAGGGCTGTGGTGAGGATAGCATGAGGTTATATGTGCTTTTTGTAAATCCTAAGGTTTTAGACATGAGAGTTATTGTTGTTGTCCACGGAATTCGAAATTAGAACATCAGTTTGCAAGTTCTCATACAGAGATTTTTAATATTAAAAAAACCTTGAGTGTAAACTCTCCTAGTCAATTAGCTAACTTTTACAACCTCACAAATCCAATTTTTGATGAATCAGTAAATTCTATCAATAAAAATCAACATGATGAATCTGAACAAAAGCTGGAATTTATTTGGCCCAGAGTCCTCAAACTTATGACAAAATTTTTCTCTTAGAATTAGTAAGTTTTCAAGTTTTTCTGAGAGAAGAAAAGCCACATTGAAAATTTACCTTTGCAATCTGGGTAGGATCAAACCGAAGAACCTTCTGGTTACAGCAAGGATATATTCCAGTGCCAGAACAACTTGATGTATTCGACATACCGGGATAAATCACTGGCTCTGAGTGATACTGACAATGTGAAAACTCAGTGCAGAGAAAAGCCTAAATAACAAAGAAGACACACTAAGAACTTTCACACACACACATATATATATGTATATATATACACACATATATATGTATGTGTATACATATACACACACACATTATTTCTTTCAAAATAAGATTAATTCAGATTATTTTCAATACATAATAATTTAAACCAGGAATTTGCCAATCATGTCAAAAGTTTTCCAATGAAAACCGATCCATGAATGCCACTTAAAAGTTTCATGGAATTATCCTAGATTCAGAGTAGGAAGGGACCATCACAGGATCATCCATTTAGAGTTGGAAGGAATCTCAGAGGCCATCTGTTAAAAGCATTTTACAGATGAGAAAAATAACCTAGGGAAGCTGGGACTTGCCCAGTACCATACAGGTAAGGAAGTGTCAAAGGCCATTTAGTCTAACCCCTTCACATTTAAGAGAGGAAGAAACCAAGGCTCAAAGAGATAAGTTGACTTTCCTAGGGCTGTACTAGTAAAAATGGCAGAAAGAGGATTCAAACTCAGGTTCTCTGAGATCATAACCAGTGCCAATTTGCTATATTATTGTACTAATTTGCTATATTATTTTTAAAAGAGTAAATAACTCCAATATTAATGGAAACTATGGTATAAGTCTGAAATTAGATGAAAACATTCAAAATTGTTTAGAAGTGTTGTGCTAGAATTTTTGAATGGACTTTTACAAATGGAAAAAACCTAAAGTTAGTCTTTGATGGATCAAAAGATATCAGTACTTTAGTGGCATCATATAGTTTCAAATTGTTTTCCTGAATAGCTGATCAATTCACAACTACACCAACAAAGTATTAATGTGACAGTCCTCTCACAGCCCCCAATACTATTTCTGTTTCGGGCAAAAATTAATGTTATTTTCATTTGCATTTCAATTATTAATGATTTGTATCTTACTTCTCTGATCATCTGCATTGCCTCTGAAAACTGTTCGCTGTCTTTTGACCATTTGTCTACAGGATAATGAATTTTGGTTTATATATTGTGTCAATCAATTCCGAATAGATCTCAGACAACAAACTTTGCAGAGATATTTGATGGAATGATTTTTTTCCCCTCAATTGATAGTTTTCCTTTTTAATCCTAGCTGTATCAGTTTTCATTTGTGTAAAAGCTTTTAAATTTTATGTCACTGAAACTGTCTATTTTATATTTCATTATCTCTCTCTTCTTTGGTTAAGAATTCTACCTCTACTCATAAATTTGAAAGCTACCTTCCCTCCTCTTCCATTCTCTTCTAATTGTTTCAAGATATGACAGTTTGGTTATCTAATACTTTAAGTATTTAGATGCTATGTCATTTAGTACGTATGTATTTACAATACAACAAGCATTTATTAAGTGCCTACAATGTACCAGGCATTGTGCTAAATGCCAGAGATACAAAGAAAAAGATAGTTCCTGTCCTCAAGGAGTTTACAAATTAAAGAGGAAAGATAACATACAAAGGGAAGCTGAAAAGTAGGATGGGATGGAGAATGTACTTTCATACAGGGGCATAATGATGGTGGACCTGAATCCAAGGAATACAGTTGGTAGGAAATGAAGAAAAAGCTGGGCTACTGAGCCCTCTTTAAAAGGAGGTTTCTGGAGGCATAATTTGCTCTACCCTCCAATCATCAGAAATCAGAGGCTACTGATGAGGTATGAATATTAAAGTAGATACCATCTCCACGATGATAAGTAGCCTGTTGATGACTTTTTCCTAGGGGGATGGAGATGGAGTTGAGGGAGTGGTCATGATGGTGATAGTATTTAATATCAATAATTTCATTATCTATGATGACTTTTTAACATAATAGTTTCCCTGCTCTGCTCGTCCTGATGCTTTGTGTATGGCTACTCCACCTCTTATAGTGATGTATGAATCTTCATGTTTTAACTGTTTTTCTTGTAAACAACTGATTTACTAGGTTTTGCTTTCTATTTCACAGATATTTTCCTTTGTTGCTCTTTGGGTAAGTTCATTCCATTCATGTTCCTTCATATATTTTGTATTCGTATGTATATACATTGCACATACACACATATATATTATACACTATGCAGCATATAGTTGTTTGCATGTTGTTCCTTCCATTTGAATGGAACTAATAAGCAGAACCGTGTTTTTACCTCTTTGCATCCTTAGCACAATTCTGGGGGACATAACTAAACAATGAATAAATTGCTTACTGACTGACTTGTTCTGTGTTTGTTTTTCCCCTACATGACATCCTGTTAAAAATATTCCTTCTCTCTGCCTCCCTTGCCCTTCCCTTGGCTTAAACCATTCCCTTTCTGACTATAACCTCCTTCCCTCTGTGTCTCTAGGGCTTTACTTCAGTATATTTCTACCTCTACATAAATCTTGCTAATTAAAATTATTTTTTTCACTGCCTAGACCAGATAAGATTCCAGTAGTTCAAGAGATTTTTCGCTCCCCCATATAAATTGTTTTTTCCTATTGCATTTCAGTTATTAGAAGCAGCAATTTTCTTATTCTTCCAGTGCCCTTGAACACCCAAGCCCATACACAGCTTGTCTTCTTTGTTCCCTGATTAACTCTTAAGAGATAAGTCTTTTCTCTCCCTTTCAAGATGGAAGCACTTAAACATAACTTAGTCCATTAAACTTTTTTTTAATCTTTCTTTTCTTTGTTGTATTAACTTTCAAAATCTCTGTCCCACTGTTTTTCTCAACAGGAATGCACAGCAGCCATCAATTTTTATAATAATTTATTTTTTCCTTTGATGGGAATATATTCAATTTTGCAGGCTGTTATTCTTGGTTAATAACCAATTTCCTTTGTCTTTTGATGCATTATATTCTAACTCTTTTTTTTCTCATAGTTTATGTGTGATCTCCTACTCACTTAAATTTTTTTTTCTTTAACCTGGGAGGTCTGGAGCTTAGCGACCACATTTCTTAGTGTGTTAATTTTGGCATGTCCAATGGTAGCATACTGTCTATAGAGCTTCACTCTGTCCTTTGGTTTCTAAACTTCAGGGCAATTTTCTTTTATAATTTTTTAGAATAGGGTGTCCAGGATTTTTGTTTTAACATTTTCTTTTGAGAACCTAATGGTTCTTATGTGATATTCTCCTCTCCTGTTTTCCAGATCAGTTTTTGATAGCAGTTATGTCATATATTTTTCCAACTGTTCTATTTTGTTGATTTTGCTCTAACATTTCTTTGAATTCTGATGTTTCACTGATTTTTTTTAGCTCTTTCTTCTGTTTTTTTTTTAATTGCATCCATGACTATGCTAGATTTTTCTAGTTTTTGTGCTAGACTATTCCACTTATTTCTTCTTTCAGCTTATGGGGGCTTAATTCCTGAAGATCCTCCTAGTAGAGAACTAAATGAATGAAGGGAGACTGCCAGGAAGGACTAGTTTTTGGCTAGTGTCTATTGGACTTATATTTTGTCTTAAACTTTCTTTGACTTAAGTAGCCATTTATAGTCACTTCTCAGAGCCCAGAATTCATGCTAAATTCTCTTCTTCCTGGGGGCCCAGGCAGGTGTGTATGGGAAGAAGTCTTTGACTGCCATGAACTCTGGGATGGTCAGATTGGGACAGACTCTAGTGTCAATGAGGGCCTTTGGTGATTTCACCCAACATATGCAGTTAATTTCAAGCATTTTTAGACTCCATGTTACTTGTATCTACCTCTTTGAACCAAGAGCCAATTGAGAGAGTGGGAAGAGACTTAGTTCATTTCAAGGTATTCTGGGCTAGGCCTAACTCAGGCTTGTCTAGTAATTCGGTCTCAGGATTATGTTGCAATGAGGAACACAGGGGCTATAAAATGCAATTAAAGCAACTTTACTTAAGGATGCAATTCCTAAATTTAAAAAGAATGCTAACTCAAATAAAAGATTACTCCTTAACACCTCTATAGTTACCCCAGCAATCAGGACCAGTAGGTCAGAAAAGCATTCCTCCAGGATAGTTACAATTCTGCTAAAGCCTTTGAAATAAAGTTCTCATAGTCTATCTAAATCAACGATGAGCATGAGGATGGCCTCTCCAAGCCTTTTTAAGGGAAACCAGCCCAGCCTACATAAACAGGTGCCACTCCTACCAAACGTGGAATACTCGGTCATTCTGTCTTGCAGTGCACATGATAAATGTAAGCAAAAATATCACTATTAAGACAGAGGCAGCATAGAACAATTTGGAGTCATGCGCCTTAGCTGAAACCCAGCTCTACTACTTATTGTTACCTGTATTTGGTCAAATCACTGAAACTCTCTGGGCCTTGGTTTCTTCATTAGTGGAGGCTGGATTAGACGATTTTTAAAAGTGCTTTTATAAATGGTATATATATTAAATGGGGAAAAATTGTCTGACAATGTAGGAATCATATCAGATTAAGTTTTGGTAAATAGACTACCAGCAAGTTAGAACAAAGGTCAAAACCAACGTCAGATTATAACAAAGGTTAAAGATAGGAACATTAGAAATTACAAAACTTTCAACCTGATCTGCTAAAACAAGCAGTTGATGTTTAAAAGTGGAAAATTTTAAAAAGGAAAAATATTGACCTTGATAAAGCAATTGCCACGATGAGATAGCCAAAAGAGCCCAGAAAATCCCTTAAGCTACAAACACTTGTCCACTTTGCCAACCAAAGAGACCCAGCAGTTAAAATACAAACCCACTCGTAAAAGGCTACGGAATTAATGCAACTACAATAAGAGAAAGTGTTAACAAGAAAAAAAGCCCTAAACCTTTGCATCAAATTTTTGACTCTAGTTAATATTCAAGATACTGGGAATCAAGACAAACACATAAGACTAGGAGACGTTCCCTAATGAGTGGTGAAAGGATATGGACAGTTCTCAAAAGAAAAATGCAAATGATCAACAACCATATGAAAAACTGCTCCAAGTCACTAAAATGAGAATTCAAATCAAAACAGTGTGGAAGCTTTTCTCACATACAGTAGTCTGACAAAGATGGAAACAGAGAATGTTGGAGGGGCTGTGGTAAGAAAGGCATACACACTACCTTCTGTTACTATATCCTTCATCCCTCTTTCACATGTAGAGATGGCCCTTGTCCTTACCAAGGCAAACCCTTCTACATGTGCAAGTGATCCCATTCCAACTATCCCATCTTCTCCAGCAGACTGCCTGCTTTACCATTCCACCCATTCCTCCATTTATCTTCAATTTCTCCTTATCTACTAGCTGCTTTCCTACTTCCTACAAACATGCCCATGTCTTCCAAAACCTCAAAAAAACCCAAAACCCTCACTTTATCCATCCATTCCTACTAGTTATTCTCTCTTATCTCTTCTCCCTTTTGAGACTAAACTTCTTGAGAAGGCCTCCATTTCCTTTCCTTTTAATCTCTTTTTACCTCTATACAGTCTGGCTTCTGACTTCATCATTTAACTGAAACCACTCTGTCCAAAGTTATCAATGATCTGTCAAATGAACTGTCAAGTCTAATGGACTTGTGTTCTATTCTGACTTTTTTTAAATTGTAAAAAATATATTTCTAATCAGCCAAAATCTACCTTCTCAACCTCCCTCACCAATAACCTTTCCCCAACTCCAACTGGGAATACATGAAAAACAAAATCAACTACAGGTATGTATTGTCAATCAAAATAAACATCCAATTTTGTTTCATTATAACTTCCGAGTCCTCTCTATTAAGAGGTAGGTGGCATATTTCACCTCTGTAATCATGGTCAGTCATTATGCTGATAAGAGTTCAGCACAACAGTATTCCATCACATTTATATAACATACCTTGTTCAGTCATCTCCAATTATGAGCATGCCTTCGGATTCCTATTTTGTTGCCTCGAAGAGAGCTATATTTTTGTACATCCTTTTGAGTTTGTTTTGCCTAAAACTAATCCCTCTCTTAATCTATCCTCCCTCTAATTTTCCCTTTCCTTAACCCTATTTTCTTACTGAGTGAAATGTATTTCTGTATCGAACTGTGTATGTGCATTCTTTCTTCTTCTGATCAGTTCAGATGAGAGTACGGTACAAATGTCAGCCATTTCCCCCAACCACTCTCTTTGTAATATAGATATCTATTTCCGTTCTCTGATTATGTGAGATAATTTCCCCGTACCTTCCTTTCTGTCTCCCAATGACCAATGTAGTCCTCTATTCTTTTAAGATCATCAAGACCTACAAAGACCACTCCCAAGTCTTGTCCAAGTGGACACCTTCTATGATGATAGGGTTCAGAGGAGTACATGTGAATGTAAGTGAATGTAAATACGTGTACATAATATGTGAATGTAAGTAGTGTATCACTCTCTAGTCTTTTATCGTTGACTCAAGTTTATCTTTCTATATTTCTCTTCATTTCTGCATTTGATTTTCAAAGTTTCAGCTCTGGTCTTTTCATCAGACATGCTTGGAACTCTTCTATTTCATTAAAGGTCCATTGTCCCCTCCCACTGGTATCATTGTACTCAGTTTTGCTGGGTAAGTTATTTTTGGGTGTAAGTCCACATTTTTCCCTGTCTGGAATATTGTATTCCAAGCTCTCTGTTCATTTATGGTGGTGACTGCTAACTACATCATGTATGATTCTGACTTTGGCTCCTTGGTACCCAAATTCTTTTCTGACTGCTTGCAATATTTTTTCTTTGACTTGAAAACTGAATTTTTTAGCTATGATAGTCCTCGGAGTTTTCATTTTGGGTGTTTTTTTCAGGAGGTGATTCATAAATTCTCTATTTCCATTTGGCCCTCTGGTTTTAAGAGATTTGGGCAGTTCTCTTTTATGATTTCTTGAAATGGGATAACTAGGGTTTTTTTTTGTCATGGTATTTTGATAGTCCAATGATAACTTGATTTTTTTTTAGATCTATATTCCAAGTCAATTATTTTCAGCATGAGATACCTTATATTTTCTTCTCTATTTCTGGTATAAAATATTTTCTTTAATATTCTGATTTTGTTTTAACATTTCTGGTTTCTCATGGAGTCACTGGTTTCTATTTGGTCCATTCCACTTTTCAGGTTTGTTGCTTGGGGCATGTATCTCTTATGCCAAGCTATTAATTCCCTTTCCAACTCTTTCTTCCATATCACTCATTTCTTTTTTGACTTTTTTTCCTCAAGTGCTCTCATTTCATTCATAAAAAAAAACATTTTTAATTATATTTTTTAAAGAAAACTTCTTGATTCACCTCTTCTAGGAATTCCAGTTAACTTTTTGCCCAAGCTATGTGTTTCTCTGAAGCTCTGCTTGTAGATGTTTTGTAATAATTTCCTTCTTCTGGGTTTATGTCTTGATCGTCCCTGCCATTGCTATAGCCCTTTATGATGGCATTCTTTTTTTTGTTTGCCCATCCTTCTAGCTTCCTTCCTGACTTTGAACTTGATGTTAGGGCTAAGCTCTGACACCCTTCTGCAGGGAATGCTTAGGTTGATCCTGGGGCTGCTTTCTTGGGAACTTTGGGTATTATGTTATTCCAGGATCTCAGGGACATTGCTCCCAAAGTGGTCTGATGCAGGGCAAAGTCTGGTTACTGCCTCTCTTCTCCCCACCTAGTCTGAGCTCTGCCAGTATAGCTACTACTATATACTGTTCCTATAAGTCACGTGGAAGGCTCTACTGGTTCAGTGGCAGAGTCACAGGCTTCCTTTTTGGTCTGTGATTCTTGCCTTGGTTATTTCTCTACAGACTGGGCTACGTGTTCGAAATGAAACTCTATGCCTGAGGTGTAAGTCACACAGCTGCTGCTGGCTTCTAAATTTCTTTTTTCCCATAGGGAGGCCCAGGTTTTCCCTACTCAGAATGAAAATGCAACCTCCATGTACAGGTCCCCTTCTCAGTTTGCCCTAGATTTGTGACCCATAACTGGGTAGCAGGTGAGGACAGAGCTATCAGTTTGTACTTGTCCCTGTTGCAGTGCTCCTCTTGCCTTGGGGCACTGGAACACTCAGGCAATATGTGTTCCTGGCCTGACCTGTCAGACCTCCCCTTCATGTTTCCTTATGCTGAGCTGAGCTGGACAAATGACTTACTGTGATTTTTTCTGGATTTCCTTGTCAGGATTTGGTTTGGTGCATTTTAGAGATGTGTTTGGAGCAATTCTGTGAGGGAGTGGGGGTGAGGAGAGCTGTCCTGCTTCTCTTCCTATCACTCTGCCTCTAAGGCCTTTTTTCAGTCTTCATCCCTCCTGACCTCTCTACAGCCTTTATAATTGTCAAACATACTCTTCTCTTTGAGAAGCTCTTCTGTATTGGTTTCCATGACACTTCTCTATCCTAGATTTCCTCTTACCTCTCTGACCATTCTTTACTGTTCTTTTCTTGTCTTCTTTGCTGATTCTTTATCCAGGTTCTTTTCATTAAATGTGAATGTTCCCTAAAGCTCTGTCCTGGTTCGTCTTCTCTTTTCCTTCCATACTATTTCACTTGGGGACCTCATTCGCTCTCATAGTGTCAATTACCATCTCTATGTTGATGGACCTCAGATCTACTTATCCAGCCCTAACCTCTCTCCAAACCTCCAGACTTGCAACTCCAATTGTCTATTAGACGTCTTCAACTGGATGTATTGCCTACTACTGGGGAGAATGAAGCTAGCAGATTTCTTGAATTCAGGAATTCTGAGCTATAAATGCTGACTCAGTATCAGCATTAAATCTGCCTTCAATATGGTTGGTTCTTGGAAGCGGGGCAACAACCAGGCTGTTTGCCTGGAGGAATGAACCAGTACAGGTCAGAAATGGAGCAGGACAAAGTTCCTGTGAAATTGGCCCAAGAATAGCCCCTGAATTTCCAGTGTGGGTGTGACAGAGAGACCTAGTCTCATAAAAACAAATAAGGAAAAAACCCTGCATCATCTTAACACATGTCCAGAAAATGCCTAGTTGGAGAATACCCTTTAAGACTCTATATTTCTCTTTATCAAACAATAATAATCAGGAGGCAATAAAAATAGTCTGGTACTGGCTAAGAAATAGAAAGGTGGATCAACGGAACACAGTAGATATACAACACACAGTAGTAAATTATTATACTAACCTTTTATTTGACAAGTATAAAGATATAAGCTTTTGGGTTAAGAATATGCTATTTGGTAAAAATTGTTGGGAAAACTGGAAAACAATCTGGTGGAAATTGGGTATAGCTCAATGCCTTTTACTAAGATAAGGTCAAAATGGATACATGACCTAGCTATAAAGAGAAGTATCACAAGAAACCTAGAAGAACATGGAACATATTACCTATCAGACTTATGGATAAGAGAACTTATGAATAAACAGGAGATATAGAGAGCACTGTGAGAAGTAAAAATTGTTGTAATTTTGATTAAACAGTTTCTATACAAATAAAACCAATGTAGCCAAGACGGGAAGGAAAGCAGAAAATTTTGGGGAAAATTATAGAGAATTTCTCAGATAAAGGCCTTATATTTCAAATACATAGAGAATTTTGTCAAATTCTCCAATTAATAAATGGTCAAAAGATATGAATAGGAACTTTTTCGATGAAGAAATATGTGTATGTGTGTGTATGTATATGTTTACACACACACAATGCATATATATAGTTATATGAAAAATGCTCTAAATCATTATTGATTAGAGAAATGCAAATTAAAACAACTTTACTATTAGATTGGCTAAAATGAACAGAAGTGGAAAATGACAAATGTTAGGAGGGGATGTGAAAAAATTGGGACACTAATACACTACTGGTGGAACTATGAATTGATCATTTTGGAGAGCAATCTGGAATTCTGCCCAGAGTTATTAAAACTGTGCATAACCTTTCACCCAGCAATACCACTCTTAAGTCTGTTTCCCAAAGTGATCAGGGAAAAAGGAAGAATCTATATGTTCTAAAATATTTATAGCAGCTCTTTTTGTGATGGCAAAGAACTAGAAATTGAGGGGATGCCCATCAGGCTAAACAAGTTGTGATAAATGACTGTGATGGAACACTACTGTGCTGTACAAAATGATGAGCTGGATGATTTTAGAAAAGCATGGAAAGACTTGCATGAAATAATGAAAAGTGAAACGAGCAGAACCAAGAGAACGCTGTATACAGTAACAGTAATATTATTCGAAGAATAATTGTGAACAACCGAGTTATTCTGAGTACTATAAACACTCAAATCAACTATAAAGGACCTAACAAGGAAGATGCTATTCATTTCCAGAGAAAGAACTGATAAAAAGAAGTATGCACAGTATGGTTTTACATATATTTATATATCTATGTCAAATAGTGGTCTTCTCTAGTGTGGGATGGGGAGGGAGGGAAACAATCTGGAACTTAAAATGTAACTAAAAACTTATATAAAAAACAAGAAGCACAGGAAGATCTTTTATTCTCTGTATCTTTCAGTACTGTATGACTACAAAAAGGTAATCTACCATAGAATACAGTATTTTATACGATATGCGTACCCTATATATTCTTTTATAGAATGTAAGTGAAAGCTGTATTGTTCTCTTATGTTTTCACAAAGAAAAAAATATTGATTTAACATTTGAAACTGTCAGATGCAAACATGGGAACAGCACCTGACATTTGACCATAAGATTTTGCTTCTTTTATGTAGACACTGAACAGGAAATAATGAAGACAAAAGTACTTACTTGGTAACATCTAGAACATGTCAGCCAATTGACGGTCCCCCATAATCGCCAGTACACATCTCTCCAAGACTTTAATTCCTCAAAAAGGCTAACCAAATATTCATGAACTTCCCAAGTTTTATCTCTGAGGAGAGGATAAGTAATCTTATTTTAATGAACAGCAACATAAGCAATTTATTTTAGACTTACATCCTGCAGGTCAAATCCAGTTATAATAAACCTGGGAGAGGGCCTATTTTATTGTACTCAAATTATTTTTGTAATCATTGTCAGAAGAGCCCACATTTGTATAGCATTTGCTTTACATATATCCTTGTCATCAACTATTGCTTGAATTAAGTGGAATGCTGGGGAAACAGAAAGCTCTGTCATACGGAAATTATTATAAGTGTATATGTTGTAATAATCTGACAGGCATTCTTGGTGATTCCAAACATTTTGTCATTGTATCACATCTCTATCAGTAAACCAACCAACATTTATTAAATGCCTACCATATGGCAAGCGCTATGCTAGGTCCTGGGGATATAAAGACAAAAATGTTGCTTTTAAAGAGCTTATAGTCTAGCGGGGAAACAAAAAAGTAAACGTGCAAGAATGTTGAAACACACATACACGGTAAACACAAAGTCACCGGGGATGGCGCGGGGCAGGAACTAGCAGGTGAGAGCATATGCTGCCTAAAATGCAGCAAACAGAAGCTCCCCTCCCGGTCAATAGTGGCATTGACCCATTAGTAGCCCTTGTCCTTTCAACCTAAGCAGGACAGAGAGACTCAGTCTCCAAAAAGAAAAAATTGTGATGGAGATCAGTCAGCATTTGGTCTTAGTACATCCAAACTCTGTTATGATTAAAATTATCAAATGGCATCTGCTTCTAATTTAGTGATATGAGAATCTATTGGTTAGGGTGGTGGTGGTTTTTTAGGGTGAGCGTTTTTATGGAGCACACTCAGAATTCTTTCTCCTGAAACTTGATTCATTGTTGTATTCCTAATAAGAAATCTGTGAATACTGACAGTACCTCATAGTGGAAATTTTCCCTGATGGGATTCATAAAAGCACTTCCTTTTTACCATTTTTATTCAGAGCAGTTTCCTGACAATTTTTTGTTTTTAATACTTTAAAAAAATCAACTCTGAAGAAATTAATTTTACAATATACATATACAGTGTGGAATAGTATAATACTTTACCTTGAACAAACACGACAAGATTCCTTAAGGTTAAGGGTGAAATTTGAGCAACATTGAACAGAATCTGTACCATGTTCTACTCTACTGATGTAAACCAAATTGAAAACCGTATTACCCGTTAACTCTTCACACAGAATAAACCTCATTAATTTATTACTAAAAATGGTCTGTTATTTGGAATAATACTGTTATCCAGGTTCAGGAACTCCAAGTAATTCTTGACTTTTCATTTTGCCAAACCTTCCATATCTAGTAAGTTGCCCAGTCTTGTCCAATCTACCTTTCTAGCATTTTCTATGTTTGCCCCCTTCTCTCCATTCAGAGGCATGGAAATATTTCTGTAAATACATGAAAAGTTTACATCAAAGGAGGTTTAGCAGTTTATTTTCACCACACCTTATGTGAATATAAACAATGTTTCCATGTTGATTTATGTTGATTTTTCCTGGAATGCAAGGAATTCTTGTTTCTGTTTCTTTAGTTAGAAGTTTCTTACACAAACAGCATCTAAAAATAATTTGAAAACAAAACAGAAACATTCAAAGTTATAATTAGGAATATATGGTTCGGTGAAAAATGTCTGTCATATAATAAATATTGAAGAATTATTTTACCTGTACAATGTTGCCGCATTATTCCGAGAATCTGGATTCTGGTACTCTGGATCAAAAAGTCTTTCAATCTTCTTACAAAAAAGTTTACTGTCAATGACAAATATATCTGTCTTCAACTGGTTGCAACTATATATTAGATTTTGACTGGTAGTACTATGAAAAAATTCATCCAACTATACAGGGTTCAAAGAAATTAGGATAAATTCTTAGCTCATCTCTGCTGGATGGGTTAAAAGTTTGCTACGCAAATTACTGCAAAGAGGTAGTGTTTTAATCAAAAGTCTGACTTTGTAAGAAAATCAGATAAAACTTAAACTTCTTCCCTCCTGTCTTCTTTTGTTGTAAAAGCCAAAATGTTCTAGACACTGTCACAGAGGTTAAAGGGGATTCATCATAGTTATAATTTTATAGGTTCTAGTATTTGCTGAATTAATAGTCTCTTCAGTACCTACTGAAATTATGTTCTGGCTGCTATGATTCCCTTTTATTGGAATGGCTCTAACAATCAGAGCAACAGGGGGAAAAATTAGAAATTTTAGATTAAAGATCCCAATACCTTCTTCTAAGAGAAATCTGTCCTAAGTGCATGGATTTTTATCTGTTTGGGATGTGATTTCAGTTCAGCAAGCATTTATTAAGGACCTAATATGTGCCACATACCGGTGCTAGATCTGGAGTAAATAAACAGTTGGTAAGCTGAACAAATTGATAAAAGTAAATTGTTAAATCAAATTGGTGACACAAAGACAAGGTCACTATTGTTTATATACAAAGAATAAAAAAGTTGGGTGTGGCTTAATATTTATTAAGGAATTGAGCATAGCTGTTACCAGCACCAAGGCTTTATTCAGGAGGTACTTAGGGGAGATGTGAATACTGACAAGTAGCTAAATAACAAGCCTAGACATCAAGAATCAATATGGAGAACAGGAAGCATTTTGCAGGGACTTACACTGACTATGGGATGTTTATTTCTAACCCAAATGACTGCTATGTTTCAAGCCAATTAGTCCAGAAGAATTAAGTGCCTACTATGTGTCAGGCACTGTGATAAAGCACCAAGGATACAGGGAAAGAGGAGCTCAGTCTAATGGGGTGGACAACATGAAAATTATGTATAAACAAGCTACAGAGAGGATAAACTGGAGAAACAGAAGAAAGATGTTATCATTAAAGGAAGATCTGGAAAGACTTCTCATAGAAGGTAGAATTTTAGCTGGAGACTTGGAGGAAGCCTGGAAGCCAGAAGGTAGAGATGAGAAAGAGTGTATTCCAGGCCTGGGAGACAGCAAGTGAAAACCCAAGAATCTGAAGAGGGAGCATCTTGTTTTAGGAATAGCAAGGAGGCCAGTGTCGCTGGATCACTGAGTACGTTTGGGGTGTGTGTGTGTTGTGAAAAGCTCTGAATGTCAGTTTTTTCTATTTGATGCTGGAGATGACAGGGAGTCATTGGTGCTTACTGAGAAGGGAAGTGACACGTGCTTAAGGAAGATCACCGTGGTGGGTGAGTGGAGGATGTATGGAACAAGGAGAGACTACAGGCAAGCAGACCACCCCATACGCTTCTGTAATGGTCCAGGTGCGAGGAGATGAGAGCCTACACCAGGATGATGGCAGCAGCAGAGGGGAGAAGAGGCTATATTCCAAATATGTTACAAAGGTAAAATCAACATACCTTGACATAAGATTGGACGTGGGGGCCGAGACTGAGAAGCAGAGGAGGACAGCTAGGTTTCAAGCCTGGGTACCTTGGGGAATGGTGATTCAATTCTGAACCTGCTGAGCTTAAGATAGTTATAAGACATCCAGTTCTAGATGTGCAACAGGAAACTGGAAAAGAGTCTGGAGGTCGGGAGAGAAGTAAGTAGGTTTGAGAATAACCATAGGGGCTTATGAGATCACCAAGTAAAATAGTATGGAGAGGAAAGGGGGCCCAGGACAGAGCTCTGGGCTATACCCACGGCCAGGGAAGATGACTTGGATACAGATCCAGCTAAGGAGGCTGAGGAGAAGACACAGGTAGGAGAAGAGCCATGACAGAACAATGTCATGGTAACCTAGAGAAAAGGGAGTATTAAAGAGTGTTATTTTGTTGGTGTTGTTATTCAGTCCTTTCAGCTGTGTCTGACTCTTCCAGACCCCATCTGGGGTTTTTTTGGTAAAGACACTGGAATGGTTTCCTTTTCCAGATCATTTTACAACTGAGGCAAAAGGGTTAGTGACTTGCCCAGGGTCACACAATAATAAGTGTCTGAGGGTGAATTTGAACTCGGGTCTTCCTGACTCTAGGCCTGGTGCTTTATCCACAGCACTGCCCAGCTGCCATAGGTGAAGAAGTTGATCGACAGTGTCAAAGGCTGGAGAGAGGATGAGAAGATGAGGATTGAGAAAACAGCATTATTATACAGTGCTTTAAGATCTGCAAAGTACTTTACCAACATTGTCTCATTGGATCTTCACAACCCTGGGAAGTAGGCACTATTAAAACCCCAGTTTTACAGACGAGAAAACTAAAGCCAAGGTAAATGCCTTGTCCGGGGCCACATATACATTAAGTGTTTGAGGCTATTAGGGGAGCCAATTGAGAGGTCACAGGTCAACTCCTCTACAAAGGTCTTGAAAATGCAGCAGACCTAGTCATGATCTGGGAAAAAAAATCCTAGGGGGTCACTATTCTAGCCCAGGTTAGCACAGGAAAAACAGCCATAAAGGACTGCAGACACTGGGGTCAGGGTTTGACTAGGAGTACACCACGTGGAGCATTTCGGTGCAGGCTAAGGCTGCACACCAGAGTAAGAAGAGACCCCAAATCTAGCACAGATGAACCTGTATTTGTGCAGGGTGCAGGAACAGGCTCCTACTGCCAGCTCTACTGCTTACTACTCAGTTTCAGGTCACAGATCCAGAGCAGACTGAGAAGGGAATCTGAACCTAGGAGGGCCAATCCAGGCTAAGAAGCATGATTAAAGTACAAGGTTAGAAGCAAAATGTAGCTGTGTGGCTCTGACCCCAGTGGTTGAACAGGGTCTTAATTCCAGCCTCTAGCCCAGTATGAAGCTTAGAAGGCAATACCCAAGGCAGGAATCCAAGAACAAAGAGGAGTGGGCAGTTTTGTCATTCAGGTCCATTAAAATTTTCCAGCTGGCTTGTGGTAGCTGAATCCAGCAGCAGTCTACTGGAACTTCAGTCTATAGGCATGCTGCCCAGACCCACAAACCCTGCTCAAGAACTTGTAGAACTCAGACCACAGTAGGGGTAGGGGTGTTACTTTGCTCTGGAACAAATCATTTAGACAGTGAAAGCTTGCAGGTCCTCAGCTTGAGCTGTCTCTGAGATCCTGGAATAACACAACACCCCCAGGCCCTCTAATTATACTTCCTTGGGTAGCTAAGTGGTACAGTAACGTACTGGGCCTAGAGTGAGGAAGACCTGATTCTGAGTGTCTGAATTAGAATCCAGCTTCAGATACTCACTAGTTGTGGACCCTGGGAAAGTCACTTGGCCTTTGTTTGCCTCAGTTTCCTTAACAGTAAAATATAGATAATAACAGCACCTAACTCACAGGGTTTTTATGTTAACATTTGTAAAGTACCTAGCATGGTGCCTGATATATGGTAGGCACTGTATAAAATGTTTATTGCTTTCTTGTCCCTTCTCTCACAATTCCTCCAAGAAAGGAACAGTAGGACCAGCTCAGACAGTCCCCAGCTAGGACCACTGAAGGTAAGGGATGGAGAACAACAGAGGTGTCAAACACAGGGCTCACGTGTCTCCTGAGGTCCTCCTGAGTGTGGGGATGGGAGTTGGTTCTCTATCCACTGTGCCACCTAGCTTCCTGAAAGATGTCTAGACTAGGGATTAGGAGAATTAGGTGTGCTCTTTGCCTCTTCTAATAAATAATTATGCAATATTGGGGCAGCTAGGTGGTACTGCGGATAGAGTGCTGGGCCTGGAGTCAGGAGACCTGAGTTTGGAGCTAGCCTCAAGGCTAGCTGTCTGCCTCACTTCCTACTCTGTGGGATGAGCTGGGGAGGGAGATGGTAACCCATTCCAAGGTCTTTGCCACGAAGGCCCCAAGTGAAGTCATGAAGAGTTGGACACAACTGAAACAACTCAACAACAACAATCTTGGGCACGTCTTTTTCCTTTGCCAGGCCTTAGATGGCTCACCTGTAAACTGAAGAACCTGGATGAGATGATGTCTATGAGAAGGTTTTATTTAGTGCTTTTTCTGTCTTGTTAAGACACATAATGTATGTTTTATTTGCTCTCTGTTGTTTCTTTTTTAAAATTAAGAATGATCCAAATATTTTGAGAAATTTATTTTCATATTACCATTTTTAAAAATTTAATAAACTTTATTGCTACTCACAAGCGGAGGAAAATAGAAAAAAAACCCAAAGTACTTCTGACTACAGGGGAACCAAATTAAGTATTTAACAAATATTTAATTTGGGAAACTAATTATGGTACATATATAACAACATAAATAAAAATACGATAGATAGTAACATCAGGTTTTCTAAATATGCTACCCACAGGGATCCTTATGTAGTTTAATGTCCCCTCCATTTCTATTTGAGTTTGACTGTAGAAGAGGATAACTGATTTGGAAAGTCAACATTTAGCTAGAAGGTACTATCTGACAATGAGGTTTAACTTAACTGAGCACATCTTGAAGCTGAGGGATTAAAGACTTTATAAACTCCTGGTCAAGAATGTAGCTAGTAATAACGTACTTGCCTAGTATCTTGCAAATCTAATCAAAAGGGCTCCAAAATAAAATGGATAGAGTACAAAGAAAACTGGCTATATTTATTTATTAATACAGAAACCATAGCAGGTAACTATAGTGAAGGAAGAACAGCAGTTGAGATAGCCAGAAGTTCACAGAAGAAAAAATCATGAAAGGAACCGGTCGTAAAAATCATGGCCTCAAATGCCTTTACACCAAATGCCCAAAGTTTACATAAAAATCCAAGAAAAACCAGAGACCCTAACACAGAGAGGAAAACGTCTTCAGTGCTATCACTGACAGTCAGTTGGATGAATCCCATGCCTGGAGAATGGCTCTAGATGGACATATCATCTTTTGCTTCAGTGTTTTCAGTCAAGAATGACTTTTGCACTGGAAATGACAGCAGAAAAATAGGTAACAGGAAGTTCATAGTCAAAATATTATGATAATAAAAGATAACCTAATTACTGAATTCAAGAACTGGTAAAAGCAACTGGTGAGCCACTGTTACCAATATCTGAAAGACTAGAAAGTTACTAAAAGACTGGAAAATGTCAAATGTTGGCATCAGTTTTCTAAAGAAGGAAGCAAAAGGACTTGAAAATTATAGGTTCTTGGGCATGACTTTGACTTCTGACAAAATTCTTTAATGAATCATTAAAGACATGGTTGATGAACCTCTACAAGAATCTCCATGAGGTCATAAAGAATCAATCACGCCATATCAAGCTTATTTCTTCTTGCAGTAGGGTTACCACTTTGGTAGAATTCTGTTAATACAGATTACCAAGACTTTAGCAAAACATCTAATGAACTATCTCACACTATGCACTGCATAACAGAGTGCTGGCTTTGAAGTCAGGAAGAAATAGGTTTGAATCCCATCCCTGACCCTTGTTAACCATGTGACCATAACCAAGGTACTGAACTTCTCTATTCTGCATCTTCATCTGTAAAATTATGGGGTTGGACTTGAGGGCCTTTAAGGTTTGTTCCACCTGAAGCTGTAAGAACCCATGTAAGATGAAGAGATACAGGACGAACACTAATATGATTAGACTTATTCAGAATTGTTTGGATTCAAAGTATAGCCATTAACAGTCCTATATCAACTGAGCAGAATGTCTCTGTGGAATGCAATGGAGCTTTTCTCTGCGCTACCGAACACTTTTACTAATGACCTGGACAAAGGAGGGAAGGCACACTCACCAAATCTGCAGGGAGCACTAAGCTGGGAGGGAGAGCTAACACACCAGATTACACTCAAAATCTAAAAGGATCTTGATAGTCTAGCACACTAGGCTAATTCTAATAAGATGAAAGTCAGTATGGATAAATAAATTCTTACATTTGAGTTAAAAAAGAATCTGGGGCAGCTAGGTGGCGCAGTGAGTAGAGTACTGGCTCTGGAGTCAGGAGGACCTGAGTTCAAATTCGGCCTCAGACACTTGACACACTTACTAGCTGTGTGACCTTGGGCAAGTCACTTAACCCCAATGGCCCTGCCAAAAAACAAACAAACAAAAAGAATCTTACGAAATGCAGGGTGAAGAAGGCATGGTCAGTCAGCAGTCTGTCTGGGAAAAGATCTGTGGGTTTTGGTAGACTACATGCTCAACATGAGTCAACAGAATAATGTAGCGGCCAAAGAAGCTATTGCGCTCTTGAGCTGTGTTAAGAGGCATAACTTCAGGAATGAGGAGGTCCCAGGATCATTAGATTTACTAGCTAGAATAGCCTCAGAGGCCCCCGAGAGCAATTTCCACTTTTACAGATGAGGAAACTGAAACCCACAGACTAAGTGACTTGCTCAAGGTCTCAGAGGTAGCATTACAGGGGAGATTTGAACCCGGGTCCTGTGTTAGTCCCTCTGTACTTAGTACTGGACAGACAACACTTGGAATAATGTGTTCACTACTGGGTACTCTATTCTACACAGGGCAGTAAACAAGAAAACATCTAGAGGAGGGCACCCAGGATGGCGAAAGAGGTCTGGAGACAGTGTCATATAAGAAGCAGATAAAGGAAATCAAGATGTTTAATTTTACGAGAGGAGGCATATGACAGTTCACGTATCTGAAGGGCTACTAACATGGAAGGGTGACTAGTGTTCTGTTTGGCCCAGAAGCAGAAACAAACGTAAGGGACAGAAATTACCAAGTGGCAAATTTTGGCTAAATGTTAGGAAAAATTTAAGAATTAGTGATGTTCCCAAATGGAAAGGCTACATGGGGAGGGAGGAGCTAGAGGCAGTCAGGTGGTACAGTGGAATGAGGGCTAGACTTGGAATTCAGGAACACCTAAGCTGAAATCCTTCTACAGACACTACACATATTAGCAGTGTGACTTGGGCAAGTTGCTTAAACTCTCCACCTCAGTATCCTCACCTGCAAAATGGAGATTTTGCTACCTACCTCACAAGATTGTTGTGAAAATCAAATTAGATAATATATGTAAAGTGCATTGCAAATATTAAAGTTACATATATGTTAGCTATTACTATTATCATCATCATCACTAGTGGGTTTCCCTCTTCCCGGAGATCTTTAAGTAGAGACTAGACTATTATTCTAAACAATTAATAAGCGTCTATTATGTGCCTATTACATGCACTAGAAAAAAATGGAATAGTTCCTGCCCGCAAGGATTATTCTAGAAGGGGAGACAATAGCTACAACATGTTACAACAGGGATTCTTTTTTGGGTAGAGGTTCTTCTAAATGGCCACTAAGGTACTATCAAACTGAAGTTCTGCGATAATGTGACAAAAAGCAAAGTCCTTCCTTGCACATACAAAAATATAAAATACATAAAAATTATATTTTGGGGGTGAGAGGCACTAAATATAGCCTTCCTGCAGTAGGTGGCATCTGAGTTTTGAAGGAAGCAAAGGATCCTATAAAGCAGAGGTGGGCAGGAAATTCCTTACAGGTGAGGGTCATGGGAGGAGATAGTTTATGCCAAAAAACAGAGATGAGATCTTGTGGATGAGGGATATCAAGCAGGTCAGTATGGCATGAAGTACATGAAGGAGAGTGAAGAGAAGTAACCTTGGAAAAAACAGACTGATGCCAGTTTGGGAAGAGCTTTAGAACCCAAAAGAAGAAATCTGTATTTTGCCCTAGAGATTATTAGGAATCCATGGAGAGTCCTGAGTAGGAGATAACATGGTCAGACCTATGCTTTAAGTATATCACTTTGGCAGTTGCCAGATTTGTTGGTTAAGAGATCACTGGTTACCTTGGAGAAAGCAATTTCAGTGGGTATAGGAAAGTCCCAGTATGGAAGGAAACTCCCTTCACTAGTGAAGACCAGTAATTTTTTTTGGTAACTTACAGCTTTAGAATGAAAAGTATTTAATAAGTGGTTATTGTGTGTCATATACTGGGGATTCTAATGCAAAGGCGAGACAGTCCCTGACTTTAAGGAGCTTACATTCTAAAGGGAGAGGTGGCCAGGGAAGGGGGTTATGGTCTGAGGAGTCACAAAGATGCTAAGATGAATAACAGAGAAATCTATTAACATATCCTTTCCAGAGCAATGGTAGTGAAGAACTGATTCTAATCCTCAAGCAGAGAAGGGAGAGGGAAGATGCATAGGGCCAACAAAGCCCAGGGGTGAAAATGAGAACATGATCTCAGAGAGCTGCTGGAGGTATTAAGAGGCTAAGTGACTTGCTCACCATCTAGTTAGTATGTGTCAGAAGAAAGACTTTCTCTTTCAGACTCTGAGGCTGGCTCTCCTTCCACAATTATAAGGAAGGAACTGTTAAAAGTGATTCAAAATAAATGATACAAAGAGGTATATGACATAATCCTTATTTCGATGAATGCAGTATGGGAAATAGCAAAGAACAAAAAAACTCAAACCATTTACAAAAAAAAAAAAGTATAAATGACATATGAACGATCCAGAGAGTAGGTGTTGTAGGAGGTCATTCATGGGAGGAAAAGATCACTCTTAGTTAGAAAGATCTGAGACAATTCCAGTAAAAGAAGTAGTTGAGCTATGAAAGATATGGGGGGAAAGAGAAGAAACAGAATTTTAGTAGTCAGAGGCTGTCGGGGAAGGCATTTCAATCAGAGAAAAAAGCATAAGCAAAAAATAGGAAGGTCAAATACCAGCTGCATTTAAGGAATGGCAGACAGACCAATTTGATTGGATAACAGGATTTATATGCATGAGTGTGGTGAAAAATAAGGCTAGAAAAGTAGGTTGGGGCCAGATTTAGAGTGCCTTGGAGAAGAGTAAGGAGTTAAAATTTCATCTCAAACAATGGAAAGTCCATGTAGTTTTTTAAAAGTGGGTTTTGTACTGTGATAGAGGTATGAGGTAATAAGGGTCTGAATCAGGTTGTTAGAAATGGGAATGGGTAGAAAGGGAAAGTGCCAATTATCCTTACCTTCTGAAACTAAAGATATGGCTAACAGTACATATATAGCCATCAAATTAGTCATACTCACCCAAGGAATACTTTAATAGAAAACCAAAACCAAACCACACCAAAAACTGAAGACTTCTAGGGTTCAGCTATCTTCTGTCTGAAGGACTTTATCTATCTGAACTACTGTATTTTTTCCTAACCATGATAAAAGTTTTATATTTTTACAGTATTTTTCCATTAACTTTATATCCTAGTCTATTTCTTTCTTATAATTTTGTGAGACACATGAAGGAAACAGGCACAAGAAATAATAAATGATTCTTTCAAGTTTACTGGGTCAGAGGATCAGAACCCAAGTATTCTTAGTGGTTTTTTCTAATATTCACTGTTGTTTCTAGATAAATTTCTGAAACAGTCTTCTACTGTAGAATGTTTTTAAAAAGCATTTTTAAAAGTATTTATTTAAATGTTTTAAAATTATTGACCATACAGTTGACATTTGTTCTGTAAGAAGGATATTTCACATACAAGGTCCTAAAAAGATTCAAAATATAAAACTGATGTATTTCTTAAAGGAAAAATTATGAATTTCAAAATTAACCCTTTAAATTTACCTCCTAAACTTATCTTTTTTGTCCTTTACATCATCAACTTCATTATGTGTGAACAGGTCAGCTATACGTGTAAGGAGGTTTGCATTAATACAATTCATGTTGCATGGGGTGGATACTATAGCATTCATGTGTTTATGGCAATAATGAATACACTGTTCAACCTACAAAGAAGAAAAAAAGACAATGAATATTGAAAATAATAGGATGAATGCTGGTGTTTCTGCATATCAACAAGCTCACATGATAAACATTTATGATGGACCCAAGTACATAACACTAAATTTTGTCTAGTATTAATAGCATTCCACAGGTGATGTGGCAGGTAGTGATTTAAATTTACAGAATACTTAAGCATAAGCATTTCTGAACATCTTAAAGTCTTCCAACTCATGGCACATAACCTAAAAGTTGTATCGTTAGGCTGAACCACATCTTTCTGGCGTGCTTGGTCTATCGTGACTGTTAAAGACCCCAAATTATGAAAAATCTGTAAACTTAAAAAGATTACAAACAACATTGTGGTATAATTCAGATAGTTTCACTAGTTACTGAGTCAAAATTTATATAAAAAAACCTACATATATGACATTTGTGAAACAAATTTAAGAATTAACAATGGAAAAGAAAAATGAAAAACATACATACTTCGATGGCTCTGAAATTTACACCTAAGTCATGAGAACACTTATTTTTGTGATGGAACCCTTAGTTTAAAAAAATTAACCTGTTCTTGTATTCCTATGATATTTTTATTAATTACTATAAAAGATTTTTTATTTCATCAGTAGGCACATTCTCCATCTATGAAGGTCAAAACCCTTCATGATTAAGTTTCACGATTTACTCTAGGAAAAAATAAAAACAGAGTATAGCCTACTCTAGGTAATCAACCTCTCTGGACTAAGGTTGATCTTCAGATAAAGGACCAGATGTAGAGTTTATCTCTGGGACTGTGCTTCAAAGGTATTCTGGCTCAGGTGGGCTTGTGTTCCACTGGCAAAGTCCTCAAGAGACCACGGTCCTGTCTCAGCCAAAGTAAAGAATTAGAATAGAACTTTAATTTAGACTGTACGCCATTAAGCTTCAATTTATTAAATGCCTATTATATGCAAGGCACCATGTTGGGTGTTGAGGATATATAAACATAGCAGTTCATGTCATGTAGGAGGTAGTGACTCTGAAGGAAGATGGGGATTCTAACAGACAGAGATGAGGAAGGAGAGCATTCCAGGAAGCAGGGACACTATGTACAGAGAATAGCTTGAATGCAAATTTGGTCATAGCAAAAGTGTTTAATCCAGTGTGGATGGCTTTAAAATGCTTGATCAAAGATTCTATATTTTACCCTAGAGGCCAGCAGGAGCCACTTAAGGTTTCTGAAAAAGTGAATGCTTTTAATCACACCTATGTTTTAAGAATGTCAATTTGGCAGCTGTCTAGAGTATGATCTGGAGGAACGACCTGAAGCAGGGAGACCAATTAGTAGGCTACTGCAGTAGTCCTGGTAAGAGGTAATGAGGACCTGAAGTTGGGAGATTGGGGAAGTAGTGGAGAAAAGACAATAGATGCAAGAAATGTGGACCTAGAATCAGTAAGACTTGGGAACTGATTAGATGTGGGGGATGAAGGAATGGGAAAAGTCAAGGATGACTCCTTCCTGTCACCCAGGTTTGCCTTCTTGCCTCTCTCCTACTTAGCTAGTTTCTAGTTATTCCTATCTCTTTCCTCAACATCTCTTGCACCTGTCTCCTCTCTAACTAGTTTGCCCTCATCATTTCTGACCTTCATTACCTCCCTGCCTCCTTTTCCCCTCATCTCTAATCCATTCTCCACTCGGCCGCCAAATGAGATAGTCGTGTCACTGCCTGTGACATTCTGTGCCTCATTTCGGAGACTGTGAGCATCTGGAATGCATTCCTTCCTCATCTCTTTCTCTTAGAATCCTTAGGTTGTTCTAAGCACAGCCCAGGCCTCATCTCAGATGTAAGGCTTTTCTCTTGGCTCTTGGTGTTCTCTCTCTCCCTAAATTATTTTGCATTTACTTATCTACATGTTGCATGTACATACATGTTGCACACCTTGGTAGAACAAACCCTTTGGGGCCTGCAACTATTTTGCTAATGTCTCTCTCTCCTTAGGGCCTTACACACAATAGGCACTTAACTGTTTGAATGGAACTGAAAAGACAATGGAGCTTTATGAGTCTAGCTGGCAGTACAATGCTGACAAACAAAATGTCACAGAAACTTTTTGCATTTGAAAAATGGACATTATAGTACAATTTTGTTGATGTTTTATTGGATAACATCAAGTATATGCATGAGCATCTATTAATTTTCTGTATGCTTATATAAAATTCCCATTTAAAAAAATTTGAGCATTAATTTTTTTATTCCTTGCAACACACGTTAACAGCTGACAAACTAACTACACTTAAAGAACCTCAATTTTACACTGAGTATTAACTTAAAATTAATCAGTTTACTCTTCCGTTAAGGTAGTTGTCAAAATAAAATTAGTTTGGGGGCAAACATACAATTGTTTTGCTTCATCCCACCTAAGAATAAGGCCTCTCTACTTTTAGTGGCGTATCACAAATGATAATAACAGTTCACATTTATACAGCACTTCTAGGTTTTGCAAAGAGATGTACATTTTTTAATCTCATTATTATAATATTTCTGACCCCCCTGCCACATTCCTCAAACTGGAATCTCTAAAAGCTAGCAGGTTATTCACAGAAACATTTTTTGTTTAGGATTTTTTTTTCTAAAAGGGACATTAGAACCATTTTTTATAAATTAAATAATGAATTTGGAATGAAAAGATGTGATAGGATTTTCCATATACCTGAAGAATAAAAGATCGAGATGTATCTGGTGATCAAGCATTCCCAGTACAACGAAGTAAAAGACTTGGGAGTCTTTATGAATACTTACTAATGAATCCATCTTCAAAAATTCAGAAGAAATTAGAATTGAAATGACATTCCCTGGTTCTAAAAATAAATGGGAAAAAATTATTAGTTCACTCATCTCTTCCTCTATTTGTGGGCAGAATCTCCATACAAAAGGCTTAATTGTCAAGTGAAATAACAATGAAATGTAAATCATACTACATAATATAGCTCCAATACACATTAGTAAATTCAAAGGTAAATTTAGGATATAGTGAAGAGTAACAAACCTGCATTGGAATCAGGTGCACACCAAGCATACTCAAAATCCTTTTTCACACACACACAAACATGAAAAATAAGGAAAAGCTAAACTAAACCCAAAATTTCAAGATGCTGTATTAATATACTTCCTCACTGGAAAAAATACAGAAAACAATTTGACATGATTTGATAACACTAGAGTTGTTCCAAATGGAGCTATGGTCAACATTTTATATAATGTAAGACTTCTAAAGAGAAGTAAAACATTACTACTAAAGAGGTTGTGAAACTACTTTCTAACTATGGAATAAGTGAGCCTTAAGAATGAAGTTGGGGGTGGGAGTGGCGTTTTCAGTTCACAAAATGATGAATATAGAAAAAAAAAAAGACTTGCTCTTCTTCCTGTTATGAAAACATGGTTAAAATGTTATTTCATATGGACAATTATCAAAGCTAAGAAACATGCAGCTTCCTGTTTAATTATGGTGGTTTCATGATGCAGCTTTGCTACTGGATTAATTTGACCACTGGTAGTTTTACAGAATGGGTAGAGTCTAAGAGTTGAGAAGTCTTGGATTCTAGTCCTGACAGAGGCATGCACTGTACGTTGCCATGGACAAGTGGCTTACCCTCTCAGTTTATTTTATACACCTGTCTCAGATTAGAAGCTGCAGACTGACACAGGTGGAGGTTTCTACACACTGATGAAAAACACAAGCCCTACCACAGTATCTATGTTACCCTATCAGAAAGACCTGGTGTTCTAAGTATCGGTACTTCACAGATGAGGAAGTTACACATGCTGTAAAACCAAAGCGAAAGGCTCTAAGAATTTTAGTTTTGTGTAAGATGTTTTTATTAGACAGTACAATGTGTTCTCTGGCTACATGTCTTTATCCTCTAAAAAAATGACTTGGAAAATGTCATTTCTAACATCTGGAGAGCTATCCATCTGCCAGAAATTCTACTATAATTTACTAAAAAAGGATCATGTGCGAGTTTCCTAGAAGACTACTGCCAATGTGGACTTGAATACTACTTTCCAAACAATTTACCACATCTCATTCATTACTGGCACATACAAAGCAACTACTGGGTGGCATTCCAACTTCTTAATGAATAGTTTGTATCAAATAAGCACTTTTACCTAAAGTGGGTATCTCACAATTCTCATTCTCCTTAGAGTTCCTTTTCACATATTGTATCAACCAGTTGAAAATGTGAACATCACAATGAACTGAAATGTCCACCTCCTCCCAGCGTTGGGCATCCACAGACAGATATTCAGCAAAATACTTCATTTCTGATATCAAAAGATCTCGAGGGCAAGTAAAATCTTCTTTCAGGTTTTTTGCTTCATCACATACATGAATCACCATATTTGGCCTTCATTTAAAAAGTTACAAAGAAGAGAAGTTATCACAGTTTGAAAGGAAGAGTCAAGCCACATTTACTAAAATAGGGAGATAAAAATTGAAGATATGGACTTCCAAGTAGTTTCTGGGATTTTACCTTTCTGGTAGCTTATTAACCTGATATAATTATCAAGTAAATTTAATAAAATTTCAAATTTTATGTATTTACATGACTAAAAATAACTTTTAACAGGTAAATGTTACTTCAAAGATCATGGGCAGGGAACCTGAGGCCTCAAGGCCGGATATATGAACAGTCTCTTTTTGGTTAACACAAATAAATGTATTCCATTTTAAGCTAGACTTTAAAAAGGAATTAGTGTTTCAACTTCATAAAAACAGAACAGAGAAATTAAATAAACGAGTATAATTCTTGGCATGAACATAAACCTTCTAAATATTTCTCGGACGGGGGGAGTACTACCCACACTGAAAAGATCACAGAGTAAATGGTTATAAACAATAAAAGAAAAAAACTACTTTGAAGCTTACTTACCTTTTAAAAAAGGAGGTTTAAACAATGAGAAGACAGTGTGGTACAGTGGAAAAAGCAATGGCTCTGGAGTCAGAGGACACGAATTCAAACCTCACTTTTGAGGTCTACTTCACTACTTTTGTGACCTCGGGTTCCATCTCAGTTGCCTTACATGTAAAATGAGGGAGTTACACGAGATAACCTCTAAGGTCCCTTCTAACTCTAGAGCTATGATCCTATAAAGTCTACCTTTCTATATTGATTCATGAAGTTTACACATGAAACAGTTGATGTATTTAAGAGTTAATATTACTGCAAAATATTAATAAATATATTTTAAAACATGTTAATTTGGTTGATGGAATAGAAAGTTAATTTTAACACATTACCTAATTACACATTACCTAATCTTTAAATTTTCTTTACTCTGAAGATTGTATCATTAGAAAAATTAAAAACACCGGTTTCAAGACAAATCTTGCTTTGTGTCACTACAAAAGGGATACAGGAATAGATTCACTGAATAATATAAGTCATCAATACTGTGTATTTGAATGGACGCATGGTAATTTGGATGAGTAGCCACCCCCATTCACCCTCAACCCCACACCCAGGGTGCTAGAAAACAAAAGCCAAAAGGATAGGATTTGACAAATCCAAGAATTTTAAATGGAAAAAAAATATCAATCAATGATTTAAGGAAAAAATATTATTTAAAATTGTTTTGTATCAGTCAAAATACATGATAATTATGAAAATTTGTTTTCATAAATTAACTATTTTCCCCAAAGTTAGATATAAGAAATAAATATTAATTGAGAACAATAAATTATTAGTGAAATTCAGTTAAAAGAGTTTGGCATAAAGGCTGAATGGCACTCCATGAAAATATCCAACACATAAAGCAGCTAGATATTTCAATCTAAAAAACTTATGTGATGAGAGATACTGAAATCAAATATAGGCTCACCAGTTGTAAAGTCAATGAGATAAAGAAAAAAAATTTTCTTTAGATTCTTTCAGTACTCTTCAAAGTTTTAATTTATATTTGCAACACCTATAAAATTTAAAAATAAAGTTCACTTTGCTAACAGATGTAAATTAATAATGATCCATAAATTAGGATTTTGCACAGGATGATCTGAAACCAAGTTCTGATAATAATACTGTAATTTAATATCTCTACATTGTAGTAAGGGACTCATGAAAATTTCTATCTTATACTTTATAATTTAAAAGTAATATCAGCTCTTATCTAATGAACAACCAGCCTCCTACCCTTCTGTTTCATCAGCCTTTTCTCCATCTTTATGAGCAGTACAGTTTTCATTTTCTGAAGAACAATTCCTTGTGGAAGCTATATTAGGTCTTCCTTAAATACAGAAACAAACACAAATAAAGAAAACGTTAAGAGTTTGTAACTTAACTTGGTTTCTGACATACTGAGTAGCGGTAGTGAAAACTATGCTTTCATAACTCTACATAAACTGAAGGTACTATAAGTCAGCTGATATTCTCCCTAATATTTTTCTAAGAGTGCTTGAAAGGACCATAGTAGAACCATAAACTGCTAATGAAGGCAAGTCGTTTTTTCTAAATAATGCACCAGTATTATTTTTATATGGTGGGCACTAAAAAGGAGTTTTATGGGGATAAAATGAACTAATAGTCAACGATGGATTTCTTTCTTTCCAGAAGGAACTGTTTTAGACTAATGAATGCTGACTTTTAAATTGAGATAAAAATTATTTAACATGTATTAAGTGCATCTCATAGGAGTAATTGTTTTGATTGTCATTACTGAAAACAACTCTTTTAAATAACAATGCCTAATTAATCAATATAGCTAATGAACAGAGTATAGGGTCTGAATGGTAGATATGCTGATTTTCTAAACTAGGAAAGCAACACCTTTTAAAGAAAAAATAACTGAAATACCAAGTATGAATAGGAATGAAAAAGCACATACGTATGCTGCTAGTCACTGTGCTAAGTGCTGAAGACACAACTAGAAAAGTTAGTTCCTGCCCTCCAGGAGTTCACATTCCAACGGGAGGAAAAACACACATGGGAGGCTTAAGCTGCAAGTCAGAAGGATATAATTTACTCCCTTTATATGAAAGTACAGGAAAATATTCAAATTTTGTGTTCTTATGATATAGAGTTGAATGTACCTGGCTTTTGGAAAAAATAAGTATGATAAAAATGATGGATTTATTCTAAAGCTTACCTGCTTTGGAAACTGAATTCTGTCTAAGAGGTGGCTCCTGAAACTCTCCTTGTGTGTCAAGGAGTGACGATTTGATGTATGTTGCTAAGTTTTCAACAGCACTTCCTCCAGTTGCCATGAGAGGACTGTACTGGTTGTCAACAGGTGAACTTCCACTGTTTTTCAGTTCATCAAATCTTTTTGCACACTACCATAACATAAAATAATCAAATAAAAAGAGTTACCTCAAGGAAGGTAAGGGAAAAGTATCTCGGTACCATAAGTTCCTTTTCTATGAACAATAATTTAATATCAGCAGATATTAATCTAGGTTTGTGATTCCTGGCAACCATTACCAAAAATGTCAAAACAAGTCTCTGATTTGCCGTTAAATTTTTTAAAAAGGAAGTTCAAAATTGAATTTTTCCATCTCTTTCTGCATTAACTATATTTTCCTCTGTTGTATTTCTACCATCTGCTGGTAATTTCATAATTTAAAAACTTGGATTTTAGCCCTGAAGTCATATTTTAAGCTATAAAAATAAGTAAATTTTAGTCTGAAACTATTCTGATAGTGATTTAGCACTCATAAAATAATTGACATTTGATCGTGCATTCTCACAATTTACTTGTAAAAACATTCCAATTTCTAAAAAGAAAGTTGCAAAAACCAACCTTTATTTTAACACATTTTTATTTCAATGTGTCCCAATTACATACAATATTTTTTGAATTTGAGCTTCAAATTCTCTCCAACCTGCCCCTTCCCTACCCCTTGAGAAGGCTGCATGATATTGATTATACATGTGAAGTTATGCAAAACAGATTTCCATATTAACTGCATTGCAAAAGAAAATACAAAAAAAGCAAGAAAAATAAAGTTAAAAGAAAGAATATTTGAATCTGCACTCAAAGTTCATCAGATCTCTCTCTAAAGCGGACAGCATGTTTCATTATGGCTCCTTTGAAACTGTCTTGGATCACTGTCTCGATTAGGGTAACTAATACAGTTGATCATCCTTGCAATATTGCTGTTACTGTGTACAATGTTCTCCTGGTTCCGCTCACTTCGCTTTGAATCAAGTTCGTATAATTATATCTTCCCAGATTTTTCTGAAACCATCCTGCACATTATTTCTTATAGCACAATAGTATTCCATCACTATCTCATACCACAACTTCTTTAGCCAATTCTCTAATTAATGAGTATTCCCTCAAAGTCTGATTTTTGTGATCCCACAAAAAGAGCTGTTATAATTATTATTATTATTAGGTGTATAAATGGGTCTTTTTTTCTTTTATCTCTTTGGGATGCAGACCTAGTAGTGGTATTGCTAGGTCAAAGGGCAGACACAGTTTTATAGCCCTTTGGTCATTATTCCAAATTGTTCTCCAGAAAGTTTTGATTAGTTCACCATTCCACCAAAAGTGCATTCATGTCCCATTCTCCCCACACATCTCCTCCAATATTTATCATTTTCCTTTTCTGCACAAGAGTCCATTTAATGTCTCAGAGTTGTTTTAATTTGCATTTCTCTAATCGATAGTAATTTAAAGCATTTTTATGTGACTATTGATAGCTTTGATTTCTTCTCCTGAAAACTGTCTATTCATATCCTTCGACCATATGTCAATTGGTGGAATGGCTCATATTTTTATAAATATCATTCACTTCCCTGTACATCTGAAAAATGAGGCCTTTATCAGAGAAACTTGCTGTAAATTTCCCTCCAATTTCTTGTTTCCCTTCTAATTTTGGCTACATTAATTTTATCTGTGCAAAACATTTTAAATTTAATGTAACAAAAATTATCCATTTAACTCCACATGATCCTATCTCTTGTTTGTCATAAACTCTTCCTTTATCCATAGATTGACAAGTACATTCTTCCATGCTCCCTTGATTTACTTATATCACTCATTTTGTCTAAATCATTTAATCCATTTTGACTGTATCTTGGTATACAGTGTGAAATGTTGGTCTATGCATAGTTTCTTCCAAACTGCTGTTTCCAGTTCTGCCAGTAATTTTTGTCAGATGACAATACTTACTCCAAAAACTTGGATCTTTGAGTTTATCAAACACTAAATTGCTATGATCATTTACCACTGTGTACCTAAACTGTTTTGCTGATCCAACACTCTATTTCTTATGCAGTACCAGATTGTTTTCATGATTGCTATTTTGTAATATAGTTTGAAATCTCATACTGCTACCTAGACCACCTTCCTTCACTTTTTTTCATTGATTCCCCTTATATTCTTGACCTTTTGTTCTTCCAGATGAATTGTGTTACTATTTTTTCTTGTTCTATAAAATAATTCTTCTGTAGTTTTATTGCTATGGCACTGAGTAAGTAAATTGTCACTTTTATTATATTGGCTTGGCCTGCTCATGAGCAATTAATATTTCTCTAATTGTTTAGATCTGTCTTTATTTGTGTGAAGAGTATTTTGTAATTGCATTCACATAGTCCCTTGGTTTGTCTTGGCAGGCAGACTCTCAAGTATTTTATACTGTCCGCCATTATTTTAAACAGAATTTCTCTATCTCTTTCTGCTGGGTTTTGTTGGTAGTCTACAGAATTGCTGATGATTCATATGCATTTATTTTATATCCTGAAACTCTGCTAAAGTTAATTGTTTCAACTAGTTTTTCAGTGGACTCTCTAGGGTTCTTTAAATATACCATCATATCATCTCCAAAAGGTGATAGTTTTGTTTCCTCACTGCCTATTTTTATTCCACCAATTTCTTTTTCTTACTGCTATAGGTAGCACTTCTATTACAATACTGAATAACAGTGATAACGGACATCATACCTTCACCCCTGATCTTACTGGGAAAGTTTCATATTAATACCTGTTACAGATAATGCTTGCTCTTGGTTTTAGCTGCTATTTATAATTTTGAAGAAAGGCTCCACTGATTCCTATGCTTTCTAGTGTTTTTAAGAGGAATGAGCGTTGTATTTCGTCAAAAGCTTTTCCTGCATCTATTGAGATATTCATATGAATTTTTTGTTATTAATATGGTCAATTATGCTAATAGGTCTCCTAATATTGAACCAGATCTGCATTCCTGGGATACATCCCACCTGGTCATAGTATATGATCTTCGTGATACACTGCTGTAATCTCCTTGCCATTATTTTACTTAAAATTTCTGCACTGATATTCACTAACAAAACTGGTCCTTAGTTTTGTTTTTACTCTCCCTGGGTTAGGTATCAAATAAATATTTGTGTCATAGAAAGAATTTGGAAGGATTCTTTCTTTACCTGTTTTTTTCAAATAATTTAAATAGCACTGGGATTAACTGTTCCTTAATTGTTTGGTAGAATTCACTTGTGAATCCATCTGGTCCTGGGAATTTTTTTTTTTTTTTAGGGAGCTCATTGATGGCTTGTTCAATTTCTTTTTCTAAGATAGAATTAAGTATTCTATTTTTTCTTTTGTTAATCTGGGCAGTTTATATTTTTGTAAGTATTGATCCATTTTACTCAGATTGTCAGTTTTAGTGGCATGTAATTACGCCAAACAGTTCCTAATAATTGCTTTAATTCATCGTCATTGGTGATGCATTCACTTTTTTGATACTGGTAATTTGGTTTTCTTTTCTCTTTAAAAAAAAAAAAGTAAATTAACCAATGGCTTATTTATTTTATTGAGGTTCCTTCCCATAAAAGCAGCTCTTAGTTTACTTATTAATCATTTTCTTAACTTTCAATTTTATTAATTTCTCCTTTGAGATTTCAGGATTTCCATTTTGGTGTTTAATTGGGACTTTTTAATATGCTTTTTTCCCCTTAATATTTTTAGTTGCATGCCCAATTCACTGATTGGCTCTTTCTTTTATTAATGCACACATTTAGAAATATGACTTTTCCCTTAAGTACTGTTTTGGCTGCACACATTTTGGAACGTTGTCTCATTGCTGTCATTCTTTTTTAAAGAAATTCTTATTTCTATGATTTGTTCTTTGACCCATTCATCCTTTAGGATTAAATTATATATTTTGCAATTAATTTTTAATCTACACTTCCATGGCCTTTTATTGAATGCAATTTTTATTGCTTATGATCTGAAAAAAAGATGCATTTTAAGATTTCTGGTTTTTTGTATTTGAGAGTTTTTTATGCCCTAATACATGGTCAATTTTTGTGGATATGCTATGTAAAGTGGAGAAAAAGGTATACTCCTTTCTATTGCCATTCAATTTTCTCCAGAGGTCTATCATATCTAGCTTTTCTGATTCTATTCACCTCCTTAACTTCTTTCTTATTTATTTTATGTTTGGATTTATCTAACTCTGAGAAAGGCAAGCTGAGGTTCCTCACTAGTATAATTTTACTGTCTATTTTCTCCTATAATTCATTTAACTTTTCTTTAAGAATTTGCAAGCTATGCTATTCATTGTTTATGGTGCCTTTTGACAAGATATAGTTTATCGCTTTTAATTAGGTCTATTTTTGCTTTTGCTTTGTCTGAGATCATGATTGCTACCTTTGCCTTTTTTTACTTCAGCGGAAGCAGTCCCTTATCTTTACTGTGTGTGTGTGTCTATTTCAAGTGTGTTTCTCATAAATATATTGTTGGATTCTGGTTTCTAATCCGTTCTGCTGTTTCTGTTTTAAGGGTGAGTTCATCCCATTCACAGTTAGAATTACTAACTGTGCATTTCTCACTATCCTATTTTCTTCTGTTCATCCTTCTCTCTCTATCCTGTCCCTCCTTCAAAATCTCATTTGCTTCTGACCACTACCTTCCTTTATGTGCCCCTCCTTCATCACTACCCCCCCCCCATCACTATGTTCCTCTTATCTCTTTCCCCTCATACTTCCTTGTTGGGTAAGATAGATTTTTTTCTACACAACTGGGTATGTGCACATATATTTTCCCCCACTGAACCAATTTAGATGAGTGAGGTTCAAGTGTTGCCCTCTCCCAAACTCTAATCATTCCCCCCCAATGTAAAAGCATTTCCTTTCATGCCTCTTTTCTGTCCCTTCCCCCTTCTCCCAAGATATCCCTTTTTTTAAAGATAATCCCAACATAATTGACTCCTGTACTCTATTTATATAGAATCTTTCTAACTGCCCTAAAAATGATTAAATTCTTAGAAGTTACAAGTATCATCTACCCATACAGAAATGTAAACAGTTTAACCTCATTAAGTGCCCTTGATTTCTCTTTCATGTTTACTTTTTTATGCTTCCTTTGAGTCTTGTATTTGAAAATCAAATTTGCTATTCAGCTCTGGTCTTTTCATCAGGAATGCTTGTAAGTCCTCTATTTCATTAAATTTCCATTTTTTTTCCCCTTGAAGGATTATAATCAGTTTTGTTGGGTAGGTTGTTCTTGGTCATAATCTAAGCTCTTCTGCCTCGCAGAATATTGTATTCTAAGCTCTCTGCACTTTTAACATGGTAGCTGCTAAATCTTGTGTGATCTTGACTGCAGCTCCATGATATTTGAAAGGTTTCTTTCTGATTGCTTGAAGTAATTTCTCTTTGATTTGGGAGCTCTGGAATATGGCTATAACATTCCAAGCACTTTTCATTTGGAGATTTCTTTCAGGTCGTGATCAATGGATTCTTTCCATTTCTATTTTACCTTCTGATTCTAAGACATCGAGGCAGTTAAAAAAATAATTTCTTGAAATATATTTAAGTTCTTTCTTTTGATCATGGATTTCAGATAGACCAATAATTCTTGAATTATCTTTCCTTGAGCTATGTTCCTAGTCTGTTGTTTTTCAGATGAGATATTTCACATTTTCTCCTATTTTTTTCATTCTTATGATTTTATTTTATTGCTTCTTTTTGTCTCAGGGAGTCATTAACTTTCACTTCCCAATTTTAATTTTTAAGGAATTATTTTCTTCAGGGAAGTTTTATACCTCTTTTTCCATTTGGCCAATTTTATTTTTAAAGGTGTTATTTTCTTCAGTATTTTTTGTGTCTCTTTTTGCTGTTGTTCAGTCATTTTCTTTTTTTTTTTTTTACATTTCTTTTTTT
>CM053625.1:262662323-262707014 GCA_028646595.1 Phalanger gymnotis
GTGGGGAGCTCACGCCAGTCACTGCTTCCCAGCCGCCATCTTGGCTCCGCCCCTGTTCAGTCATTTTCAAGAGTGTCTGATTCTTCGTAACCACATTTGGGGTTTTCTTGGCAAAGATATTGGAATGGTTTGCCATTTCCTTCTCCAGCTCAGTTTACAGATGAAGAAATGGAGGCAAACAGGATTAAGTGACTTGCCCAGGGTTACACAGCTAATAAATGTCTGAGGTCAGATTTGAACTCAGGAAGATGAGTTTTCCTGATTCCAGGCCTGGTACTCTTTATCCACTGTGCCACCTAGTGCCTCTTTTATTAAGCTGTTGTCTTTTCATAATTTTCTTCTCTTGCTCTCTTTTACTGACCTAACTTTCCTTTACTTCTCTTATTTAATTCTGAAAATAATGTACTTCCAGGAATTCTTGTTGGGCTTGTGTCTTGTAGCACTTTTGATTTCACTGTTTTCTTCTCAGTTTGTGTCTTGATCTTCCCATAATGCATTATTTTATGGGTAGGTTCTTTTTTTTTTTTAATTCGCTCACTTTTTTCCAGCCTATTTCTTGACCATGAATTTATGTTAAAGTTGGGCTCTATTCCCATGGGGGTGGAGGAGAGAAAGGATACAATGAGGAATATCAAGAGGCCCAGTTTGGCTGGACCACGGTTGTAGACCCCATTATATCTTACCTGGACTGTTCTAATTGGTCTTCCTGACTCAAGACTCTCTACATTCCCAATTCATACCCACACAGCTGCCAAAGTGATGCTTTTAAAGTGTAGTTCTAGTCATTCCTCACTCCCCTATCCCCCGTAATAAATTCTTGAAGCTCCCTATTACTTTCAAAATCAAATACAAATTCCATTGTTTGACATTCAAAGTTCTTTACAACTTAGACTCTTCTTATCTTTCCAGTTCTATATATTCCACTGTTTCCAGGTGCTCTATGGCCCAGCCAGCGGCCTACTTGCTATTCCTATTCCCCTGTGTGACACTGGCTGGGCCCCATGCCTAGAGTGCTCTCCCTTCTCACTCCTGCCTCAAAAAATTCTAGGCTTCGTTCAAGATTGACTCAGTTCAAATGCCACCTTTTGTAGGAAGTCTTCTTAGTCTCCCAGTTACTAGTGCCTTCTGCTCTAATGTTACCAAGTAACTACTCTGCATACAGCTTTTATATATCTATTCACGTATGTCTTCTCTTCCTATTAGACTATAACTCCTTGATGGTAGAGATCATTTTGACTTTTTTTTTTTTTGTATTTCCAGCATTTAGCACAGAAGCAGTGAATGAGCTTGACAGACTAGTCAAGAAAAGCAGGTCAAAATAAGGATATGAAGGGCTTTGATCATCAAGGCCATAGTGAGCCACTTCAGTTTAGTGAGCAGGGAGAAAACATAATCAAACTGTGCTTTAGAAATATCACTTTGGCAGCTGTGCGGAGGAAGGAATGAAGAAGGTAGACATTTGAAGCAAGGAAACTAATTAAAAGGCTAATTGAATAGTTCAGGTGATAAAGATCTCTACTAGGATGGTAGCTCTATCAGTGAAGAAAAGGGTGTGGATACATGAAGTAGGGAGACAGAATGAACAAGAATGGAAATTGACTGGCTATGTGGAGTGAGGGACAATTAGAGGAAAATTACAAGTCTGTGAACCTGAGTAATTGGAAGGACAGTGGCTTCAGCACTGAGAAGATAGGAAGAGAAGTTTTAGGAGGAAGATGAGTTTTGTTTTTGAGTCTTTGAGTTTAATACATTTACAGGATGTCTAGCTGGGAATAATACATAATAGGTAGCAGGTGATGCAGGACTGGAACTCAGGAAAGAGACCAGGGCTAGTTCTAAAGCTATAGAAGTCACTTCTGTAGCGATAACTGAACCAACAGAAGCTTATATGGTTACTGAGAGTGGAGAGAACAATTTCCTTCATGTTGATAATACTCTGATGGGTATGCTGCTGAAGAATTTTTATCTTGAATAGTTGTAATGGGGAAACCTTCTTTTTCATTATTCGGCAACACTTTTTTTAAGGCCACCATTTCTCCTCTATCTTTATCTCTGGCTTTGTAAACTTGCTCAGAGGTGCCTTCTCCAATGAATCCCAATGATATCAAATTTATCCATGAAGCACTTTCCCCAGTCAATAGCCTTTTCTTTTATTTCACCACAGCAGGGCCCACATATTTTGGGTCTTCGGATATAACCACAGCAAAGGTGAGGATAGAGATGATGGTCCAGCAAAGGATACTGAAAAGGAATGGCCAGGCAAGTAAGAAAAGAACCAAGAGAGAACATCGTCACCTCTAGGAGGAGGCAGCTAACAGTCTCAAATGCTGCAAAGGTCAAGGATAGACACTGAAAAGATCACCAAATTTGGCACCTAAGAGTACACTGGTAACTTTGGAGAGAGTTGCTTCAGATGAGTGATGAGGTCAGAAGCTGAAATGTAAGATGTTAAAAACTGAGAAAACTGGAAGAAGAGATGACAACTATAGAAGACAGCTTTTTCTAGGATCCTGTCAGGAAAAGGTAGGAGGCAGCTTGAGGAGATGGTAGGGTTAAGTTAGAGTTTTGTTTTTTTTTTTAAAGATGGGGATAATTAGGCAGCAGAAAATAAGTCAATAGATGGGAGGGGGAGAAGGGACAACTGTAAAGGCATACTCTTGGAGAAGGGATTAAGTTGAAGGATTGATTGGCTTTTGTGAGGGAAGGGGCCACCTCTTTTTGGAAAATAAAATTCAGACACAGTTATGGTACACACTATTTAATTCACGTCAACAATCCATATGGCATTTCCAACCAATACTTTCATCTAATTTTAAAATGAGTACCGGAATACTCACTATAGTAGGATAATTGGTTTATTCCACTCAGTAGTTTAAATTACTTAGTAAACTATTCCCACCAAATATATAAACCACCAACTTGGGCTGGATCTGTTTATGTAAGTGAGATATATATTTTCAAACACTAAGAGACTTTATTCTAAAGCAAACACTTACATAATTAATTCTATCTTTAACACTGCACATTAGTCAGGCACAGAATTAAAATTTTATAATGATAATAACAACATTAAAATAACAAGTAAAAATGAAACTACTAAAAAACAACAACAATAAGAAAATTATTTAATAAGTCCTAAAGGAATAGTTGCTAGATAACTACTGAAAAAGAGTTGTGGTGAAATTTTGAACTAAAGATAAATAACAAAATTCTATAATATTTTTACTATTTAGAAAATAGCAATGGTCATGTAAATATGAAAATAAGGTGAAGAATTAAAATAATTAGAGTATTCCATTGAATCTACTTTTTGTACACAAGGTAACTCATTGTTATTTTTCTCCTACAATTCAGAGATGTAGATTTTATTTTTAAAGCTGTGATTTATTTGGATATATTTTTTTACTATTTAGCTATGCTGGAAAACAGAATAAAATTTACCAAAGTTCAATGAAGCAGCTATGTATGAAGTCAATGGAAAACTAATGCTTTTCTTATTTAATGAATTAACCAAGGATAGTTGAAGCTGATTTTTGCCACACCATACAAGGAAGATGTTATCAAAAACAAAAGATTTGTACATCTAACTAAAACGAGAAGCTTACAAATTCTGAAAATATTGCTAAAAAGCAGTACATAACTATTTAAAGAAAACAAGTCTATATATTTTGAATGTGTTAATTATATATGTGAAAATTTTCTATTCCTAAAATAAAGACTATTCGTTGTGTCAGCATGGGAAATTTATGCAGCTAAATCAAAGCAAGTCTTCTTGCTTGTTCAATGACTATCAGAAATAATCTTCCTTGCCTTTTTCATTTCTAAACAATTTCTCAGTTTTGAATGAATCAGTCCAAAGGAAGAACACATTATTTTTGTCTCAGTAGAAGTTACTCAAGAAACACACACATCAAATGGTCCACCCTAAGTCCTGATCATTATAATGACGATCACAAAAGGTGATCATTTGATATTATGCCACCACCAACTCTGTTTTAAATTTGAACATACGATTACTGAGCACCTGAATATCCAGCTAGGTGCTGAGGGTGACACAAAGATAATAAGATAATATCCTTAATTTATAATCTAGTACGAGATGATAATTTATATTTTTTCCTAATAGTCTGCACAGGGTCGTTGCAGATTTCTTTAAATGCCAAGGCCCCCAAGACATTTAAGGATCCTAGAGACTTGACTTTTCATGAACATATCAAATGTGTAAACTACTATACCTTGGGAGTGAATATTTGGTTGTAAAAAATCTGACATGCCACTTTAAAGTATGCAGTCACACATATATTATATATACATTTTTATACATATTACACATACCCATGTTGTAATATATAAATATCTATATGAGTCAAATATTTTTAAATATCCTAGTAGTTATTTCCTTTAATATTATCTTTTACTGGATTTTAGGTTTGAAATTTTACCTCTTTTGATGTTAATCCAGGCACCAGCCTTGCTACTGTTTCCCAGTTGATAGGCTGAGGTACTCCAATTAGAGAATAAAGGATCATGTCCAACACCATTTGGTTATTACACAGAAAATTATTGTTTTCTGAATATCCACGACTCATCTTTTAGAACTAGGAATAGAGAAGAAAAACATTAATATTTATACATGAAACTCCTAGTTTTTCAATGTTTTGTATGTTAGGGTAATAGTTTGTTTCTGAGAATTATTTGGTAGCAAAATACAATTTACCTAAACCAAATACTCATTTACTACTTAAAGTGAAAATGCTTAAACTTAAAACTTTAAAGACTTGGAATTGCATAGATATGGGTCTACTGAGACAAACCACAACCCTCCTAAGGCCTAATACTGACAGTTCTGTGAGTTTAAAGAGCTAGTAAAACCCATCACTTGTTGGTAACCTGGTGGTTTTGAGCCTTTCCAAACTTAGCCTGGTAGATCCTAGGACAACAGACAGTTTATCACTACGCCCACATTAAAGACTGTAATGTTTTAGAATAAAATACAATTTAGAACTGAATTATTTTGGAAGTATTTACCTTAAAAAAAAAGGACTACATCTTAAATATTGCTAATTTATGTACTGAATAGCATTTCATAGATGGCTGGTCAAAAGTTATCAAATAATCAGTAAATAGCAGAGGCTGAAGGCTCAAAAAAAAAGTTATGTAGGTCAAAAGTAGATGTCTCATCTAATGTTTTAGTTGGAAACAAATGAACATGCTATACCAGATGTAAAACTCAGAAGTATGAGAACAGAGTATGACAAATAACATTTACCAAGATAATCTGATATTTCATGATATTCATAATTGTTACTGTGCTACATAATTAGGCATAAATGTTAAGCTGTTTACCTAAGTAATTATAATTAGCATACTTCTGTATAGCTGAGCTAAAATTTTAGTTTTCCTTTTTCGTCAACAACATTCTCTAGTTTTGATATTTAATAAGTTACGTGTCACAGATGCCAGTTCACCACAATATCACGCTCAAGTTTAACCTGTATCATACAGCACCTCGCACACCTATTAAAAAACAAAGGTCCTAGAGCCAACTGCTTACCGTCAAATTGTCCTCATATTCACACTTCACACCTTGAACCAGATAGAACTTTTCCAGTGTTTCTCAAATCCCCACCCCTCAATTCTTCTCTTTCTTCTCTGTCCCTGTACCTTGTGTTTGCTGAACAGTAACACATCTAATTTCTCCCTGTTTCTTATCCCCGGTTCTAGATTCAAAAGGCCACGATAGTGGCTGGAGTCACCAGATTCTTAGATTGCTTGCCCAAGGTGTGAAAGCTGGTGACAACGCAGGCAATGCTTTTTCTGTGATGCTATGTGGTTACAAATCAAAGAACATAACAATCTCCAAACAAGAGCGCTCCAAAGAGCAAGGGAAAAAAAAGATGGGCACAAGCAGAATGTAACATATTGCTAATGAAGATGTAGAAGCAACGAAGGACAAAAAGGATAGCATCCAGGAAAATTTCTGACTGGAAAACATTTGTTATGTTACAAGAGCAAAGGATAACAAATGGACAAATGAATACTAAGCCGGCATTCACAAATGTTAAGAGGCCCAACAAAAGCCTCTAGAATATCGGGGTAGATCGTCTATGGAAGATTCATGAGAGGACGAGGCCAAAGAGAAGAATTATACAAGATCACTGGAGAAAGTACCTACACGGATGAACTGACAACGTATTAAAATTAAGTGGTTACTGAGAACTCAAGGTCAATATCAACAATCTGGAAAGCATATTAAGCCTAATGCTATATTCTTTTAATGGCATTTTGTGTATGCTGAGGTACAATTTTGTTGGTGTAGGGAGCTAACAAGAGTAATTACCTAATTAATTTTTTTGTTTATTGGATAGTGAGCTTTTATACAGGCCACACTTTGGAATTTTACTGATGAGTGTTGTCCCAAGGATGAACTTTGGGTCTGGCATTAGGGTAAAAGCCATCCTTCTGGCCGGCCTATAAAAAGAATTTCTCACTGAGAACTTAGTTCTTTCTTTCCTATCACTGAGAGGATGAGTGTGTAGAACATGGCTAACTGCATTTGTTGGAACACGTAACTCAAGAGGAAAATTTCTGGATCCCAGGGATAGATGATTCATCTCTCCCATCACCCCACAGAAGGCATTTTCTTGGCAAGGCAAAAACTATAGCAGTTGTGAAGCGACAAGAGCTCTTGGAGAGTTGCACGTGCTTACTTGACACAGCTTTAGAATTATGAGCTATAAGCATAAGTCAGAAATCAATGGTACAACAAGATGGAGGCAAAACTGTTCCAATTTGTAGATAATACTAGTGTAATAAGAGTTGGCGAACTGAGATGATAAATAGCTTAAGAAAGTAGGCTATTAAAAACGGATAAAAACCAAAGCAATAGATTTAGAGCTGGCCAGGATCATAGAAGTCATCTAGCTGAACATCTTTATCTTGCAAATGAGGAAACTGAGGTTCAGAAAGGTTATGTGACTTGTCCAAGGTGGCACAGGTATTAGGTGGCAGAGACAGAATTTGAACCCAGGTCTTTTGACCTCATATCCAGCATGTTTTTCACTACACTGCGCTATGACTGTAAGTAAAACCAGTAAGAAGTACAACTATTAAAAACTACTATAAAATGCATGTAACAGGGGGTTAACTTCATTTTGTATTTTTAACTATATTTTGTATAAAAATAAAGGAACATGTGCCTAGAGATTGCCAATGGCTGAATAAAGTATAATATATGAATGATGTTGAGTATTACTGCTTCATAAGAATGATTAATATGAAGAATTCAAGGACTTGAAGAGTGAGGACACCAGTGTCAAGGGAAATCCATACATTATAACTGAAACAATGTGAATAAAGCTAGCACTGGGGGGAACATAAGTCTGGTCAGAGATGATGTTGTGGTAGCATACTTTCCAAGTTAGGAGATACATCCTACCTTTCTAATAATAAAATGACAACTCTAAGGGGGAAAAGGGGCATAATTTGCTAAGTGATTTGTTTTGGTGTTTGTTAGGACATATGTTGTGTTAAAATGTATCAATGCATTAAAAAAAAAACAAATAAAAATGCTGAGGGGAAAAAGAAATAATTGGAGAGGTAACCAGTGTTCAAGGTTTGGCCATGCTAATACAGCAAAATAATTTAATATGAGAACTCTATAAACTGATCTATAACTAATAAACAGCAACTGTCTACTGGGGATACTCCATGTCACAAAAACAAAATAAAAAACATTAAGAGCTTAAAATATCCCAAAAAGATAAGATGTGCATCATATGTTGAGGGGAAAATACAGGATATTAAATACTGATTAAAGAAAGTTTGGCAAGATGTCCAACAATAGCTAACATTTATATAAGTACTTAGTATGTGCCAAGCACAACACTAAGTCCTTTACTTATTTTATCTTGTTTGATCTTCACAATAACCCTGAGAGATAGGTGCTTTTATTATCTTCATTTTATAGTTGAGAAAACTGAGGCAAACAGAGATTAAGTGACTTGCCCAAGGTTACACGGCTAGTAAGTATGTGAGGTTAAATTTGAACTCGGTTCTTCCTGACTTCTGACCAAGCACTCTATCTACTGTACTACCTAGTCACTTAAGCAAAGGCTTCTATCCCAAGGGCATTCCAAGAGAACTTCCAAGAGAAGAAAAACAAAAGATTTACAAAAGTTATTATAACCATTTTCTCTACCAAGGATGGTGTAACCCAGAGGTGGGGAACCTGAGGCCTAAATCCTTTAATAAAGGGATTTCTTCCATGAATTCTGGATTCCGTCAAAGGGTCGCACTTGAGGACCTGGAGGGCCACGTGTGGTCTCGAGGCCACAGGTTCCCCACCCCTGGTGTAACCACTATACTTGGATCCTAACGTCACTGCTCCCAAGGTGCTTAAGAAGGAAACAGAAATGGCACTGAAGAGAATAAAAACAGGAAAAGCAACTGGATAGGATCAAACATATATAAAAGCGATATGTGATGAGGGGGTACAATTGTGAGGGCACTGAGGGACTTAAATGTCAAGTATAAAACAGGAAGGTGCTCAAGCCTTAGAAAAAAATCTTAGCCCTTACTGATTTTTCCCAAAAAAGAGAAACAAGAGTATATCAACAACTACCTACCTACCTACCTACCTACCTACCTACCTACCTACCTACCTATATGCCTACTTTCCTTCTACACAAAATCTTCATGAGGACCATCTATACACAAACTGAGGACATCCATGATGAAGGTATTAGCGGGAAACAGGAAGGCTTTTGCGAACTGTATTCAATAAAGGACCACATCTTTGCCACCTCACAAATGTCTGAAAAATGTAGCCAATATAAGATCCCATTGTGCTTATTGCTTGTTAATTATGAAAATACATTCAATTTAGTGTAAGTGTTGCTTTGCAGTCCTTTTTTACAACACTGTGTCTTCCATCTATATGTCAACATCATTTGAGATTTCCCAGAAGATACAATAGAAATAAACCTGTTAATGACACAATAAAACAGGGAGATGTCTGCTCACCCAAAGCATTCCTTCTTGGATGGTGAGGCATGCAAAGTGCTCCTATTTGCAGATGACAAGGGACTGACTGCATTAATCTCCAAGATACTGTAGAGGTTCTTGGAAGATTTCTTTTCCCCACTTAAGTTTCTCTTATTCTATCTGCATTGATTCTATTCATGCAAAAGCTTTATAATTTTATATATTTGAAGGAGTTTGGTTTGCCCATCCATAGAGAAAAGACCAAATGAATAGAAAAAAATTGCCATTGTCTAGATTTCAGCATCTACCTGAAGCCTGACAGAGCGTCTCCATCTGGGACTGGCAGTAGAGATGGCACAGGAAATGAACCCGGAATTGGAAAGGAGGAAGAGTTAAAGTTAGGCGGATCGCTTTTGGGAACTGCAAGGCACTTTTACTGACTCCAAGCTTACATAACAATAAAGGTCCATATTTTCAATACAAACATTTTATGAGTCTTGATGTATGGCAGCAAGACCTCAGATAATGCTAACTGAAGAACCAAAAAAGTGCACACGCAGAGGGTAATGGAAAGATGGGTGTGAGCAGGCTGCAATACATAAACAATAGAGTGTCTTGAAACAGTAGAGAATGTCATCAAAGAAGAGCATGACAGAAAAATACAAGTACTTTACCTATATTATCTCGTTTGATGCCCACAACAATCCTGAGGTAAGTGCTGTTATCCTCATTTCATAGTTGAGGAAACGGAAGCCAACAGAGGTTAAGTGATGGCCCAAGGTCTGTTCAAACAGAAAATATGACATGGCTGGTCATATTCTCAGTGCAAGGAAGAGAAGGGGAGATGGGCAGAGTGTCCACTGGTGTCGCTTCTAATGCTGGGAGAAAATAAGGAAGGCCTCCAGCAACTTGGGAGGAGCTCCTGTAGCAGTTTTGGGAGGATATGGCTGGGTTACAATTTGCATCACTGAAGATGAGTCTTGAAGCAATGAGATCCAAGATTCATCTGAAAAAGAGAATGTGCTATATCACTTCAATTACCAATCATTGTATGAAATTAGACATAGCAACAAAAATTTATTTAGAGGGTTAAGAGATATGGTACACAAGAGAAATAATGAAAAAAGGACTATACTAGGAAAAGGTAATCATATCTATTTGGTATTGGTTAAATAATAAAAAGGCAGCTTGGTGGCACAATGGATAGAGCACTGGACCTGGAGTCAAGAAGACTTATCTTCCCGAGTTTAAATCTGGCCTCAGACACTTAGTAGCTGTGTGACACTGGGCAAGCTACTTCACCCTGTTTGCCTCAGTTTCCTCATCTCTAAAATGAGCTGGAGAAGAAAATGGCCAACTACTCAGGTATCTCTGTCAAGAAAACCCCAAATGTGGTCACAACGAGTCAGATATGACTGAAAAGCAACCGACAACAACAAAATAACAGGAAAGTAGGTCAGTGGAACAGACTAGATAAGTAACAACCAACATGCATTTATTAGATCCAGAAGCAATTCAAGACAGTAACCCAGTGTTTGATAAACCTAAGAACATAAATTACTTGGGGAAAGACTCCCCATTTGGCAAGGACTTCTGGGAAAACTTTTAGTCTAGCAATTATACCTATAGCATAATACAAATTCCAAATGAGTGCTTGACCAGAATGTAAAAAGATCATGTCATAAAAAGTTCAAAACTGTACTTTATAAGTACAGTTAGAGGGAATTTTTTTTTTGTTTTTAAGTACTGAATTTTTGCTTTTTATGTGTGTTTGTCACACTGCTACTGAAGCAGTCATGTTTAAGTAGCAGTGACACTTAATTTAAAATTCTATTTAACTTCACCTCCTCCAACTTTTTAGCTGGGTGGGGCAGGGAATAGACCACCAGGCCTGAAGTCTGGAAGACCTGAGTTCAAAACTGCCCTCAGACTTTTACTAGCTGAATGACCACGGGCAAGTTATTTAACCTCTTTTTGACTCAGCTTCTTCTGTAAAATGGGGATAATGAACCTACCTCTCCCAGGGTTTTTGTGAGGCTCAAATAACTGGGAAGTGCTCAGCACAGTGTCTGGCACATAACAGGTACTATGTAAATGTTGGTTATTATTATCATTATCATTATTTTAATATTACCTTCAGGTATCATATCCTGTTCCTTGTTTCCATCAGAGGGAGAATTCTTGATCACATAAGGCATAAAAATTTTTTTTTTCTCCAGCAAGTTGTTCAATTCCTTAACAATGTGTACTCTCAAATTTTTACTTTTATCTCTTTGTCAGATTTGTCTAAAACTGAGAGAGTGACATTAAAAGTCCCCTGTTATTATTATATTGTTGTGTTTGTCTTCTCATAATTCAGTTAACATTTCCATTATATTACAAATTTAGATGCTGAGGTATTTGGAAAATATATTTAATATTGGTTTGTTGTATCTGGTTGCTTTCAGCATGTCATTTCCTTGTTTAGTTCTATTTATATTGTGAATTTATTTTTGCTTTGTTTGATAAATTTAGTTTCAGTCCCTAATTTTTATTCTTCATATGTCTCTTTTTTTAAAGAATGTTTCTTGTAAGCAACAGATTGCAAAGTTTTGAGTTCTTATTCAATCTGTCCTTCTCTCTTGATTTACTGCTTAATTCATTCACATTCAAAATTATGAGAGGTTTATATCTTTCTCCATTTGCCTTAAAATATGCCCCCTCCCCATTAGGAGTCATTTCCCTTCTCTTTAAAGACTATATTTTATCTCTTCAGTTGTGTTTGCTTAATTTACTTTAAGGTAACTCTTTCCCCACAGGTTCTCTTCTTTTCATTCTGAAACCATTCCCCCTCCCATTTGTCAATGCTTTCCCTAGTTTTGGAGTTAAACTTAGCAATTCCCTTTTCTTTCTTCCTCTAATCTAGTTGTCTGATTCTTCCTGGTTTTTTTCCTGTTAAATAATTAAACAAAATCCCCCTTTCTCCACTTAAGGTTTTTTTTTCCCCATTTTTTTTGCATCTTTTTCATTTTTGAATCTTTAATAGTATTTTTCCAATTATATGTAAAGACAATTTTTAACATTCATCTTTAATAAAATTTTATAAAATTAAAATTTAATAAAATTTTGAGTTCCAAATTTTCTCCTGCCCTACCCACTCTACTCCCTAAGACATAAGTGCAATCCTGTAAACTCTATCTCCATATTAGTCACATGGTAAAAGAAGAAACATTTTTGCATCTTTTTCTAAAGATAATTTCTTTACCTCATTCTCTCCATTGTCTTCCTTTGTTTGTTCTAAGTTCCTATTCTTTGATTCATGGTCTTTAAGCTTAATTTATTTCTGGTCTCAGTGATCTTCATGGATTTAAAGCTTTTCAAGTCTTTATTTTACATTCCCCCTTTTAAATATTCTGTTATTGCACTGTAGATCTTGCTGCCTTTGCCTTTTTCTATTGTATCTCATTCTTTTCCTATCCTCTAGATTATACAATACATTTCTATCCCCTGTCCTTTTCATTATCATTTTCTTTACCATTCCTCATGAAATTGACTCTCTGGATCTATGCCCTCCCACCTTTCTGGATACTGCTTGCCCCTAGAAACTCTGGCAACAATTTCAATAAAATAAAATTATAAAGCTTTCACATAGCCAGTCCAGACAGAATAAGAGAAACAAATGGGGGAAAAATTTTGCTTTAAATATAAGTGATAGCAACATGATCAACTAAAACATAAAAGGGAACTGAGACCAAGACCTATTCCTCAATAGACAGTCAAAGGATAGGGACAATTTTCAAAAGAATGGCAAACTATGACTATGTGAATATATGTTCCAAATCACCAATATGAGAAATGAAAATTTTAAAAACTGAAGGTTTTGTGTCATGCCCTGAGAACTGGCAAAGATGACCCCCCCAAAAAAAGTATCAATAAGGAAGCATTTATTAAAAGTCTACTTAGTAAGTATCCTTTTCTTCTTTAATCTCTTTGGGGTACAGGCCTAAAATTGATATTGCTGGGTCTAAGAGGAGGCAGTATGGCAATATATTGAGGCATAGTTCCAAAGAGCTTTCCCATGATGGCTATACCAATTCACAGCTCCACCAACATTAATGTGCTGGTTTTCCTGAAGTCCCTGTAACTTTAGTCATTTTCCATTTTTGTCTAATTTTTTGGTCTGATGGATTTAAGGGGGAATCTTAGAGTTGATTTAATTTGTATTTCTTTAATAATTTGTGATTTGGAACATTTTTTTCATTTGTCTTTAAATAGCCTGGATTCTTGAGAACTGCCTGTTTACATCTTGTTCGTATATTTATCAATTGGGAAATGCCTTTCATAAAGCTGAATAGGATTTAATACTCCCTAAAAGAAATCTCTACAGATCGATATAAAAGTTATAGTAACACAACTAATATTTGAAATATGCTGTTATATATATCACAAATTCATTTAAGTTCACATGATTATAGATTTAGAACTGAATGGGACTTTGAAAGTTTTTTAGTACATTTTACAGATGAAGAAACTGAGTCAAGCGAGTGGCCCAAGATCACACAGGTGGTTAATTGGTAGCACCAGAACTCATACTCAGATTCTCAAAATCCATCTGTTTTTAAACTACCATGTTATTTCTCATAGCCCTTAAATAACAGATATTCCAGACAACCATCTAGTACTAAATTTGAGTCCTATACTATAATAACATTAAAAACTATAAGGAGTCTGCTCACAGATTATTCTAAAATTTTCTTGTGATAGGACAAAACTGCCATCAGAACCTGACTCTGGGGCAGACAGCTTCCTGGCCATCTGAGAGCATAAAAAGTCCTGGTCACTTAGTGTCTAGGCCTCTCAGACTTAATGGGTCTGAGCAGTTAGGTGGCTCAGCGGATAGAGAACGCTAGGTCTCTAGGAATCAAGAAGATTTGAATTCAAATCTGGCCTCAGACACTAGTTGTGTAACCCTGGACAAGTCACGTAACATGTATGCCTCAATTTCCCCATCTGCAAAATGGGATAACAGCACGTACCTCTCAGGGTTGTTGTGAGGATCAAATGAGATAACCGTGAAGAACTCAGCATGGTGCCTGGCACACAGTAAGCACTATATAAATGCTTATTTCCCTTACCCCCTTCCTGGGTGCCTAAGACCACTGGGTTACTATATCCTGATGACCTACTGACCAGATGCGTTTCCAGATGGAGAAGAGATCTCCAGAAAGGCTGAGTGCTACCATATTCTCGTTTTATTGAAGCTCCTCTGTTAAACGCTCAATGAATTGTCAGTGCCCCATTTCATCTTAACATCAAGCGTGAACTAAGAGACAGTGCTGGTGTTAAAGTTCTTCTATCTAAAAGTCTCCAAGAATGTACTCTGTTAGGACAAACAACTAATGAACAGGTGAGAATTAAGACTAGAGAAGAGAATACTCAAAATATTCTTTTTAACCTTCCTATGTAAATATATAAAAGAAAAAACAAGGAGTTCCTATACCAAAGACATCACAGGCCCTGTCCTCATCCCTATGAATCCTAGCTGCATTAGTCATTTTCAAATTAATGAGATGGATGTAAGTATGATGGATAACCGGAGATGAAACAATATCTCTATTAAGCAATCTAAAAACCAAGCATTTCAAACTTTAGCCCTTTATCAACTACAGTTATTTTATAAAGAATCATTTCTTTCAGGGGCAGCTAGGTGGCCCAGTGAGTAGAGCACTGGCCCTGGAGTCAGGAGGACCTCAGTTCAAATCCGGCCTCAGACACTTGACACACTTACTAGCTATGTGACCTTGGGCAAGTCACTTAACCTCAATTGCCCTGCCTTTCCCCCCCCTCCAAAAAAAAAAAAAAAGAATCATTTCTCAAGTCAGTTTAACACAAACACTGAGCATTTATTAAGCATCCATGCGCCAGGTACCCAGGTTTTGAGGATTCAAATACAATTAAACAGTTCCTACTTTTAAACAGTGTGCATTCCAAGTGGGAGACAAGTATATGAATAAATATATAAAGTAAATCTATAGCGAATATATACAAACAAATACAAAGTAGTTTAGTAAAAAGTAGTTTGAGAGGTAGGGCACTAGCAATTAAGGAGAGGAGGAAAGGTTTCATGTAGAACATCAACTATTTAGTGTTATAATTATATAATAGTCTTGCAAACATAGTAATAAAAATTTTTAAAAACAGAATCTATATTGCTTTTGGGGGCCTGAAAACAAATATGGCAAAAATATAGTCTTGGCTATATTGCTTCTTCTTTCCAAGAATACAGCTGCTTTCCCACTTAGTTCTAATGATAGATACAAGGGCTTTGGACCAAAGAGGTTGGCTGCATTTGAAAACATTTTAGGAGACCCAAGTTTGGGAGACCCAAGTTTGATATGATGCATTTCTAGTCCAGATGCCTCGAAAATTAGGGTTATTTTCAGTTAGAAAATGCAGGTTTTTAAGGTGATCTCTGAGAACCTCAACCAAAATTCATTTAGGATGCTGGTGATTCAATAGAGTAGAAAGGACCCTTTGGGACCAAACCAGAATGCAAAACCAAATGGGCACTTTCGCCAAAGGGGGTGGAGGGATGTGTGAGAGTGGAATGGGAATCTGACTGTATACTCATAAATAAGATCAGTGTCCCACTGTCAGACTTAAAAGATTTCAGAGATGGGGCTGGACGTCTGATTATTGGCAAAGGGAATTTACAGACAGTTTATAATCTTTACAAACTTGTCTAATGCTCTAAGAGATTAATTTGCCCACAAAGACGAAGCCTTGGTGTGAGAGGTCTCGACCCACTATGTAGCTATCAATAATCTTTAGGAATTTCAAATGCACATTAGGTACCTGGTGATCTCTCTTGCTTATACTAAGAAAAAGAATAAAATGCACCTTCTATCTCCTTTTAATCAATCTTCATGACTTTTTTTTAATTGGAAAAACATGCAATACACTCAAAGCTTTTAAAACATTAATAGTAATGAATTGTGACTGTTTAGGAAAAAATATTTAGAACTCACGGGATGTTCAAAGAGTAACAGGTTACTCTACATATGCATCCGATTATAGTAAATACCGCCTTGGAATATTTTGATTAAACACAGATGTTTAAATTTTCTTGAAAGATCATACCATGCATGAAAAGACAACTAAGTGCTTCTTCTGCAACTAAAATAATATCCAGCGAGACCCTCTTCAGAGGATTTTGTTTGACTCTACAAAGAGACGCTACGCTGGGTATCGCTAAATGAAGGACTAAAAAAACCCAATCCAGCAGTCGCTAGAGCAGAATGAAACTGCTTAACTAAGAGGACCAAGTCACTGGAGGAAGATTTCGTGACCCAGGGTGCCCGAGCGGCTCCGGAGCTCTCAAGGGGTGAAATCCCGGAGTGGGGCACGGTTTCGGCCGACAAGCCCGACAGGTCAATGGGCAGCTCGGTCCCACCCGTGAGTGCCCACCTCCTCAACCTCCGTCCTCTTCAAGCAGAGACCTCGTCTTTTCTTGCCCAGGGGCAAGGGCTCCCTGGGCGGAGGGGGTGTGGTAGGACGCGCACCAGAACCCTCACTACCTAGCTTTCCCGGAGCGAGGTGAAATCACCCTCCCCAAGGCGGGTACCCCTGCTTCTTCTAACCCTCTACTAGCTCCCCCAATCCCCCACAGTAGCAGCCCCGCTCCCCGGAGGGCATCACCCCCGGGTCCGAGGGCGGGGCCGGGGACAAAAGGGACGGCCGCCCGGGGACGCCGGAGCCGGTTACCTCGGACGCCGGCCGTCCGTCTGGAGTAGGAGGCGGAGAAGGATGTCCCTCAGCTGGGGACCAGTGTCCTCAGGCAGGCCGCGGAGCCCGTGGCCCGGCGAGAAGAACGGAGTCGAGCGGGCGCGGGCGCGCAGTTGAAGGACCCGGATTCCTTGGCCCCGAATAGGGGTCGAGGGGCGGGAACCGGCCCGGAATGCGGAGACACGCACGGCCTCGCCGCCGGCTCTCTCGCTCACTCACCTGCCCAGGGCCGGCTTCGCCGCCGCCGCCGGGCCTCGGTCACCTGCTGTGGCCCGGGCGCCCCGCACACCCGCCATGAAGCTCCCGGCCCCCCAGCCCGCAGCTCCCTGACCCCAAGGCAGAAGCCGGCGGCCGGCCCTACTGGAAGAGCGCGGAACGAAGGTGGGACTGAGGAACTAGGCCGAACACAGCCTCGCCAATCGCAGGCCAGAAGAGCAACAGGCTGACCAATAGGCGAGGTGCTCCTCGGAGGGAGGGAGGGAGTGGGACCCGTCGGTGTCCGTGCAGCTGCCTCGCCTCTCCCTTCCCTTCCCCAGTTACTTCCCTCCCACCCCTCCTCCCTCCTCCTCCCTCTCCCGTCCACGCCCTGGCTTGTCGCAGTGCAGCGTCCCCCGCCCTCCCAGCGTCTCGTCTCCTAGCAACCAACTCCGGCAGGCTAAGGCTTGGGCTACTAGCTCCAGGCCCAGAAGAGGAAGCAGGCTAGGGTTTAGAAATGAGAAACTGAGAAAATAGAGGAAAAGTAGTCCAGAAGGTCAGATGATAAACTAGAATATATGTTGCTGTAGACTAACATTTTAATGATGCTTTGGGTATTAGTGGAAGTCCCCTCCCCCACCGAGGAGCACCGATTTTGTTGCTATTCCAAGTTTCTTACCACAGCACCTGTAAGAAACATCACTTTCCTTAGTTGAAACTTGTTTTTGAATCTCCAGCGTCTAGCTCTAGCACAATGCCTAGCAGAGTTTATTCAACGATCACTGAAAAGTGTTCCTGTGTGTGTGATGATTTTTAAGGTTATCCTCTAAATCTAAAATCCTGTGATCCATTTTTATTAAGCATTATCTTCTTCTGAACAATTTTTTAAAATGCAAATATCCTTGGATAACGGATCTCTCCAGTAGCCTTCCAGTCCTAAAAACTACTAGTATTAATTTGCCTTGTTACTAACATTTTCAGGTAAATTTAAATTATCAAATAGCTTTCTTCTCTAGCAGCAAACAAAAAGTTTGAAAAAGGGAAACGACTGAGAGTTAAGGGACCTGAGACAGAATAGTAACTGTGGTTTGACACTGGGTACCTTGGGTAGTAGGGGCAGTTGTGTGCAGAACTGGGTAGTCTCTCAAGGTCCTTGCCTTTATAAAAGGTTAGAGAGCTACAGAAATCTCTCTTCTCGATGATTCTCAATGTTTTATTATTTCAGTTATTTTTATAAGGCTATAACTCTAAATATGGGTCTCATTGGACATTCAGTCTAATCCCCTGATGAGATGAGGAAATTCTTACCCAGGGAGGTGAAGAAACCTGTCCTTCTGTGGTTTCCAATATCACTTGGTAAATAGGTTGCTTCCATGGAAATTTTCCTCTTCTTAAAATACAGAATTTTCAGTTTTCTACCTAAGAATTCAATCTAGGTCCTGTTATCTTATAAACACATTACTTTATTTCATATATCACATAAAAAGAACCAATGCCCTTAAGAAAATGTACTGAAGTACACACTATGATAAAAATTTTGAAAATACAAACTTTCTTAAGAACCTCAAAATCTAACTTACAAAATAAATTGAGCTCTAGGCAATTATATTTCTGCTTCATTAGCAAAGTGATAAAATGTATCACAGGCAAAACTGGAAAGATTGGGGTTATGGCCATGGTCCTTATGAGAGATTTCCTATTTACAAATTCTGGATCTATAAGTCCCTAATATGAAAGTTTAATATTTTTTCAGTGTCATTTGAAAATTACTTTATTAGCTAAACTAAAGGGATTATAATAAAGTGATTAAGTTCCATTACTTTCATACAGCATTCTTGGGTCCCTCTTCGGTCTTACTTCTTCCAGGCTTCATTTCCCTCTTCATAGGTGCTTGAAGTATTTTTGTTCCTTCAGTGTCTTAAGAGCTGCATTCATCACATGATGTTGTCTGTAGTCCAGTAAAACATCAGCTATCCTTTTACCATGATGAACTATGGCAACATTGCTACAATGGACAAACTCAGTATGCCAATAGCACTTGCCGTCAATCAACTTCGAAAAAATCCTAATTTGTATAGTGTTAAGAATTTTTCCAAAGAAGGATAACTCTTCATTGGAAAAGAATTATTGATAAAGAAATTAATTTTATTCTGGATTTTGTGGTTGTTCAGCCATTTTTAGTCCTGACTATGACCCCATTTGGGGTTTTCTTGGCAAAGATACTGGAGTGGCTTGCCATTTCCTTCTTCAGCTCCTTTTACAGATGAGGAAAATGAGGCAAACAGGGTCAAGTGACTTGCCCAGGTTCACACAGCTAGTAACTGTCTGAGGTTAGATTTGAACTGAGGAAGATGAGTCTTCCTGATCCCAGGTTCAGCACTCTGTCCACTGTACCACCTATCTGCCCTATTCTGAACATTTAGCCGAAAGTGACATAAACACAATTTTTTTCCATATCATTCACTGCCTGCTCAAATACTATTATTAGTGGCTCCTAGTAGGATAAATCTCAAATTCCTTAGCCTGGCATTCAAGATTTCTGATATTGTTTTAATTTTATATCCCACTGTACCCCAATACGAATTCTTTAAGCCAGCCAAGGAAGTCAATTGACTGTGCCCTCACAGCTTTGCTCCTGCATTGTCCTCTGTGTACCTGGAGTCATCTTCCCTTTTCACTATTTAAATCAGACATCCTTCGGGGCCTCAGTTAAATCCCACTTCTTGTGGAAACTTTCTTAACCTTTCCAGCTTGGTGATCTCTCCCTCCCAACTTCAAGAACATTCATTGCCATTTCTGAAGCTGCTATGAAGGTCCAGAACAGAGATGCTACAGTGGGGCAGGTGAGTGTAAATTGTTCTATGTGAACTTGTTCGCTGTTAAGAATTCAAGTGGTATCCTGGTATGATAACAGGCAACTGCTTAGCATGCATCTGTCCTTCATGGAAGTGGTGGTGTCTAATTTCATGTGTTTATAGGGAATGGCTTTTCCTACAGGCTTGATGACCCCCCTCCCCACCAAATCACTTTTACAATATAACACCATTCTTCACCTTACATTCTCAGTCTTTGTTATACCCAGAGAGGAAGAGATAGTACACCTGTACTTTATCCACCATGATTCATGTCCTTCTGTTCTGTCAGCATATCTTTTTTATTCCCACAGAGCTCTTAAATCTTTTACTCTTTGTAAGTAGCTTTCCTAAAGAAATTTCATTCCTATACAAAGTAACATCTTTAGCAAAGACTCTTAGTGACAAACATTGAAAAGAGAACTAAAATCATCTACCCTTCAGAAAGTTGGTTGCTAGGAACTATGAAAATCTACACACCATTTAATTAAATGATGTCAACATGGTTTATTATTAAAATACAACGACCAATATCCTAGTTAACATATTTTCTTCAAATCAAACTATTATGATCTCTAGCCCCCAGCAAAGAAATTTTAGTGTATTTTGAAACTTAAAACATATTGACTACATGGTTTGAGTAGTAAATAAGTGGTCATTGACAATAAAAATTTAACTTCAGTTGATCTTTCAAAGTTGCCTGTGTTTTTCCACATGTAAATAAAAAGGTCAATTAGACTACACTAAAATTCTATTTATCCAGAACATTTGGAAAACTGGATAGTCTGGTTAATTATTTTGGTTAACAGAATAACTACATATCACCTTACATAAATTATCAATTTATTAAAAATAATGCATTAGAACACAAAATGCATTAAACTATTCTGACCATCGTTCCTTGATACTTCAGAAAGCACTTGTTCTACCTTAAAATAGCATTATAAATACCAATTGTAACAGCACAGCACTATAAATATAAAACTTATAGAAGACTAGGCTGATTCTATACTGACTCTGAAAGTTGTCTTTTTAATTTTTTAAAAGAATAAATTCCTGATAGTAAATTGCCTTACAAAAGTAGATTACAGAAAAAAAAAAATCAGTTACTTCAAATTCCTTAGTTGATCAGTAACATTTAGGTCTAAAAAAAGTGAAGCAGGTTGTCAGAAGGCATGTATGAAACTTGAGGAAGCAAAAAAATTAAAAATAGTAAAAGGCTATATAACTACACAGATTTTTTTAAAAATATAAAATCTCATGTAATTGGCTACTTGAAAATCTTTGGGACAATTCATGTTTCAGATATGCGACATGTTTAGATGATTTGCAGCCTTTTCCCTAAATACTGGGGTGGAAGGGAGGAGGTGGTGCAACTTTATCATTCCAAACTTCCTTTACAACTTTATAGAATCACAGAATTTTCTGCTACCTAGAACTTAATCTAGATAACAATAGGCTAAAGGATTCAAGAACATAACATCTTTACTGTTTACTTGTACCCAGCTCTGATAACTTAGAACGGGGTGGAGGGGAGGTGAGAGAACGGGAATGGACAACTTCAAGCAAGCATCTAATTATCCATGATGCAAACAATTAATTTTGCTTTTTGTTTTACTTGCTTACCTAAGTATTTACTAATATCTATTTGTATACCAGAACATCCAGTAAAACATGATAGAAGAGTGAAAAGTCAATAGTGTACCACTTAAGTTGGTCTAGGAAAATAAGACACACTCTCCTAGAATTTATGAATGTAAGTTATCAAATTTAACACTGTATTAATGTCACATTTATAATTAACGTCAATATATTCACAATGAAGGCCATATGCTATTTTTTTCCTTTATAGGGTACCTCTGCATCAAGGGGAACACTGCAAAAAGAAAATGGTGCAAGGTGATCCCATTTATAATCTCTGAAGAAAAATGGCATTCTCAGTAACTGTCAATAAAACTACAGTGGTAGACATTTAATAAAATATTAAGATGGGGATTAAAATACATCTCAGATATCAGAAGATATGATTATCTGAGTTTTAGATTTTTTTTTAACCCAACCAAATGTATAATTTGGCTTATGCAAAGGAGCTATGAGGGATTTGGCAATATAAAGAGAAACTATGAATGGCAAAAATCTGGGAGTTGGAAATAGAAAAAGAAACTATGAATGGCAAAAATCTCTTAAATTTCTAGTCCAGGGTGACTTACAGAAGGAAAGAAGTAACCTGAATAAATCCAAGGGCTTGAACTGAAGAATTCATGGGTCAATTTATGTTGGGTATTGTTGAGACACAAGAGAGTCATAAAAAGATGGTACATAGAACACACTGCCTAAGAGAAAGAAAAAAAATCAACGTTTACTTCTAAAGAAGAGTTTAATTTTTCAATTATGTATCCCTAAAATTCTTATTGATGTTCCAGTCCAAGAATTTCAAATTTAAACTAGTTTGTATGTAGAGCTATGAAGGGTCCCAAAATTAAAGGGAAAAAACACTTCGCATCTCTCAGTTCTCAGAAATCAATACATTTCTGAACTAGCCAAGTTATACACAATACATTTCTATGTTCCTTAGTTAACAATATCTTTAGATAGAAAAAGTCCTAATAAGTATTGTGTATGTTTCAATTTTTCCCTTCAAATTTTTGAGTCCTTTTCCTCTTGCCATATACCTCCCTCACTCTCCTTCACCCCCAAAGAAAATTCCCCCATAGCTTCAAAAATTCTGGAAATTTTACATTTCTCTTCACACTTAACAATCTTTTTTTTCCAAGTGGCATTAAGGTACAGGTACATTACTTGTAAAATCCTTATTAACATATTTCCTTTAAGATACATGTTACCATAATGTAACTTCCTCATTCATTCTAATTGAATGGCATTAAACTAAATCATTCAAATTTACTCGTCTTACAAAAACAGAAGCATAACTTATTCTACTATAGTAACTGAATAAAATAAAATTTAAAAATGAAAAGTTAAAGAAAACTTTTCTAATGAGGTTAAAAAAAGACTATATGTTTATAATCAATGAGACTTAAGGAAAGAATACATTCAAGAAACTGAAAAAAAATGCAGAATTTGAAAAAATTGCTTTTAGTACATGTATGTTCCATGATTTAACAATTTGAAAAATGGATCAATACACTCTTTCGATTCAGATAAATCAGCATGAGAGAATTTTTTTTGGAGTAAAGAAAAGCTAAGTTTAATTTCTCTTTTCCAGATGGACATAAAAATCCCACCATATTTTTTATAATAAAAGAACTGCTCTATCATTTGGCAGAAGTACTTTTTGTTTTATTTTGTGCAGAATTATATGTAATTATAATATATATGCCATGTATAATTATGTCATAATTGATAAAACAAGCTTTTGAGGGTGAAAAAGTATTCTATAAAACATGACAATATTACTGTTACCAATGACTACATTTCAGCTCTATAGCAGAGGTTCTTAACCCTTCTTGCGTCATGGACTTCAATGGTAGTTTGGTAACATCAATGGATCCCTTCTTCTAAAAACGTTTGTTGCCTACATTCAAAATTGAAGGAAATGTTAAATTTCCACTAGAGGTTAGAGAGGAAAAAGATGAATTCTCTTCCTTCTCCCCAAGTTAATGGACCCTCTAAAATCAATCCACAAACCACAGTGGGGGGGGGTTCACAGACCCCAAGTTAAGACCTTCCGTTCTGTAGGTACCTTTATGAAAAAATTTAAAATTATAATAGTCTTCTCCACCTTCTTCCATTCTCCAGGACTAATATTTACTTATACAGCATTCGAATAAATATACTGCCTGCTGCCAAAATCATGGCTGTGTCTCTATCCCAACAGTTGTCATATTATGCTTTTCAAATAATTTTTATAAATACATATCTCATTTGATTCTCACAACAACCCTGTGAGATAGGTGGGACACATATTTCTTCCTTCTGCAGCTGAGACAAATGGTTATGTGACTTGCCCAAGGACACATGAATAATTAGTGATGGTGCTAGGTCCCGGTCTTCTGATTCACTGTCTTTGCTTCTTTATACCAGTTATACAGCATTTAATGTAACTTTTATAAGAAAATAAAACTATTTTTATTTGGAAGTGTTTAAATCCAGAAGAAATAGAACATGTAAATGGATTGAAAATAGTCTGATGTGCATGACATGAGAAAATTAACTTTAAAAAAACCAAACACTTCTCATACTAGCTTTTGGAATTGAAAAATAGAGTATCAGGTCACCTGCAGAAAATACCAGTGAAACTTAATTTATTTTTATTTATACAGTACATGTGATTTCACAATCATTTAAAAAATAAAATATATTTTAACTGTATCCATTTTCTCTGTCTCTTTTTTCCATTAAGAAAACAACAAAGTATAATTTTATTCAATTAATGTATAGTTATGACACAGTGATAGACTAAATCAGATACCAAAAAATGAAACATTAAATGACTAACTACAGTATCTTTACTTTGTTTTCTTTAAGTCAATAGGTCAAAGAATACAATCAGAAAAACTGAAAATGCTAAATGTCTGCCTATTGATAATGTGAGGATCATGTTATTTAACTTGAAAATGTTTTGGTTAATAGTTTCTTTAAAATACCCATTCCTTAATTAAATAATTGATAAAGCAAAAAACTTGGGGCCTGAACAGTGAACACATTTAGCCCTACCTGAAAAATTATATTGTAAAGGTCATGATAACAGAAAGTTCTGACTTTCTTTGCTTACTCAAAATTCTCAACTCCCTTCCTGGTTTTCCAGTAAAATAGAGATTCCCACACATACATATACTCACCAGTCAGATAATTTATATAGCAACTTACCATGCTAAAAACATCAAGGACATAAGAACTACCCCAATGGAAGATGAAATTATAGTTATCCACCTTATTACTTTGTGCTCTGTTATTCCTTTTCCATTCTTAATAGCAACCAAAATCCCTAGCCTAGGAAATAAATACTTCCATCAAATTTAATGAGGCCATTTCCGGGCTTTTTTACTTCCATTGTACTCCCATTCAATTTGGCTGTCCTAACATCAAATTAAATAACTAATCTGCTTTAGAAAGAATTCTGGTATCCGATTTAGATTCCATGAACTGGATCCCAACAATTACATCTAAGAATGAACCACAAAAATCAGAAAAAATAAAAAATAAAATATTTAAAGATTTGTTTATATACCTTGGCTGAATCTCTAAATAACATATTTAGGAAGTTAATTTTCTCTACACCTTTTTATCTCTCTCATACGTTTTAAAATTCTAAGATACTCATTTTCTTCTTCAGATAGGAGTACTAATTTAAATGGTATCTATTTTAAAAACAAGTTTCAGAGATGTCTTTTAGTAAATTTCATTTAGGCTACTCATGTTGTAGAGTCTGTTCTAATATTACTCAGTCAGTGAACATAAAGTTTAAGAGAAGAAATGTAAAAGCATTATCATAATTCTACCAAATAATTCAGGTTTAGACATCATCTTAAAGTACTTTACTATTTTGAGCTTAGTGTTAAAGAAAATTATTTTTTAGCAATCACTGTCATGTATGATCATGGTTTACAAGAAACTCCAGATTTTGCTATAAGATATTTAAGCACCTTGAAATTTAATTGCATTTGAAATCATTATTTAAACAAAGAACTCAAATCAAGTAGGTTACTTAACTGAATGGCAATAGAGTATTTTGTGATCTGCTTTGCTTTGTTAGCTGCAAACCCTAAATCTAAACAAAAACCTGTAACATTTTTAATATCTTTGCAGACTATCTGCAAGTGAAATTTTAAAAAACAATTATACTAAGACATAAATAGGGTTTTAATGAGAAAGTTAAACATCACCACTGCTAGAATTGGGTAAATCATTTTACTCAGCCTCAAAGAGCTGCTCTGTCTTTTCATACAAGTGGCCATAATTTTAAGAGCTCAAAAGATGTAGGATTCTCAGCACAAAGAAATGGAGACATTCTGGAGTAAAAAAAAAAAATCGTAACTACCACAGGGGACATTTTGGTGTTGCATATAGTCTTTAAATCATTCTAGGAAACAGTTTTATTCGAAATGCTTCTACTGAACTTTTCAAGACGTTTTTAAAAAAAGGATAAATAAGAAGTTATTCTGAAATGGTGGAAAAATATAATCAAAAGCAAACGATGAAGAACTGGGCTGCAACAAAGGTCATATAATTCTTATCATCCAAGAGTTCTTACTTAAAGGACACATCTCTGGCTATCTGCCCTTAACCCACTTTGGGAAGTTAAGTTCCTTAAAAACCAATACCTCTTTTTTTTGCCTGGTTCTTACTTTCTTATATATTATCTCCTAATTTCTGAGGATTCTCAGAAAATCTCATTAGAAGTCTTAAAAAATTAGTGTTCTACATTCCAATAAACAATACATGCTGTAGCTCATCAAAGTAACTTTCAATAAACAATGGGGCAATTGATGAGAAATAGGCAGTCTTAATGTAGGACCAAGAAAACCTCCTACTCCAATAACTTGAAAATGCAACCAGGTCATGTTCTGAACCAGCTTACTAAAGTACAATTTAAATGTTTTCTAGCAGTAAAAACACCTACGAGAGCCAAAACACATTTGCATTAGATTGTGGGCTATTTCTTTTAAAGAAATATCAAAAATGTATTTTTTTTTTGAAACAGTTCAATTGTAAGTAAACATGAAGGATATCAAAGATCTTGTTTATCTCCACTTTTGCCAGTGGATTCAGATGTAACTGGAACCTTATTATTTTCAATAAAAACAGATTCAAAGGCAGCTTCCTGCTCCTCCAATGTGTCAGCAGCAGTAGTTCCCCTAATTAGGGTTGAGGTGGTAAAAGCTCGTTGCTGCTCTGTAATCTTATTCAATTCCACTGTTTTCCTACCTCTTCTTTTACCAAGAATTTTGACATAATTAGCTGGCACAAGTCCTGTTGTTTGACCATCAAGGCTAGCAAGAAGCCAGCCACGAACTTTGGGCTGTTGTTCTGATGGAAGGAAAAAAAAGTTTTGCAATTATAAAATACTCTGGCAGTAAATGACAGAATAGACATTAAAACACAGTAGGTAAGATATAAAACAAAAATAAAATACTAGGTAAAATTCAAATTTTAAAAAGTGTCCTTAATAGTCTCTTGTTTGCATAAGACATTTCAATTATAATCCAAAAATGTATCAGGAAATTAATTCCTCCAAATATACAAAATAATATCCACTGGAATGCTTAAACCTTTCTATATTTCAAATTCACAAAACCAAAGACAAGGATTATGTTTATTTTCAATTTTCTTACTTTCCCTGTTAATAGGAAAAATAATGTCTATTTACTAAAACATAGCTTGCAAAGTAATATTCAGTTTAGGTGGTATAATTCCCCTTTGTCCTTTTGGTAAACTATAAAGAAAATTATTCCATTTCATCTGTGATAGGAGAACATGCTAAAACATATTGTTATGAAATTTTCAAAGCAATGAATATTGGATTAAATCCAGAATGAAAAAAATACTTTAAAGTACTCAGATTTCTAGACAAAAGTTCAAAAACTCAAAAGTGACTTACAAAAGAAAGTTTTAAATATTCATTTTTGAAAGATTTATTTTTGCATTTTAAAGCTCTAATGTTAGTATACCTAGTTATACATAGCATCTTGCAATTGCTAAATCTGTTCAGTTATCTTTCAACAATGTAACATAAGATAGAGATAGGTCATCACGGAAGATTAAAGATTTCCTTATTCTGTAGAGAATTATTCTAAGAGAAAAAGGAGAAAACAAGTGAACCAGTCCCTGGAAACAAGTTTAAAGTCTAAAATGTTCAATACATTTAACTATTCATTTACACCTTTTACTTGATAGAAGGAGAAAGCATCAGAATCCAACTAAAATATTAGAAGCCACTGCTATAAAAGGACCAGAGGAGCTAGCCATCAATTAAGGGAGTGTCCACAATCAGGGAAGGTGAAAGGAATAAGTATCTATTATGTGTCTACTATGTGCCAGCTCCTACAGTACTTTTTTTTTTACAAGTATTATCTCATTTGATCCTCAGGACAACTCTATAAGGTAGGTCCTATTATTATTTGCATTGCCCAATTGAGGAAACTCAGAGAGACAGAGGTTGTGACTTGCCCGGGGTCACATAGTACCTGAGGTTAGGCCCAGTGCTCTATCCACTACACCACCTATCACTGTTGAAAAAGTCTAGACTGAAAAATAAAACTTTTCTATTCATACCTAATGGTCTGGCATCATAAAGAAAAAAGTTAAGTGCTACATTCTACCTACTGTTTAAGTATCTAATGCTCAAAGCAGTAACTTAATAAATACTTTAAACTTATAAAAGCATATCCGGTAACACCTCATTTATCTAGTCTACTCCACTAGTAACAAAAATCTTTTAAACCATTTTTGATAGAAATGTTTCTAAAATATATGATGCCCTTCATTACATTCTTAAATAGTGTATGGAACATAACACTTGACTTTTCCTGGTTCATTCCAGATAATTTCAATCAATTTTTGAAGGGAGGGTCCAGATTTGTCACTGAAATGAATTAGGGAATTCTTGGTTTGGAAACAATCCACCAAAGCAAACAGGCAACTCCTCTGCAACCTTAAGTCAAGAATGCTGGCTTTGGCACTGACAGGTCAAATGACATCTCTGTTATCATCGTCACACAGCTAGCATATATAAAAAGTAGAACTAGAATCTACCTCTTTCCTCACTCAATAACCACCTTCTACTCATAACAAATTGTCTTTATCAATATCGTATTATAATATAGAGAAGTCATCAGGAACTACTGTGGCATAGAAGACTATTTGTGTCAATAAATGACTTTATAATGGTAACTATATCTTTAGAGAATTTCAGGCTACTTATAATTTTGGTTTTTTCCTTATTGTAGGATTGCCAGCTATCCTTCTTGTCAAGTGGAAAAAGCATATACCTATGAGGCAGGAGACTGAGTTATAGTCCCAGTTTTGACACTAAGTAGCAGTATGACTTTGGAAATATCACTGGACCTCTTTGGGCCTCAGTTTCTTCATTTGCAAAATGAGTTAAAACTATGGAAGGGGGAAGGGAATAAGCATTTGTTAAATAAATAATTACTATGTGCCTGGCACTGTGCTAAATACTTTACAAGTATTACCTCATTTGATCCTTACAGCCCTGGATAGCAGGTGTTCTTCATTACTGTTACTCCCATTTTAGAGGTGAGGAAACTGGGGCAAACAGAGTTGAAGTGACTTGCCCAGGGTCACACAAGCTAGTGTCTGATTTGACCTCATATTTTCCTGATTCTAGGCTCAGTCTTGAAAGGCAGGGAAGACGAGATGATCTGAGAGTCTGAAGTTTAGTAACTTCGACCTTCAATATTCAGTGCCCAGGTGGCAGTGAAATAAGAGAAAAAGGCGGGGTAAAACAACTGTCTTCTATGACTCTTTCTTTCCACACTCTCCCCTTCCCACTCTTAGTTCCTTGGACAAGTGCCCACTTATGTGGAAAGAGAAGTCATTTCTTAAGAGCAAAGACAGCAAATAGTGAACTTGGGGATAGACAGACTAAGGATTGAAGCAGCATTCGTTTACTTTAGGGTTTGACTAGAATCAGTGAATTGCCTGGGTTTGTTTTTTTTTTTTTGGTAGAGTATATAGGCTAGGGAGTAAAAAGGGCAGCAGTAAAGGGAGAAGATGGAAAGGAGATCTTCCCTCATGCCACTTCAAGTCTCATTCTGGACCAGCCCAAGTATAAAGTGACAATCAGGAAGTGCCAGTGAGGTGAAGAAGGGAGGAAAAAAGGAGCAAAGGAGAGTTTCTGTGACTACCCAATGTAGGGGCCATTCTAGGACAGTCCTATAAGTGGGTCAGATCTAAGTCAAAGGCATTTCTCCACTACTGTTTTGTCCTATCATTTATTTGATCTTTATATGTTAACACTGCCTTACCTTTAGTCTCTTACCTCATTTCATGTGGGTGGCTGTAATATTAAATCTTAAAAAAAAAAAAATCACTCTATTTGTAGAGTGCCTATTTTCTTGAAGAGCTCAATAGACAAAATCTAAAGTAGCTATTTTACTATGCATGTCACTGGAAGAAAAACACTATATCATCTAATAATAACATAAACAAGTAAATCAAAATAATTACGTGACATCTCCAATTAAAAATGTCTGCATTTGAAGGGTTGGCTTCAAGATCCAGCAAGTTTTAACTGGTTTAACTAGTTTAAATTTCTCAATAATTCACACAACAAATCAATGTGTTGGTGCTGTTGTTCAGTCATGTCTGACTCTTTGTGACCTCATTTGGGGTTTTCTTGGCAAAGGTACTGGGGTGGTTTGCCATTTCCTTCTCTAGCTCATTTTACAGATGAGGAAACTGAGGCAAACAGGGTTAAGAGACTCGCCCTGGGTCACACAGTTAATACGTGTCTGAGGCTGGATTTGAAATCAGGTCCTCCTGATTGGAGGACTGCACTCTATCCACTATACCACCCAACTGCCCTAAAAACAAAACAAAACAATGTATTTAAATAGTAAGACTGTTATTACAACGTAGTTAACACAATGTATTTAACTTTAAGTTGAGGTAAAAATTGGCTAAAACCATTGAAGGGCTTGTGTTTTCAGTAAGAAGACCACAGATATACTTTAAAATGATTAATAAATGAAATTATTATTAAATAATTTTACTAAATAAATGAAATTAATAAAAAAACTATGATCTCAATATTGCTATCCAAACTGCATCTCCACAAAAAATTCCTATTACTCTGACTACTGAGAAATACAGATGACAATAATTTTGTCTGAAGTCATTAAAACAGCGTTTTTTTTTGTTTTGTTTTGTTTTTTTAAAAAAGAGGCAAACAACATACAAATTTCAGTTAGTTTGCTAAGTCATTGGAAATTCGTTAAAAAGGAATATTCAAAATATGAATAAATGATTTACTGAAATTTGGTATTGCTCCTGGTTTATGAGCCCACATATTTTCTGATATAAATTCAATACCATTACCAAATAAAAGCAAAATACTCCTTTGAGGCAGAGTACTAGTAATGCTATATTCCCAATGTGGAGACTTGGATAAAAGCAGATAATTCCCTGGTAATTTATTAGGTTATACAAGCATTATTCTTCAAAGAGATGGCTTGCTTCCAGTTTGGAATTCACATATTTTGAGTTCTTCTAAAAGAGGCATTATATAAACACAAAATGTTTCCCTTTTTTGTTTTTATTATTATTGCTGGACAAAATCTTGATGCTGTATTTCTCTCCTGAAGGTTTTGAGGTTTTAAATTAACATATGAAAAACAAATGTAACTAATTCATAATTAGCATGGTGTCCGGAATCCTCAGTGGCAATTAGGAGCAATTTATTCACAAACAAAAAATTTCACAGACAAGAAAACACAGATTTTACACATTAAATATCAGCAATACTCATGAAATATCGAAGCATATTACCTTTGGGTGCCAAGTTTAGCATATCACCAGCCCGGAAAGAAATTTCTTCTTCAGAAACAGCAGCAAAATCATATTCTGCTCTAGCTACAACATGGTCATCCTCACCACTTGCCCAACTGGTGGTAGCTATATTCCAAATTGTGAATTAGATTAAGTTAATAAAAAAATATCAGCAGGAAAAGCCACCCATTTCATTAGATGCAGTTTTAAAAATATATCTTATTCTCTAAGAGAACCAGAAAAAATGTATTCTGCACCACCAATACTGAATTCCTCTGAGTCTACTTCAAACTTTTCCTACTGTTCAGCCCCCCATTCACCTTTTATTTTTTGGCATATGACTGTGACTCCTAGTTCACTGCAAATTGAAGCCAAACAATGTGAACTTTCAAATTTCTCTTCTCTTTACCTATGCATGTCTTTCTATCCATCTCCTCCTCCCTTTCAATCTCAAAGGAAGTAATTTCTTTTCTTAGGCAAACCCTTTTACTACTAATTACTTTTGATGACATCCATCTCAAACCCTTCCCCAAGGAAGGGTTTGCCCAATCAATTTTGCCCTTTGACATTTACATCTTCGATACTTCTTGAGGCTTCTTTCTTTTCCTACAAATACATCCCTCTTTCTTCTCCCTTGGCAAGTTCATTCACATCCATACATTTACCTATGAACTTTAGGTAGATGATTGCAAAATCTACACATCCAGCCCTGCTCTCACATTTCTGCTTATTGGATATCTCTCTTTTAATGTCCTGTTAGTACCTGAAACTTAAACCTAGAACCAAAGTCACTATTCACCTCACTCCACCCCCACTTAGCTTCTCCTCTTGTCTTTTCTATTTCTAAAAATGGTACTACCATTATTTCAGTACCTCAGCTTAAAACCTTAGAAGTTTTTACTTCTTTCCTCTTCCTCATCCCACATATCTAAATAAGTCACTAAGCCCTACTGATTGTCACAGCTGCAATTCAACAACTGAACAATGGACTATGTACAACAAAGCAGTGTGAAATATCTCTTCCATCAGACCCCTCTTATTTCTACCTTTGACATGGACTCTTGTACTAATCTCCTAACTGGTATTCCTCCACTCTCTATGCCACAATTCATATTATATACTCTTGCCAGATTGATCTACCTAAAGCACAGCTTATATGTTATATCCTTGTGTTCAAAAATCTTCAATGACTCCCCACTGTCTGCAAAGTTTAAAATCCTTAGCTTGAGGAGAAAGTGTGGTGCATTTGAGTGGACTAGAGGACCAGGACACTTGGGTTCAAATCTCACCTTCAACATTTACTAGCTTTATGCCCATAGAAAAGTGACTTAGTCACTCTGAGACCATTTGCTCATCTATATGAGTACAGTATCTGTAATAATTACTTTTCAGGGATATTGTAAAGATCAAATGAGAAGTACATAAAGTACTTTGTAAACCTTAAAGCACTACATGTTAACCTGTCAGCAAGTATTTAAATCACTTCACGATCTAGCCCTAACTCAAGCCTCATTTCCATTATTCCCCTAAATATACCACTTAGAGTTTCTGAAACACACGTGAAAGTTTTACACAGTTTCCTATTTATTTTAATCCTAATCTGTATGATGTAGGGTGCTCTTGGATGAGGCAATTCGTTTTATCTACACAGATTAGCAACTTTTCTGCAACTTGCAGTCTTTGAGACCAGAAATAGGCCTGGACCCTGGGACTTACTTTCAGAAATCTGATTCATTTTTCTGGCACTAGCTCAAACATTATTTCCTCTAAGCTTTCTCTGAAAAATTTTGTTGGAAGTGATCATTACCTTCTTTGATTTCCTTTAGTACTTTGTACTCTATGTATAGCAGTTCAACATATTCTAACTTATATTGTAGTTTCTTGTGTAGACTTATCTCAATTACTAAACTATATGGTGGCTAAGAGACAAAGACCATGCCATTTGTTTTTGAAAATTCTGGATATCATCGAGCAAAGTGCCCTTGTATAATGTTGGTTTGCAATGAGTATTTGTTTAATCAATGACTAAATTAACAGGGCTGTTTTCTGCTAATTATTGTTTTTCCGGTCAAAACATCCTTTACTCAAATATTTCTACAATCAGATGATATGCCCCATTCATTAAAAACTCAAGGTGGCTATGTTACCTTATTCCTTTATAACAGAAATATGATTATTTGTAACCTTACAAATTGTCCTTACCTGTTACTTCCTCACTGTGGGTGGAGAGCAGTTTCCAGATAAGATAAGGACCCCCAAGGATAACAGCAAAGAACAAGAATATTGGCCAAGATTTTGCTGAGTTAGCTGCTCTATCTTCTGGGCCAAGGCAAGCCACAGCACCTTCACTTTCTGCCCATAAATCCTCATTCTCGGAGCCTCTTCTTAAACCCATCATCTGTTGCAACCTTCTGTAGAGATATCGTATAGTCCTAACTAATGCAAAAGCTGAAAACACTTTTGTGAAATGTATTTTCAACCGGGAAAAATGATTGGCTACATCCAAAACGGCTCTAAAACTGTTATAGACAGCTGAAAAGGTGGCATCCATCATCATACTGACAGAAGCAAATGCATGCACAATACTTTCAATGGACTGAAATGCACCTCTGCTGCTTTCTTCAGCTTGCTGGACAAATCGGCTAGGAGGAAGATCATCCATACGGAACCGGTTATAGCCTAACCCACCATATCCATAACTATAAGGATTGTAGTTTCCATAAAATGAATTTCCATATGCTCCATAACCAGAAGAAAAGGAAGTGTAAGCAGGTCTAAAAGTGTTCAGATTGCTGCTTCCTGTCTGCTGTGATGGCCTTGGAAGAATTGGTGGGGGTACTCTTGTAAGAGTTGGCTGCCCAGGCCTTGTCAATAAAGTAGGACCCAAATCAGCAGATCTAAAAAAAGAAAATTTCAGAGGTTCAGGATCCATAACCATATTATAGTGAAAATCACTCAAGCACTCAAATTCAATTCAGTAATTATTTATTAAGTTCCTCATATGCACTTAAGTTGAGAGACATATAATAGGAAATACAAAAATGCTACACTTTTACTAAGTTATTTCAAGTTATGTGGGTATTTTCTCTACACCTTCATAGCTCTTTCTGAGTTGCTTTGTGTTATGTGCCTGTTAGTCAAACTTTCAGAAGAAAGAGATACAGTATATCATTGGGTTCAATTCTCAGGAAATAGGGGTAAAAAAATTTCCTGCTTACCTCATAAGCTTGTGAAAATCATATGAGATTCATTCATTCATTGAAGCATTTATTTCATGCCTATTATGCATAGAGCCCTGTGTTAGGCACTAAAGGAGATAAAAAATTTATATAAAACAGTATCTGCTTTCACAGCATGAAGGAACTTTGTAAAGTATAAAGTCCTATTTAAACATAAAGTATGTAATTACTGTGAAGAATTATTCCTGTCCTCTAATACTTGACAACTGCACTGGGGACACAATACAGAAAATAAAAATACGAGGTGGCATATGTGATTAAATAACAAGGTGAACAGTATAAATGATAAATGCATATGGAGTTCTGAAAAATTTAATCATATCACGCTTCCTCTCAAAAAAATTTAGGGTCTCCTTGTTCACTACTCAGGAAAGTTCAAACTCTTTGTCAGATAAAGTCCTGTACAATATGATGCTACTCTGTTGTTCCATCCTTATCTCATATTCTAATCCTCTACATATCCCCTACAGGGTAGCTAAACTCTACTCTCTACCCACTACATATCCTAGTGTTCTTTCTAGCTTCTGTTCCTATGCCTAGAACTCTCCCTCTCTCTTGCATAATGCACTTATGTGATACTGTACATGTTTGTGTAACATCCCTTTGACAGTAAGCTCCACGAGAGCAGGGACTGTGGTTTCTCTAAACTTTATATTTTTCCTGTGTCTAGCATAGCACTCTGCCTACAGTAAGCTGAATGAAAAAACTAAATAAAAGTAAAAGGAGAAAGACTATCTGGCTTCCATTCTCCCTCTCACTATTCTACTCACTGCAAGTCCCTGTTATTGATGGTCTCAAAACTGCTGGACAAAGGGCTCCTACAAACCAATCTACAAAGCAACAAGAAGCACAACCTACAAGCAAACAAAAATAAGTATGCTGCAAAAACAAAACACTGCATACATATTCAACTCTGATGTGCTTTACATAGCTAGAAACAAGAAATATAATATCAAACGTTTTCTATTTACCTTGTATCTACTATTATTAACAATGACCACTGAATACTATTGTGCTATAAGAAATGGGGACACGGACTTCATAACAACCTGGAAAAGCCTACATGATATAATGCTGAGTGAGCAGAGCAGAACCAGGAGAACATTATACACAACCACAGATATATGGATTCTGTGAGGACTAACCCTGATAGACTTTGTTCTTCTCAGCAACACAAGGTGCAAAGACTCAGTCCAAAGGACTCAGTTAGGAGAATGCTATCTACATTCAGAGAAAGAACTATGAAGTATGAATGCAGATTGAGGCACACTTTATGCTCGCCTTTTTTTTTCTCTTTTGTTTTCGCGGGGTTTTTTTGGTTCTGTTTCTTCTTTGTCATGATTCATTCCATTGGTCATAATTCTTCTTCACAACTTGACTACTGTGTAAATAAGTTCAACTCGAAGTTATAGGTATAAGATATATCGGATTCCTTGCCGTCTTGGGGGGGGGAGAAAATCTGGAACTCAAAATTATGTAGAACCGAGTGTTGTAAACTAAAATAAAAAAAAAAATACAAAAAAACCCGCAAACAATGACCAATGTGTCCAAAAGATAGGGCTATTTATTAAGCGAACAATCTCAAATCTTGTTTTCATGCACTTCAAAGTTTGCTGAGCATCTACAGATGCAATTTGGCAGGAACATATTCTAGTGCTGTCTTTTTTTTTTTCGGTGATTGAGCAAAATTTGATATTCTGTCTTCATCTCAGCACTGACCACGATACAGGAAGCGAGAATAATACACAGTAGAGGAGAATAAGTCTTAAAATGACTCTTCCAAAATCCAGACCCAAATATTAACAGAACTTGGCAAGACAAGAACAAAATCATCCCAATAAACATTTATTAAATGTCTAAAACAAAACACCTTTTACAGAGGCCTCCGGTAGTTAAATGCTTTTTTACCATATACTCCGTGTCCCAGCCACTCTATTATTATCGAGTTAGTGCTGGACAGCAATGCCCTCAAGGCTTTGAGTGAAAGGGATTCATTTTTATTTCTTGAATAATGAGGCTTCAGTAAGGAGGTTCCGCCTTCCCCGTACTTTGTGTACACACACACACACACACACACACACACAGACAGACACACTTCAGCTCAGAGGTAGACAGCTGGACGCCCCTTGCTCTTCTCTCATACACGCACCCCTCTAGTCCAGACCCTCATCGTTTCAGGCCTGAACTACTGATCTGGCCTGTCGGTGAGTCGACCTCCCTCAAATCTCTTCCCACTTCAATCCATTCTCTATTCAGCCAGTAAATTCATTTTCCTAAAACTCTCGTCTGATCATGTCACTCCCCCCTCCCCCCATTAGCTCCAGTGGCTTCCTACAGATTTCCAACACGCTCCGTGGGGCTTTTCACTTAGACCTCCTCCTCTCTTCACGGTCTTTTTACACCTCAATCCGACGACACCGGCCTCCCGACTCGGCTCTGGCCGTCCCCCTGCCCGGAATGCGCGCCCTCCTCGGCTCTCACTACTGACTTCCCGGGCTCCCCGCCGCCTTCTGCAGGAAGCTTTCCCCGCCGACCCCTAAGTTCCAGTGCCATCCGTCCGTCGGTCATTTTCCACGTATCCTGGGTTCTGCCGGTCGGGACGCAGCTGCTGCCAGGCTGTCTCTCCTCCGGGCAGAGACTGCCTTTCCCCGTGTCCTCGGCGCCCGGCCCGGCGCCTGGCACGCACAGCAGGCGCCTAACAAAAGCTTGTGGGCCCGCTGAACACCTCAGAACGCAGCTCGCCCAGAACCGCTTCCCAGGGCCGGGGCGGCGCCGTAGCCCGCCCCAGCACTCCCGGCCTCTGGGGCCCCGGAGGCCGCGGCGCTAAGGGGGCGTGGGGGAGGGGGACCGAACTCAACGATCGTAACCGCCGCTACCCCCGTTTTCTCAGCCTCCCCGACAGCATGAGCCAAGGGGCCCCCACACTTACTGGAAGGAGGGGCCGGGCCCGGGTCCTGTTACTGCCCCCGGGATCCTCCGAGTCTCCCAAGGCTTCGGCGGAGGCGGCGGCTGAGACGCCATCTCCTGCGGATTTGCTCTTCTCTCGCTCGGCTTGGCGGTGGCTCCAGCCGGGGTCATAGGAGCGTCCCGCGCCGAAAGACCCGACGAGGAGAGCGACGAATCATCCACTTCTCTAACCTCCTCCCTCCCCCGCCCCCTGCCGGGCCGAGGGTTCGGCTTTCCACGAGCAAGAGCAAGTCTTTTCCCCGGCGGAGGCGCTACTGGGTGACATGCCCCCACATTCTGTGGAAGACAACTCGGTTTCCCCTCTTTCCTTTCTTGTCTTCCGGTAGCAGCTCTCAAGGGAGGGGAGGGGCTTATCGATGTTTTCTTTTGCGCCTAAGGAGTTCTGGAGACAGTTGTTTTCCCACTTCTCTAGATCGCAGTCAATATTCCACTGGGCAGCGATCCCTCCGCCGGGGGCCCTGAGACAAGATTGGGCCCTCACAACCCTTGTCTTTCTGAGGGCGGCCCTTGAGAACTCACGCACTTCTCCTCGACCCATGGGCGGGGCAGGGGCAGGGCAGGGCCGGGCCGGAGATGGCGTTGAGGAGAGGCGGTACCTTAATGCGGCGGAGCGTGTTTCCTCAGGGGACGGTATTGCGCGAGGCACCGAGTATCTTCTTTTTTCGCCCCCATTCCCTCGGAGGCACCGAAGGGGTTAAGTTGGGTTGCTGCTGTTGCCGCCGCTGGAGAGAGGCTCCCGGGAAGCCGGGCTGAAGGGACCGGGGCGGAAGAGAGACGGGCCTCGACGTGCCCGCGCCTGCCGCGCACGCGGGGAGCAGGCGTGTGAGGAAGAACCGAGGCCGGCGGCTGATTGCCGGAGCCTGGACCCGGCCGGAGGGACACGAGCGAACTTTCCCAGCAGCTCGTGGTGCGGGTGTTAGCCCAACTCCTGAATCTGCATCTCGCCCCAGGAAGGTCTCTGAGGGTGAGAACGACCTGTGTGAGGCTGTTTTAGGTATTCCAGGAGGTGGGTATCATTCCGGGGGTGACACATGCCTTTTCTTTTTAACCTCCTCTCCTTCCTCTGCCCCTCCCCCTTCACTCCTGCATCCCCCTTTCCCTTTTAGGTGCTTTATTTTACTGTACTGTATAAGGGGTGAACCAAGAAGTCCCTGTCCCACCCCACTTTACAGGGTGGGGGCGGGGAAGTAGGAACTCCCGGGAGTTTGGGGGCAAAGCCCTTCTGCGGTCTGTACGCGTGGGAGGCGTGCTGCCAGAAGTTCCAGAACTTTGTCTTATTTAGAATGCCTTTCCTTGTCTCATCCCAAATTAACACAAAGAAGAAAAAGGGTCCTTTGTTTAAAAAAATAAAGAAAAGGTGATGAGACCCAGGATCTTAAGTGTTCGGTTATAGCCGACTGAACCCCGACCGGATTTGGGAGTCAAAAGATTCGGCTTTATTGTTAGCAGTTATATCGGAATCTGTTGAGTTGCTTAATATCCGCGTGACTGGGCAAGTTATTTGGCGCTCCCTCAGCTTCACTTGGCTGTCTATTAGATGAGGATCTAGTACAAAAGTTAAATTCCTGTGCCTTATCGAGGCACGGAGGTGACCGCTTGGTTCTCATGCACTATGTTGGCATAACACGTGCTTTAACAGTTCCTATCAAGTTGGAAAAGATTTTAGTAGGGGACCAGCATGTCATTTGAGGACCAACCTTCCTAAGCTAAAGAATAATTCCCCTCTAAAAAAAAAAAGTGGTGTGGTTTTTTTGCGGGGGGAGGGGAGAGTTTTAGCAGCTCGGATCAGTAAGGCATTCAGAGAATTCATTTCCAATAGGTTGAAGGAATCCTCGGAATGATATAATAGATCTTTTGGAGTATCGAAGAAGAAAATAAGAGTAAAAATATGTGCAGTGCTACTCATACGGTGCTTTTTTTTTAAAACTGTACTTCCAGTGTTGAAAGATTGAGCGTAAAGTGAAAAAAGCCCATATTTCTCATTTCCTCTTTCTAACAATAGCTAATTTAGCAGGTGAATGAGCATTTGGTTGCTGGATCAAAACAATGTGCGTTAGGATTTTTAAGGGCCTGAGTTACTAAAAATGTTCCATAATAGCATTGTACGTGCAGTTAGGCTTGGGCGTTTTGCGTAGTAGTCAACTGATATTTAAATATTTATTTTTTATTAGGAAAGGAGACTCGCTGAGTAGGGGAGGGGGGACATATTAGGAAATGGTGGGGTAAAACAAACCATCTCAGTAAAAATGAAGCATTATAATTATTTCTCCTGGAAATGTGTTAGAGTTCTTTAGTAAGGAGGGTTGAGTGATCCTCAGATTTGTGAACCACTTCTTTCAGGGTTTAATGTGCCACCTATTTCTTGAATTAACAGTGCGTTCTTATTTTAGAAAGGTGGGTTCAAATGATTTTAATCTTTGAAACCCAGAGAGAAGGAGCACAAGATAAAGAGGAATAATGAAGGGCTTGCAGCAATATTTTGTTAATTAGTTAGAATCCTTGGGGAAAATATCCCCATAATCTAGGCATTTCTGCTTTTTACATTATTTACCTGTCATTTGTGGTGGAGTTGACCATTGGCATGGTGCAACTGTGAATTAAATAAATACCTTGTCCATGGTCTTAAGGACTAGAATAATGAAGATGATCTGGTAATACAGAACAGCTATCATTTATATAGCCCTTAATATGTTCCAGGCACTATGCTAATAAATATTTTCTTCCATTCCTCACAGCAATTATGGGAGGTAGGTACTATTATTATCCCCATTTTACAGATGAGGAAATTGAGGCAAACAGTTAAATGAATTGGCCAAGATCATACAACTTGAAAGTGTCTGAGACCAGCCTAGCACTATCACACTACAACACCTACGTTAGCTTGGTGCCTGGCACGTACTAGCTGCTTGATAAATGCTAGCTGACATTAAATGCCTACTATGTGCAAAGTACAGGAAATAGGTTCAAAACTACAAACAGTTTGTGTTTTCTGGGAACTTGCCTTATGCTAGACGGAAACAATTATGTATAAAGATTAATGTATGCTGGAGGAGGAAGGACGAAAGTATGTTTCAGAAGGTGTTGGTTACTAAAGGCTTCCCAGTGGAGGTTGCAAATGAGCTGAAGTTTTAAGGTGGCTGAGGACCAAGGCAGAGGGGACCCAATGCTGAGTTTGAGAAACAATAAGTAGCACTGTGCTAAGCTCTGGAAATACAAAAAGAGGCAAAAGACAGTCCTTGCCCTCAAGGAACTTACAATCTAATGGGAAAAACCATGCGCAAACAAATATATACAAAATCTAGTTATCCACAGGATAAATTAACCAAGGAAAGCACTGGGGCTGGGGAAGGCTTCCTGTGGAAAGTGAGATTTTATTTGGGACTTAAAGGAAGCCTGGGAGGTCAGTAGTTAGAATAGAGCAGAGAGAGCATTCCAGCCTTGAGGAGAGCAGCCAGAGAAAATGCCTGGAGCTAAGACATGTAGTGTCTCCTTCCATTGTCACTGGATCAAAGAGTATGTGTTGAGGAGTCAGGTATAAAAAGATTAGAAAGATAGGGAGGGGTATAGGTTATGAAAATCTGCTTTGAAAGCAAAACAGAGCATTTTGTACTGGAAGCTCTAGGAAGCTGCTAGTTTATTGAGTAGGAGGATGACATGATCAGACCTGTGTTTTAGGAAAATGACTTTAGTGGCTTAATGGGGGCTGGATTTGAGTGGAGAGAGACTTGAGGCAGACAGACTTTGCAGTAATCACTAGTGATGAGGGCCTGCAATTAAAGTGGTGGCAGTGTTGTTGAGGTTTAGGGGTGATAGGACCCTGAAATAGCAACAAATGGTCCCTGCCTTGAAAGAATTCGACCCAAGCTTTCTTTCAGCCAAAGGCAAGGTTTATTAGAACACTGATAGAGGGCAAGCATGATTCTAAAAATCTACCATGTTGGCCAAACACTTAAGGAATCTGAGCCTTTGTGACACTTTTGGCAAGTGGACCAGATTGAATCTGAGCACCTTAATGGAGGTAAGATGGATCTTATATACCTAACACTGTGGGAATACAGAAGGGCTCCATTTGGAGAATTAAGGGAGTGGTGATCTAGGGTGGGGCTGGGTGCTGACATTGAAAAGGCAGTTAATTAACTGGGAAGGGCCTATTGCCCCAGGTGAATGCCTGGGATCTGGGCCTTTTGGGAAAAGTCCAGGGGCTTTTCCTTTTTGGGGTCCAGATCCCAAAGGGGACCTGGGGGTTCAGATTCCATCCCCATCATTGTCAGAGGAGAGAAAGGGGTGTGTTTGAGAGATGTTGCAAAGGTAAAATCAACAGGCCTTGGCAACAGACTAGATATGGGGGGGGGGGCGGGGGAGAGATAGTGAGAAGTCTAGCATGACTTCTAGGTTTTGTACCTGAAAGACTGAGAGGTTGCCTTAGTAATAGAGAAGGTAGGAGCAGGAGAATGTTTTGGGGGAAAGATAATGAATTCTGTCTTGGACATACTGAGTTTCAGATTTCTACTAGAGGTTTAGTATGAGATAGCTGAAAGGTAGTTGGAGTATGAGATTGGACATCAATAGAAAGATTGGGACTTTCCAGGTAGATTGGAAAATCATCAGCATAGTGATGGTAAAGTCCATGAGAGCTGATGAGATCACTAAGTAAAATGGTGAAGAGGAAGAAGAGAAAATTGCCAAGGACATAACCCTGGGGAACATTTACAGTTAGAGGGTCTGATCTGGAGGAAGATTTAGCCAAGGAGACAGAGAAGGGTGGGTCAGATAGGTAGAACAAAACCTGGAGAGAGTGGTATCCTGAAAACCTAGAGGGAAGAGAGTATCAGTGGAGGATAGAGTGATCAAAAGTGTTAAAGGCTGCAGAGAGGTTAAGAAGAATGAGGATTGAGCCCAGGCCAGTGACTAGCAAATACGAGATCATTAGTAGCTTTGGAGAGAGCAATTTCAGTGGAATGATAAGGTCTGAAGCCAGACTGTAAGTAGATAAGAGATTGAGAGAAGAGAAAGTGGAAGCACCAATTGTAGACAGCCTTTTCAAGGAGCTTAGGGCAGAAGGGATAAAAGATGATTGTTAGCAGGGATAGAAGAATTAATTAAGTGAGGGGTTTTGTAGGGTGGGAAGCTATGAGCATGTTGTTTGTAGGTAGTAGGAAATGAGCCAGTAGACAGGGAGAGATTAAAAATAAGTGAAAAAGTAGAGATGACAGAGGGGCAGTCTGTTGGAGGAGACAGGATGGAATATCACTGAAACAAGGAGAGGGATTAGCCTTGGGAAGGAGTGAGAGTAAGGCCTCTTTTTTATGTGAAATAGGAGTGAAAGAGCAGAGTGGCAAAAAAGTACATGAGTCATAGAAGATGAAGAAGAGGGAGTGGGGAATGGCCTCATTTTTTTTCTGTATGATGTGAGGCAAGGCTTTCAGCTTAGAGAGGTGGGGAGAGGAAGCCATGGGAGATTTGAGGAGGGATAAAAAGGTTTGGAAGATACGCTTTAGAGAGTGTGATAGTGATTTGATAAGGGAGATAACAGCAAGTTTCACTAATCACAGCTTAGAGCCAGATATAGTTGCAATGAGCAATAAAGATTTACCAGGACTCACATACACAAGGGATTTCATTAAAACAGCTTTCCCTCTCAAATTTAAACTTGTCCTGCTGTAAAAACCAATCATTAGAATCCTTTCTATCTATTGTACATAAACTTGCAACTTCTCAGCAAGCTAAGTTCATTATTTAGGACCTACATAACTCAAACAAGTTCTTTTCCTGGGGCCGATGAACTAGCCCATGCAGATGGTTTCCAGGGACCTTGGCAATTTGCAAAATAAGGAGAATTAACATGGACCTCAGAGAGGGGTTAATACTGATGCCCTTGCCTGCTGACTTCCATGCATACAGGAGGACTGTTCTGAATGGGCAGAACCAACCCCATAAGGCTTTACACAATTCCCTTCTTTCTACATACAGTAATCAATGAACAGTTTTAGGTTTTAGCATTAAAACAGTAACCCCAAATAACTTGGTTAACAATCTTACAAGTTTCATAAGTGCTAGCCAGATTGTTTTAGCTGTAAACTTTTCTTTAACTACAGACAAAAGTAGAAATACCTGGTTTTCTAAATGGCAGTTATAAAACATTATAAGACAGGGTTAGCAAGGCTGATAAAGTAATGTAACTGGCTTTACACAATTTTTTCCATCTTTTAGTTTCAACAAAATTCAGATTAAAAATTTCTTTGCCTAACACCATTTCTGGCTCACAATGGTCACTCAATATAGGAGAATTTTACTACAATTTAGAAATACAATAATAACACAAGCAGAAACCTTCAGATGACATTAATTGCACTGCCAAATCATTACATACAGAAGATTAGGCCTACCAAGTGTAGAGGCTTTTCTTCTCTCTCCACAGTTGCAGAGCCTGGTTGTGGACTTGAGGGTGGTAGATTCAGGGATTTGGGAAAGGGGAGAGAGAGGGACTAAGGACTGGGGAGTGCTGGGAGGCTATAGAGTCCAGCACCTGAATTAAAGGTCCAAGGAGTCATTGAGGAGGGGGATTTGGTGGATAAGGAGGAGGGTCCCTGAGGAACCTTTGCTTCCTAATAGGAGCTGCTCAGCTTTGGGGAACTTGGAGCAAAAGCTCCAAGTTCCTGTGGTGTTGGGGCAAGGACTTGGGGGTTTGAGAGGAGAGGTTCCTCTGCTTGCCTAAAGGGATGGGCTTCAGGGTGCCCAGCGGTCCAGGGCTGTTGCCAGTGGGGTCCCTGATACAGCTGCTATACCTCTCCCCTTTTTCTTTTTGCCAGGTGGGGGAGGATTACTCAAATTCTCTACCATTCTTCACCACTCTCTTCCATTATCTGATCTTGGATGAAAGGAGTTAACAGAATCTGCTAAAATTTTAGCTGCTTTAACTTTTATTGCAGCCATGGCTCGTCAGCAATAAGATGACAGGGTGAAAGATCTTAACAGTTCTAACTTTTACTCAAGTAAACTTCATTTCTGTGTTCACTCCTTAAAAACTTTTTTTTTTTGAAAGTGAGAACTTTGAACTTGCCAGTCAAAGGTGATTGGGACTCTGGAAAAGATCTAGTGGCTCCTAGTCCCCCTCCCCCCTACTGGGGAGCTCAAAGTGTTTCTTTTTCATATCTGTGCATTTTCCCAATTTGCCTTAGTGCCAAATAGTATAATAAATTCTGACTTATCTTTTTTTT
>CM053625.1:262707514-262724429 GCA_028646595.1 Phalanger gymnotis
AACCCTTCCACAATACTCATGTTGTGAAAGACTAACTATATTTTGCTTCTTCCTAACCTATCCCCCTTTATTGATTTTTCTCCCTTGACCCTGAATTCTGACTTATCTTAAACATCAAATTAGGAGTAATACATTTCACTTAAATCTGAGGGAAAAAGATTCCCGCTTTCTTTCTTCCTCTTCACATTCTAAATTTGGCCAGAATTGGAATGGAGGGACAAAGAGAATTTTTTTTTCCAACAACTTCCCAAAAGTTTCCAAACCTTTGACTCTCAAAAACCTCTATTCACACTGTGCAAATAGATTATACCTTCCTTAAACTTTCTACACATGCTCCTCTTTCATACATGCTTAAACTTTCTTGCCTTTCCTTTCTGGGAGATTTTGATTAAAGCCCTTTAAAACTGCACATACCTTATTTCTTTCTGGTTCTGACCTGACACTTCTCTTACCCTTTTCAACTTGGCCTTTTCCATCATCTAAACAACAAAATATTTTTCTCTTTCTTTCTTTCTCCCACCCCCCTGATGCTGTTGCAGTCAGAGGGGGAGGGAAGAGGGGGAAAGAAAGAGCTGCATTCCAAGAAGAGTCAGATTACACACTCACGTCACACAAAAATATAAACACAGAACAGACACGGACAGAAAACGACAGGACAGGGAGAGTCCAAAAGCTCAGAGAGGATTGTTAGAAATCCCCTGCACAAATTAGACCTTTGCTTGGCCCTCCAGAATGTAACAGAGGGCAGGTGCCATGCATTATTGGGGTCTTGTAGCCCATGCTTTAAGATGACCTGGGACAGATCATTGGATGTAGGGGAAATGTGCCTGTCTCTTTGCCTCTAAGCCTTAGAATAAAAAGGGGGTACCAATAGTGCCTGTAGCATACCTCAACTGCGACCAGCATCCTGGAGGGGGAGTGAGAGGCATTGTGTTCCCCAAAACAAGGTGTCCCTCATCAGAAGGGGAAACTATGCTGAGGCCTGTCGAAGGCCAAACCCAAGCCTGTTAAAGGCTCAAATCAGCCGTTCCTGCAAGCAGTGCCTAGGGTGCTTTAGGGGAGAAACCTGTCTACAGGGCAAGGGGAGGGGAGGCTTGCCTTGAGTTGAACAAGGCTTGAGACCTCAGACTATGCCATTACATTGGGTGCCAGAGAAATTGAGGGAGAAAAACCCTGGGATTCAGGAATCCCAAAACTAAAGTTCCCAGGACTGGAGTTGTCAGATGGGGTCGTTGAGGGGGAGAGTACCCCTCAAGGACCTGAGTACTGGAGCTGGTTGGGGCTGTCCAGAATGAATTCACCATCTCAAGCATTCTTTAAGTCAAGCTGGTAAAGATTTATTATGCTTTACAGCGCGCAAGAGTTCTTAGGGAACCTGCAACCTTACAAGTACGCAGGAAAAGTTTTTATACAAGATTTGGGGTGAAACATGTCAATTAAGTGTTTTGGGGTGGGATTAGGGAGTGGTTAGTTCTTAGAGGAACATGCACTTTTGGTATCTACTGCACAGGCGTATTACCTAGAGTTCACTGGGAAATAGCCCAAGGGGGTGCTACTAGGAGGAGTGGTTTTGACTGTGAAGCATCACTAAGTTAACTAACTATCAGGGGTGACTGGGAATATCTAGGTGGCTCTCATCCAGTGTCTTGTTAGACAAAATAAATGTAAGAGAGTATACATTTGACTATATCTAGGATACATAATAGTAAGGTCAGTAAGTAGTGAATATTGTCAGGACCCAGTGCATAGCTATTTATCAGTACACAGGGAATAGATAGGCACAGCTGCCTACTGTGAAAGGAGTAGAGATAAGTGTGTTGCTGGGGCATGCTTCCCTTGAGCTACAGAGACAGTATTTCGAGGCTAGGGAGAGATGTGGTTTTAGAACTGGATGTGGTTTTGGAATTGGGGTTCAGGCACAGGCACCCAAGCAGAGGCTGTTAGAATTAGGGTCCAAGCACAAGCATCCAAGCACCCCATCAGGCCTAGCTGAGGTGATGTAACATAAATTTGTAGTGGACCTAGATGGAATAGTCATGTGATTTTTTTCTCCACCTTCATTCAGCTGCACACGTGCAGAAATGAAGGTGATAAATGGTGAGAGCCATCTGAGGCTGAGAGTTGGCAAGGGGAAATTGGTGATATAAGAGGGGTAGGGATTCAAGAGAGAACAGTGTGGAGTAGAATGGCTTCACCAAGGAGTCAAGATGGGGAGAAGAGGAGAGAATGGTTAGTGCAGGAGAGATGGCCTGGGAGAGAATAGAGAGCTCAAAGGATTGGAGGTCACAGTGCGGATGAAGAGTGGAGTTATATAAAGGAAGGGAAGAGGGAGAAGGGGAAAATCAATAGATTATGGTCAGATAAGGGGATTTCAGAATTTTTGCACATGGAGGTAATACATTTGTGGGTGACCCAGGTGAAGTGGGGGAGTAGTTTATGGCAGCTGAGTAGGTTGAGGAACTGTGTATGTTAATGTCCTCCAGTGTGAGGGCACTAAAGTCAATGTGTATGTTAAAGTCCTCCAGTATGAAGGCATTTGGGGAGGAGAGGAGAATTGTAAGCCAGGTATGGAACTCATCAAGGAAGGAAAAGGAGTGACCTGGTAGTTTGTAGACAACAGCTACCAGGATCTTGTTTGGGTAGTAGATGTGAATAGCATAAACCTCTATGAAAGAGAGAAAGAGAGAGAACCTGAAGTGTCAGTGGGGAGCAAGGAGTATTCCAACTTCCCCACCTCAACCGCTGAGCCCAGGATTATGAGTGAAGGTGCAGCCATTACTCAAGAGGGTGACCAGGGAGTCTGTTTCATGATTGAGGAGCCAGGTTTCAGTAAGGGCTAGTAAATGGTAGGAGTAGGAGAGGAAAAGATTTTAAGATGAAGAAAAGTTTGTTGCTTATAAAACAGGCGTTCCAGAAGGCACAGTGGAAAGGCAGGGTGGACTTAGGATAAAACTTTGTTGGAGGGTTGAGGGGGATAGGAATGAGGAATTGGGTGGCAGGGCGTGTGGAATGGGTTTTGAATGCTGATCTACAGGAGTTCAGTCACTGGGATGTGAAGAGTCTGACCAGGTGTGAGAATGTTCATCACTGAGTGCAGGGCACTCTTCCTCTACCCTCAAAAGACAGGTACAACAGGAGATAAGAGCCTTGAAATTAAAGGGCGAGAGCTTTTTGCACTGGAGGTGCTCTACATTCCAGTTGGGGGATTGGGTTGGAAGCAGGAGGTGGAAAATTCCTTATGCCAGTACAGATGGAAGTGGTTTTGTTGGGGCAGATTGAAGATACCTGGCCTGGCCCCAGGAGCCTTTCCTCAGGGGACAAGCTGTGCCAAGCCAGAGATGGAAGTCCAGCACTCTGGGCCAGGCCCTTATCACCTGCACTATTTCAATAACCTGCTGACGGATCTGCCTGCCTCAAGTTTCTCTCCGTTCCAGTCCATCCTTCATTTAGCCACCAAAGTGATCTTCCTGAAACATAGTGATCGTGGCATTACACAATAAACTCTGGTGACTTCCTGTTGCCTCCAGGAACAAATAAAAAATGCTCTGTTTGGCATTCAAAACTGTTCATAACCTAGCCCCCTCCTACCTTTTTCCTGTCTTCTTACACCTTATTCCCCAACAGATATTTTTTGATCACTATCCTTCTGGTTGTTAAATGGTTACATGAACCAGACACTTCATGTTTTAGTCCCAGGTGTTTTCTCCGACTGTTCCCCGTGTCTGGAATACTCTCCCTTTTCATCCATGCCTCCTGGTTAAATTGGTTTCCTTTAAGTTTCAACTAAAATCTTACCTTCTACAGACCTCCTTCCCCATTTCCTCTTAATTACACTGCTTTCCCTCTATTAATTATTTCCTATCTGTCCTGTATGTAGCATGCTTGTATGTATTTGCTTGTTGTCATTCCTATTAGAATGTGAACTCCTTAGGGGCAGGGACTGTCTTTTGTCTCTTTTTGTATCCCTAGGGCTTAGCATGGTACCTGGCACATAGTAGGTGCTTAATAAATGTTTGTTAATGGACTGACTTATCCATGGCTAGTGAACAGGGTCAGCTGGATGAAGGTCAAGCAAGGGGTTGTTTCAAGGTAGAAGAACTTATTGACTAAAAAACTAAAAATTTGCCAAATCTAGAGAGAGTAGCTCAATTTTTGCTCTTACTCATTAGCAATAGGAAACTTAACTGTCTAGGTGATCTTCCATTTTTTGAGTAAGGTATTTTTTTTTCTATGCATGTTTTTCCAAAGAAGTGACAGTTTGACCTTTTGAGGGAAAGAACACTGGATCTGGCATCAGAAGACCCATGTTTGAATCCTGGCTCCACTGTGGGCCAGTCAGTCACTTAACCCTCCTGGGCCTCAATTTCCCTTGTTGTAAAATGAGTGGGTTGCATTAGATGATTTCTCAATTTCTTTTAACTTTTCAAATTTTAGTCCTATGTTACAGATCACTAAGTGATCACTATAAATCACTGAGCTACTACCAGGTGTTTTGTATTCAGATTATTAGAGATAGGGATTTAGAAAGCCTTTGATTTCATTGAAAGTGAGCTCCCAAATGAAAAAACTTCCACTAAATTCAGGTTGTCACTTTGTCTGCAGTTTATAGTCTTAGTTTTGTAGAGCACCAAGGGGCTAAATGACTTCTGAGTGAATTGGGCCAAGAACTCAATAGGGGACAGAAAGTGGGCTAGGTCACATGCCTGCTCCCTGACAAAAAGACATATCTTTTTAAAACACATAACTATTGGCAATGGTTGAGATTCTCAGAATTTTAGTAGCTAATCCATATGCCAGTGAACAGGTGTATGGCAAGTGAGATACAGCTTTCTAGTGATGAACTGTACACAAGAAGTAGCATAATGCTATCATCATGTGTATGCTTAAGAAAGAAGTCGACTTGGTCATGTGACAAGAGTGAGAGAGTAATAGATTCATAGCCCTCATTTTTCATTAGCACCTAGGAAACTTGAGAAGACCTAGAGGAAGGCCCTTAGTATCTGGGTTGGAATCTCTGTGGACAATCTATTAAAGAGCATGGTCAAGTGTTTCATAGTATGAGAAAGTATAGATGGGTTGTTTTGTACAGACAGAAGGAAAGCCCATTTGAAGAGTGCAGTGTTAGGAGAAATTTTTTACTGTTATGAGAGATTTTGTTCCTGCTGTTAATTTTTATTTGGGGTTCAGGACTGTTTCTCCTGGTTAGGAAGTTATTGAGCTGGCTGAAACCTGTTACAATCCTGAGATAAGAAGCCAAAAGGGAGTTTGAGCTTCCTTTAACTTGCTTTAATTGTGAAAGGATGTTCTTGGCTCCAATCCTTTGGTTATCTTTGTGACATAAAAATCTGTCCCTCTCAACCATTTGTAAACTCTGAATCTTGGAAAGAAGTTTTAATATGTAACTGAGTCTGTTTGGCTAGGTCTGCTAAGAACATGTAAGATTGCTGTATGTCAAACATTATGTATTGTCTTTGTGGTGTAGTTTTTCTCTATAAAAGCTTTGTCAGAAATGCCAGTCCGGATTATTTTTCTGAGTTTGGATCAGAGTTCTATGTCGAAACACAAGTAATTTGGTTGTTATTGGAGTTGAATCAATTTTGCATATATTGTAGAAACTTAGTTATGATTGATATACCTTTCTTAAAATCCTTTCCTGAAATACCAGACCAAGTTTTCTTTCATAGCTAATGATTGTAAAATTGATATACCTGATAAATTCCTCTGTGTGTGTGTGTGTATGTATGTATGTATTTGATTCTGTTAATTCATTTGCATTAATTTATTCAGCATATATCACCTTTACTCCCTGTCCCATTCTCTGGTCCTTTTAAATTGTTCCTCATATGACACTCCATCTCCCATCTTTTTGAACTGGTCATCCTCTGTGCTTGACTTTACTATTGACTTACTTTTCACCTTTGCTTCACAGAATCCCGAGTCCCTTCAAGACTCAATTCATGCACCACTTTCTAAATAAATCTTTTTTTAATTCCTCCATCTACTTCTATCTCCCACATTATATTTAACTAACTTGTATTTTGTGTTTTTGTATGCAGTGATTGTGTATACATATAAGTATATATTTTTATACAAATATTTATGCACATGTTGTCAGGCCCTACAGAATGTGACATCCTTGAAAGCAAGGATTGTTTAATCTTTTGTCTTTGTATCCCCAGTGCCTAGCACAGTAACTGGCACATGGTAGGTGCTTAATAAATGTATCATGATTGATTGAGCACAGTTCATTATGTATACTATGAGAAGCATGAGATATATGAAAATAAGATGAAATAGTATGACCTACCAGGAGCTTCCAATGTAGTAGGGTGATAAGACATGTACCAGTCAGTCAAAAAGTATTTATTAAGTGCCTGGTATGCGCCAGCACTGTGCTAAGTATTGGGAATTCAGAGACAAAAGTGAAATTGTTCTGCCTTCATGAAGCTTACATTCTTTTTGGGGCAGATTATGTACTTGTATAGGTCTATACAAGATTACATACAAAGTAAATGCAAGACACCCCTGGAGAGCAAACACTACTAATTGGGGAACCAGGAAAGGCCTTCTGCAGAAGGAGGCCTTTGAGCTTATTTCTGAAGGAAGCCAGGAATTCTAAGAGGCAGAAGTGGAGAGGGAGAGCATTATATCCTTGTGGGGGGCAGTCAGAGCAAAAACATCCAAATGGGGGATGGAGCATTGTATGTGTGAAGTCAGTAGATTAAACCATAGTGTGTGTGGAGGACAGTCCTGTACAAAGAGACTGGAAAGACTGCAGTGAGTGGACCAAGGTTTTGAAGAACTTTAAATGTCCAACAGAGGAGTTTGTGTTCTATTTTAGAGGCAGTGGGCTTCTGGAATTTACTGAGTAAGGAGGACTGTGAATTGATCAGAACTGGGCCTCTGGCATTTACAGTTCTTCACCACTTGTCCCCTTTTTACCTTTCACACTGTCTACATTCTGCTTCCCTCCCTGTACTCTGCGATCCAGCCATCGTGGCCCAGTTGCTGTTTGCCTCACATGACTTGATCTCTGTGTCTCTTCACTCAATGCTCCCTAGGTCTAGAATGTTCTCTTTTTTAACTTCCCACCCTTAGATCTCTGGCTTGAAGACTCAGCACAAGAGCCCTTTCTCTAGAAAACCTTCCCTGGTCCCCCCAGATGCTAGTGCCATTCCCTCTAGAGTTACCTTGCGTGTATTCTGTATTTAACTTGTGTGTTTGGATTCATATGTGTGGTCTCTCCCAAGCTTCTTGAAGGTGACTCTTTTTATTTTTTCTTTGTATCCACAGTTCTTGTCACATAATAAGCACTTATTAAATGCTTAATTGATTGATTGGATCAGATTGGGAGAGATTTGAGGCAGGAAGATTAAAACACTAGAAAGACTGGAATTTATGAATCCCTTGAAGGACCAATCCACGTCGATTGATGCAGTGCATTTTTTTTTTAAATACATAAAGCAAAGTATGTTGAAATTGTATCTAGTTCTGGTTCCCCTATCTACCCCCATCCCCCAGTTAATATAATAAGTTTATAAGTAGCTAGTAAGGTAACAATACAGACAATTCTTTGTATATATTCGCATTATAAAAATTTGACTTTACATAAAGAATTCTGAAAGAAATCTGCATTCCCCAAAAACACCTATGTTAATTTTACTGTACAGCGCTATGCTCTCTCTTTCCCAGTTCCTGCCCTTCTTGGTGCTCCCCAGTCCTATTCCTCCCCAACTTAAAAAAAACAAACAAACCTAAAACACATAAAAATGAAAACACAAAGAACCCTCCATGTGAAGGCAGAAGAGACTCCTGGAGAGACTGCTGTCTCCATATGGGACTTTGGCTTTAGACTTCCAGAAGCAGAGAGAGAAAGCCTTTGTCCCCTTTAATTGTTAAATATTAGGGAACAATTTGAGTGGAGGCAATACGGTGCAGTAGAAAGTATGTTGGATTTGGAGTTAGAAAACTTGGGTTTAAATCTCCTTTCATATACTTACTACCTGTTTTTTCCATGATTGGCTATAGAATCAATATCTTTTAACTTCTCAGAGCCTCAGCTTTCCCATCTATTAAATAGGGATATTATTTCTACTGTTACCTTATGGTGTTGTTGGGAAGGTAAGTACTCTGTAAGCCTTAAAGCACTTGCAAACTTTAAAGCGTTGTATAAATGTGAGTTGTTAAAAGTGTTTTGGGTAACATTTGTTGTCTGTGAAAGTAAAATGTGGAATTGCTTCTTATCCTTACGGTTTTTTTGTTTGTTTCTAAAGTTAGGTTTACTCAGCATGTTCCCGCTGGCTGAAAAAGACAAGCCTGTTGCCCGGTTGCTGTTCAGTACTGGCACTTGTCCTCGATGTATCTTCAGATTCTGTTGTGTGGATTTTCATGCACCTTACAAACTTCCATACAAGGTCTTTTCATATTTTTAAATTAAGAAAAGAGTATGTACATACGTGAATATCTGTATTGTGGCTTTATATTTGTTCCTAATCCTTTAGTAAATATAAGCTTTCGACGTTAACAAAATGCACACGCAGAAGATTACTGACAATGGTAAGAAGATATTCTCTAAAATAAAGAAAGTGCAGAGAGTAATCCTATGTGCATTCACTTATTGTTGAGATAGCCATTCTGCAGAAGCATCTACAAGCATTTGCAAAAGGCATCTATCACAAAACATTTTCCTCAGCACTTTAAGGTATGAAATGTACTTTACATGTTACCTCATTTAATTCTCAAAACAACCCTGCAAGGTAAGTGCAATTATCCCCATTTTACAGATGAGAAACCTGAGGCTGAAGGAGGTTAAGTGAATTGCTCAGGGTCACACAGCTAATCTCTGAGACAGGATTTGAACTCAGGTTTTTTTGATTCCAACACTACTACTAATAGTCTTAACACCATCCAGTGTCTGTCTCCCCCCAACTCCCGCCATGATTTCATTGATATAGGGAATTCCCTGGGGAGGAAACTGGGTCTTTCAACTGAGGCCAGCACTTTCACTATACTTTAGAGCCATAGAGAGTTGCCCAGAGCCCCAAGGCATTAAGTGACATTCCCAGGGTCACCCTGCAGAGGTTGTGTCATTGGCAGGATATGAACTTAGTCCTCTGGGTTCTCAGGCCAGCTTTCTATGTCTTGTGCCATACTACCTTTCATGTTATAAATAGACTTTTATATTTCAATATTTTAAGGATAAGTAATTTTGCTAGTGTAAGTCAAATCTTGCCTCTATTTACCAGATGGTCTTTGAAATTGGTTTGACCAAAAACCCCATTAATCCTGCTGCTGACCTGGTGATGGATTAGCTCTTTTATATGTTGGCATATTTTTTTTAATGACCCCAATCTTCTCCCTGAAATAAGAGCCTGTATTTTTAATAACAGTTTTCTTTCTGATGGTGATATGTAGCCATGAATCATAGAAAATTAAAGTGTCTGAATAACAGTTGAGGCTCACCCAGGTACAATACAGAGGCATATTATTGGTGTGAACGGTCTCTAACATGTTACAAATGAGGAATTATGCAGGCAAATTGGTATAAAGGATGTCATAAAAGGACTGTATGATTGAAAAAGATGAATTGATCACAAGACAAGAGTAAAAGATAACTTACATACAGCTCTTGTCCTCCATTGGCATCTTTGGGATTTTAAGAGAGTAGGATCTACCCTTTCTGGTGAACTTATGTAAGGATGTGGACATGGTTGCTGAGTTTGGAAAGGTATAGATGAATTGCCATCTATGTCATAGGAGGAAATACCCATATATATCTAAGATCATAGATCCTTTGGAGTGTTGGAAATACAACTTCCTTTTGTATATTGTCTTCTCCTTTTAGATTGTGAGTTTCTTGAGAGTAGGGCTGTCTTTCTTTTTCATGTTTGTATCCCTAGTGCTTAGCACAGTGTCTGGCACATAGTAGATGCTTACTTAGATTAAGTTAGGGTAATTAAATACTGCGTTAGTAATTTCTGTTTTGATGAATGAGTATAAATTGACATTACCTTGCCATTACCATATCAGTGCATCAGGTTTGGGAGTCTTAGTCTCAGTTTACTAACATCATTTATAAGTGAATAGATTCTTTTTAAGTAAAATGAGAATAAATTGTTCAGAATAATTCTCAAAATTGTGTTTTGTTTATTATGTTTATCATATGTTGCTTATTAAGTCCCTTTTTTCCCTACAGATAGGGCCCTTATGATGAATTTATATAAAATCTACATAAATTAAATTTGAATTTATGAGGATGCTAGAATATCCTGGCAAGGGAAATACTTTAGTCAATATTTTCATGTATTTATTAACGTAATTAATGAACAAAATCACACGCTATCATGGAAATTATTATCTTTCATAGTAAGACAATTAACAGGTATTAAAATTCGTTGAATTACTTATCATGGGATCATAAGTCTTGACCTAGAAGGGACCTTATAGATCATCTAGTTCAACCTCCACATTTTATAGCAGCGGCAAATGAGGGGCAGAGAGTATATAAGTATTGTGATGATGATGACTTGCCCAAGGTCACATGGGTATGCCCAAGGTCACTATGTACATAGATACTAGTTTGACCAAAAAACTCCATTATCCTACTGCTGACCTGGCTCTCTAGCTATTAAAAGCTACATTCAGGAATTAACATTTGCCTTTAAAATCCTTCTCTTTATGTTACAGAATTTCAGTAATAATGTTGGCAATTTTTTATGGTGGTATAGGATGATAGGAGTTGTTCCAAAATTGATGGGAACAAAAATCATCTAAATATGCTGTATTTAATACTTTTCACTGATATTTTAGTATGTGGTACCTAATTACTTGAGAGGCATTATCAAAAAAAGAAAAACAAAAAACCTTATTCAACTTTCTTTCTTTAGGACTTGCTTAGGGAGCTAGAGAATTTCCTGAAAACTGAAGATGATGATTTAACTTTGGAGGCCAGCAAACCACCTCTCAAGAAGATTCGATTGCAAGATAGTGAGCCCCAAATTGATGATCCGAGTCAAAATGGTGGGGAAATGACTGCCGTTGTGAAGGACGAAAACATGATGCTTGAGAAGCCATATCTAAATGCATGCAATATATGCTTGGGAATTCTGCAAGAATTCTGTGAGAAGAAGTTTATTAAAAAGGTAAATGATTAGTTGTTCTTCCTAAATGTTTAGGTTGGAAGATATTTTTCTTGATTTAAGACATGAAATGATCTTGGTGGTACAAGATTATTTGATAACAGAGGTGACCTTATTTGCTTATTTGACAACCCTCTGATCATTAATATCAAGCAAGGCATAACAAGAGAAAAAGTATGCTTGACAAAGCTGTTCTACCTATGATTGAAGGAGATCCAGGGCAGAATTCAAGTAGAAATGGGATTCCTTATTGATGGTCAGGTGCTCCACATGCTCTTGACATTGTTGGGTGATGGAGTTTCTTGTTCAAGAAGCAGCAAGGTGGCTAGTGTTACTGTATCAAAGAGTATCTGGTAGGATTGTAAGGAGTAAGAAAACTGGAAAGGGGGAAGGAGAGGGGCAGGTTACGAAGGGCTTTCACTGGAGTTTATTGAGGTGGGGGGGGTTATGGTCAGACTTGGTCAGACTTCCACTTATTAGGGAAGATCACTTTGGAAGCTGAGTAGAAGATGAATTGTAGTAGGGAGAGACTTGTGGCAGGCAGACCAACCTTAAGGCTATTGTAGTAGTCCATCTGGTTCAGTTGCATTTTATAAATGAAGAGACAAGGTCCAGAGAAGGAAAAATACCTGTAGAAGGTCACAGCCAGTTGAATGACAAAGTCGGGACTAGAAGCCAGTTTTTGTAATTCTCAGTCCAGTGTCTTTTTCTAGTGTAGATTACAGAATTTGGAAGTGTTATTTGTTCAACTAAAAGTTTGGAGTATTGTAATGCCAACTAGTTGACCAAAATTTCAGGCTAAAGAGTAAAATTTCCCACAGTTCCTATGGATTTATGTAAATGTAATCATTTTTCAGGTATGTCAGAAGGTTGAGTCTGCTGGGTACGAGTTCACCAACTTGGTATTTTCAGTGTCCTTTCCGCCACAGCTGTCTGTAAGAGAGGTATGGCCATTTTTACCATAATTTACATTAATAGATGGTTAAAATATGGGAAAGTGGAATGAGATAACAATATACTGTTTATTTCCTATTTTGTTTATCTTTCTAAATATTAAAAGAAATATATTAGTGGTAAATAGATGTCTGAATGAATAAATGAATGAGTTGTTACACAGCGTTTTCTTTCAGGAGCTGTTCCCCTTTTGAGTGAAATGAATAGTGGCAGGTGTCTGGCTAGTGTCCAGAGGTCTTTTGTAGAAAATACCAGTGAGTTCATAATGGCTCTGGGAAGGAGAAGCACATTTGGAAAGACAAAATTTGTCTCTCCTATTTGGAAGAAGCCACATTGTTCTCCAGCTATCTGATGAGAATATGAAAAACTTTCATAAACTTTCTGTTCTTACTGGCAGTGTAGGGAAAAGAACCTGTCTGGAGTTTTCATTGAACTTGGGTACTTCATCTTTCTCCATTTGTAAAGGGAGAAAAATAATAATTTTAAACACTTCAGTACTTCGGTGATTGGTGATTTTCTTCTGTCAGGATAATCCTTTTACCAGTGCAGATCATGACTCTGTGACTTTGTAGATGATCTGCAGTTAAGTTTAAGTCTTAGAAGGGCTGATGTGCAGCACAGCTTAGTGGCTATAGGGCCACCCTATAAAGTCCACTATCAGTCTGTGACACACACTGTGTGACCCACCCTGGGGAAGTCATGTACCCACTCAGTGCCCGAGGCTACTCTTCTTTATGATTGTAATTTGCAAAGTATGCACTGATGTGTATTAACAGAGGGAGTTTCTTAACTGGGTGTTCTCTGGACCAGCAAAATCACAAATTTGGTTTAAAAATTTCCAGGCACCACACTAGGTGTTGGGGAGACAAAGACAAAAACAAATTAGACCCTGCATCCAGGAGACTACCCTCTATTGACGTGAAACAGCATATACACAAAAGATTGAATACAGACGTAAAGTAAATACAGAGTATTATTGGGAAGGACAGGATGGGGGAGGAGAGACTCAACAGTTAAGAGAGATCAGGGACGACCTTGTGAAGAAAATGATATTTGAGCTTAAGCCTTAAAGGGACCTAAAGGTCCTAAGAGGATGAGATAAGGAGGAGGGAAAGCATTCTAGGCATGAAAACTGGACTTTTCAATGGTGTGGAGGTAGGAGATGGAACATCCTATACAAGGATTAGCAAGTAAGCCATTTTGACTAGAATGTAAAGTGCATGAAGGGGGGAAGATATCTAATCAGTCTAGAAAGATAGGTTGCAGCCAGGTGGTGAAGAACTTTAAATACCAAACAGAGGTGTTTGTAGTTTATCAGACATTTGATACCTGTATGGAAGATGAAGTGGTGATAATGGTAATGACAATAATAACGACCACAGTAACAGCAGCTAGTATTCATAGAGTATTTTAGGGTTTTCAAAATGTTTTACAAATGTCTCATTTATCCACATGACAAGTCTGGGAGGTAGGCGTTATCTCCATTTTATAGTTGAGGAAATGAAAGCACACAGAGGTTAAGTGACTTGCCCAAGGTCACATATCTAGTTAAGTATCTGAGGGCAGGTTTGAACTCACACCTTCCTGATTCCTGGTCCAAAGGCCTGTCCTTTCTATTACCTAGAAAATGGAGGCAAGGAGGCCATTGCAGTTATCTCTGCAAATCTGAGTGGAGACAAAGGCACCTGTAGAAAAGGTGTTAAGGTAGTAGGATCAACTAGTCTTGGTGGCTAATTGGATGTGAAGACAAGGGTAAGGGAAATGTCGAGGTTGACTCTAAGGGTTTTAATCTGAGTGACTGGAAGGCTGGTGATATCCTGGAAAGAGACAAGGAAGTTTGTAAGAGGGGTGAGTTTATGGGAGAAGGTAATGTGTTTAGTTTTTGGCTATGGTATATCCATGTGTAGGTGTTGAAGACGTGGGCTAGAGCTCAGCAAGGAGAGAAGGTCTAGACAGAGATTTGGAGGTCATCTTCATGAATGTGCTCATTGAACATAGGTGCTGAGCTGGAACAAAAGACTGAGAGGGAAATGGTTGGATAGGTAAGAAGAGAACCAGGAGAGAGTAGTATCATAAAAGCCTGAGGAGAGGAGAGTATTAAAAAAGGAGGGGATGGTCAGCTGTGTTGAAAGCTAGAAGGGTCAAGAAGAACTTAGGAAAGTCCTCATTTAGCAAATAAGAGATCATTAGTAATCTTAAAACAGTTCCAGTTACATTGGGTGTAGTAGAAACTTAGATTACAAGGAATGAGAAATAAGAACGAGGAAGTGGGGAGGCAATGAGTGCTGAAGCCTTTTTTTAAGGAGTTGGTCTGTGAAAAGGAGGGCAGATATAGCAGGGTGACTTAAAGAAAGGTTTGACCAAGTGAAAGTTTTTTAAGGACAGGAAAAATTATGGACATGTTATAGGTAGCAAGAAAAGAGCCAGTGGATAGAGAGATTGAAGATCAGAGCGAAAGGATGTAATTCAAGGGTCAAGATCCTGGTGTGTATGAGAAAGATGTGATCAAGAGCACAAGCAGAGGGTCAGCTCTGGCAAGGAGAAGGGCCTTTTCTTTGAAGAGAGTGAAGTAAAGAAAAAAAGAAAGGGGGATTCAGTTGAGGAGTCTTAAGGTGTAGAATTGAGGAGAGTAGGAAGCCATGTGAGGCAAAGTGCTCTACTGAAACAGTGAACAAGGGGTGGTGAGGGTGCCTGGAGAAAAGAAAAGGTGGGAGCAGCTGCTGTGGGAGTACAGCAGAGGGTCAGTTAGGGAAGGCCACAAGAATTGCCCAGTAGTTTTCCTCTCTCTTCCTCCTTCTTCCTCACTTTTTATCTTTCCTGTCTCTCCCTCTTTCGCAGACCCCAGAGGTGTGGAGTCCTCAGACTCCTTGGTTAGGTGGCCCTGCTGGTATCCTGTCCATAGTAACCTCAGTGGAAGAGGACCAATCCTAGCTGGTTTTCTTGTCGCCTCTTCTTCAGGCACAGAGAAGCCCTAGGGCTTCTCCTCTGGTAGGCTTTACCTTTTAGGTTAACTGCATCTACCACCACCCCCCTCCAGGTTGTCCTCCCTTTTCAAATTGTTGGGTCTTGTCGGGGATGGGGAGGTGAGGAGAGTTTAGCCTGAGCTGTCATGGAGGGACAAGACAGGAACCTACCATAGCCAGAACTGTTGCCTGTTCTTGTTGAACTTAGTACATGGTGAAGCTGAGTGGGATCGGTAAGTATTGCTGCTTCCCACTGTCATTTCATGAGGCTTTACTTTCTGTGGTGTTTCTGTCTTTTCATCTCGGGGGCTCAGCTTTAATTATTCAAGTCTGGTTAATATTATCTTTCTTTTGTGCTTGCAAGGTTGAGACTTAATGTGGAAAACCATTACTGAGCCATCTTGCCAATCAGATGATACGATTATCACCCCCTGCCCTCCAAGCCACCATGGTAGATACAAAAACAGTGCTGGCAGAGACTAGAATTAGATGAAATGCAGAGACTTACATGTGGATTCATAAAATCAACTTCACAACTATTAGATGAGGAATGGGTAACTAATAAGTTTTCTTTTTCTTAGTTGTTTTATGTTTTAGTGGACTGAGTGTGGTGTAGTGAGAGGTATGCTGGTTTGGTGTCATGGGACCTGAATTTGAATCCCTGCTCTACTACTTACTTTCCTGTGACCATAAGCACAAACTATGATATGGCAGCCAAAAAAGCAATTGTGATTTTGAGCTGCAGTAAGGGAAGAATAGCTCCCAGGAAGTTTGGGAGACCGTATTTGCTTTAGGAATTTAGGAAGAACATTCATATACTAGAGAATGCCCAGAGGAGGACAACTAGAATAGTGAAAGCCCTTGACTTCATGCCATGTAAACATTGTTTGAAAGAATTGGGAGTGTTTATTCTGGTGAAGAGAAAATTCAGGGAGGATAAAATGGTTGTTTTCTGAAATTTGAAAGGTTATCTTGTGGAAAAGGGATTAGATTTATTTTTTCTTGGCTCCAGAAGGCAGAATTCAGAACAGTGGATGGGAGTTGCAAAGGGGAACATTTAAGCATTTGAGATAGAGAAAAACTAAACAATTACAGCTATCTAAAAATGTAATGATCTGCCTTAGATAGTGGTGGGTTCTCTCCAAAGAGCTTCAAGTAAAGACAGGATTTTTTCTTGAAGTATAGATTGAACTAAATGGCCTCTAAGCTAACATTTCAGAAAGTCAGTGATTCTGTGATTCCTCCCCAAGAAATATGGGAAAAACTAGAATGCTTTTAATTATTGTCTTCATTGATAAAGAAGTAACTGACCACTGGATGGAAAGAAAATTATAATAGTGACATTTATAAACGTTTCTGTAGGCCTTTAATAGTGATTATAATTCATCTGTATTTTAAAGTAGCCATCAGAATTCCATTAAGCAAATATAAAGACATAGACACCAGAAAGCTAAGTGACTTGCTCACATTTGCAGGTTGTGAGTGACATATCCAGGAATGCAAAACAAATCTTCTGAAACTCCAGTTTCCTACCAGGTAATACTGCCTTTAAAAGGCTTATATGTATATATATTTTAATAGTTTGCATAAGCATCTCTTTCATCATTTATCAGAATCACCACTTGTTTATTGAATGCTCACTGGGCATAAGACACTGTATAAGATGACTGGAGATGGTAGACATCTCTTCTCCCATTCTCTTCTTCCTAAAACTCCTTTACATAATTGTGTTGTTAAGCAAAATTGTCTCATTAGCATGGCTTTTGTTTCTTTTGAGTGGAAGTACTTTCAGCTGTTAAGTGCTAAGCCCCAGGCCCAGGGCCCTGTCAGGTGTGAAACCTGTGTGGGTGTGGATTGGTG
>CM053625.1:262724929-262769647 GCA_028646595.1 Phalanger gymnotis
AATCCACACCCACATAGGATTTACACCTAATAGGGGTTTAGGCCTGGGGCTTAGCACTTGTTAAGACTCAATGAAATACACTGAATTACTCAGCAAAAACAAAAGCCATACTCTTCAAGGGCACTTGTTGAACTAAGTGCTAAGGAGCCACTTTTGCTTACCAACACAAGCTGTATGGAGATAGGGCTAGCAGTAGTTAGTATGAGCTGGTAAAAGTTTAGAAGAAGCCAAAAAGAGGTTCACATGTAACCCTCAGCAGATATCTTCAAGATTCAGGCCCAAGGATTGTTAAAACCAGCTGGTGACACTTAGGCAATAAGACATAGCACAGATGGATACAGTTCTGAATACGCTCAGGTAACCCTGGCTTAGCAGCTCCAAGTTGGGATAAAAGCTTTCTGTGTCTGTCATCTCTGTGCATTTCTCTTTGTGCAAGCATAAAGCCCCTTCCAGGCAAAAACACAAGGTCCAAATGTTTCCAGTTAGAAACTTGAAACAAGGAAAGAATGAGATCATTAGAAAAAGATAGCAATACTTGATTCTATCCCATTCTAGCTGGTGAATACCCGCACTGTTTCTAATTCTTTGCCACCATGAAAAGAGCTGTTATATTTTTGTACATATATGTCTTTTTCCTCTTTCTTTGATGTCTTTAGCGTATAGACCTAGTAGTAGTATTGCTGGGTAAAGGGTATGCACAGTTTAATAGCTTTTCAAGTATAGTTCCAAATTGCTTTCCAGAATGACTAGAGCAGTTTACAGTTCTACCAGTAGTGCATTATTGTAGCTGTTTTCCCACAGCACCTCTAATATTTGTCATTTTCCTTTTTTATCAACTTAGACTATAGGATAGGTGGGAGGTGGTACCTCAGAGTTGTTTTAATTTGTATTTCTCTAATTATTAGTGATGTAGAGCATTTTTTCATATAGTTATTCAGTAGCTCCAGTTTCTTCCCCGAAAAACTTCCTCTTCATGTCTTTTAACTATCAATTGGAGAATGGCTTTTATTCTTATAAATTTGATTCAGTTTCCTGTATATCTTAGAAATGAGATCTTTATCAGAAAAACTTAACTACAAAGATTTTTTTCCTCAGTTTCCAACTTCTCTTCTAATTTTTGTTGCAATGGTTTTGTTTATGCAGAAACTTGTTAATTTTATGTAATCAGAATTGCCCAATTTATCTTCTGTAAACCTTTCTGTTCTTTGCTTAATCATTAAGTCTTCTGTTCATAGATCTGTCATGTCATTTCTTCTATGATCCTCTGATTTGTTTACAAAGTTACTTTGTCTAAATCATGTGCCCATTTGGAATTTGTCTTGGTATGTGGTATGAATATTGGTCTTTACCTAGTTTCTGCCAGACTGCTTTCTAGTATTTCCAACAGTTTTTGTTGAATAGTCTTGTTCAACTAGCTGGGATCTTTGAGTTTATAAACACTAGGCACCTGTGCTTGTTTGCTTCTGTATATTGTGTACTTAATCTGTTCCACTGACTATTTTTTCTCCAGTACCAAATTGTTTTGATGATTATGGCTTTGTAATATAGTTTGAGATCTGGTTCTGCTAAGCTCCCTTCCTTCCCACTTTTTTTCATTAATCCTCTGGATATTCTTGAGCTTTTGTTCCTCCAGATGAATTTTATTATTTTTTCTGACTCTCTAAAGTCATCCTTTGGTAATTTGGTATGGTACTGAATAAGTAAATATATTTAGACAGTATTGTCATTTTTATTATCTTGATTCGTCCTACTCAGATGCAATTAATATTTTTCCAGCAATTTCGATGTAGTTTTATTTGTGTGAATAGTGTTTTGTAATTGTTTTCATATAGTTCCTATGTTTTTCTTGGCAGATAGAATCCCAAGCATTTTATATTGTCTGCTGTTATTTTAAATGGAATTTCTGCTATCTCTTTGTGCTAGATTTTGTTGATAAATATAGAAATTCTGATGGATTGTGTGGGTTTCTTTTAAATCCTGCAACTTTGCTGAAGTTTTTAATTGTTTAACATTTTTTGTTTTTTACTGTCTAGGGTTCTGTGAGTAAACTATGATAATTTCTTTAGTTTCTTTTTCTTATTCCTATAGCTAAGGTTTCTAGTATAATGTTAGATAAAAATGGTGGTAATAAACATCCTTGCTTTGTCCCTAATCTTATTGACAAATCTTCTAGTTTATCTTCATTACAAGTAATGCAGGCTCTTGGTTTTAAATAAATAGTACAAGTTCTATTTATTCCTATTCTTTCTAGTGTTTTCAGTAGGAACGGGTGTTGGATTTTTCTCAAAAGCTTTTTCTTTATCTACTGAAATAATCATATGATTTTTTTTTCTGTTCTTGTATGATCTATGTTTATAGTTTTGCTAATATTGAAACAGCCTTATATTCCTGGCATAGTGTATATCCCAGTGTATAATCTTTGTGATGACTTGCTGTAGTCTCTTTGCTAATATTTTCTTTAAAATTTTTCCATTGGTATGCATTAGTCATATCGGTCTTTATTGTTCTTTCTTGGCTTTGACTCCTCCTGGGTTAGATATCAGCGCTATTTGTGTCATAGGAAGAATTTGGTAGGACTTCTCCTTTTCATATTTTTTTCCAAACAGTTTATATAACATTAAATTATTATTTTTCAAATGTTAGAACATACTTGAAAATCCATCTGGTCCTAGGATTTTTTCCTTTGGTAGTCTCTACCCCTATTCATTTACCCTGTTGCAGATTCTCTCCTCAGTCTAACCGTGAACTGGATGGTGGGTGATCTATCAGCCAGATAGCACTCATCGAGCATCCATCTCTGTACCAAGTGCTAGTTCAGGGATCCCTTGGGATCTCTTCTTGGTGCTTCCTGTCCTTTTACTGTGTTTCAGCTTTCAGTCTTTGGGTGCTGGTGCATGTGGCGTGCTCCTGGCCAGACCTCACTACTTACATCTGCAGTCCTCTCTGTCTCTCTAAGTCTCCTTCAGCTGTAAAAATGACTCACTGTGACTTTATTTTATTTTATTTTCTGATGAGAATTCTATTTGGTGCCTAATGTAGATATTCGTAGAGGAGGTTTATTGGGGAAGATAAGCTTCCTACTCTGCCATCTTGATTCCACTTCGATTTCATTAATGAATTCTTTCTATTTTCCCTTTGCCTTCTTGTTCTAAGAAATCTGAGAAGTTTTTATCATTTCTTGAAATGTAGTGTACAGGCCTTTAAAAAAAAACTACTTGGTTTTCACGGAATTCAATAATTCTTAAATGATTTCTTCTTGATCTATTTTATAGGTTACTTGACAGATTTTTTTACATTTTCCCCACAATTTTGATTTTGTTCTGTTATTTCTTGCTATCTCTTGAAGCTATTGATTTATATTTAGTCTATTCTAATTTTTAGGTGTCTCTTGAGTAAGTTTTACTGTTTTCTGTTCTAAGCTATCCTCCTTTCAGTTATTTCTTCTACAGCTTTTATTTAATTTTTTGTCTCTTTGTCTTAGATAATCATACAGTTCTTGTAGAAAATCCAAATTTCTCTTTTAAGTCTCTGCTTGCCATTGTTATGGTGATACTTTCCTTCTTTGATGGATTTCGGAGTATTTCTAGATTTAGAATGATTCTTTATAGAACTTTATGATTTCTTTATTTTACTCATCTCCCTTATCTTGGTTCTAAAGCTGAGGCTTCATCTGAGGCAGGTTCCACCTCCTGATGCGCTTCTGGGTAGTGTGCTTGGCCCTGCTTGGTCTCTGCTTCGGTCATCTGGGTTATTGAACTCATCTCAAGCTTTGGGCCTCCCTAGACCTTTGAGGTTCAGAACATTATATCTTCAGCTCTGACATTTCAGGACAATTAAAGCTTGTAAGTGATTTAGAAACCGTTATTCTTAGTACCCAGTCTATCCTCTTTGTTCCCATTTGCCCCCTGTCACTGCAGGAAGGAAAAGGGGCTACAGAGGACTGAAGAATTTTTTATTTTTCTTTGTTTCACTGGCTGCTATGGCCAGAAAAACTCTGGTGATGAGTGTCTCCAAGATTACCTTTGCTGTTCTCATAAAACAGACTTGGTCTGTTACTGGGGCCTTACTCACAGCCTTTTCACCATGGTAGAACCTGTCAGACCTTATGCTTTGCTAGCATCGTCATTAAGAGGTGAGGATCATCTCCAAAATCTGATGAGGCATGGCATTTAAAAAAAAAAGGACATTATTAAGTGCATTGTATGGATGAAAAGAGAGCTCCAGTAGATTACAAATAATTAAAGCCTACCTTCACAGCTCTAGTCTGCCTTCTTGCCAGGCTTGTTATCTGATTACCCCAATTTCTTACCTTGTTCTGTCCAGGTGATCTGTAGTGTGATGGGATGAAAACATTACTTCTCTTTCTGCCTTTGATGGTGATGTTGATTAGCATCCAGATGTTCTTAGTCATGCTTCCACCCTGTGGTTCTTAGATTTCCTCATCTTAGTACGTATGATGTTCTGTCCTTTTCACCCATTTACTTTTCTTGAGTGTTTTTGTTAATGAACAGTGGCTTCTTTCAGAGCCATTTCAGTTATGGGTCTCATCCTCTCAAGTCTTAGACATTCTTGGGAAGTCAAACTCGCTTCTCACATTAGGTAAGATTTCTGGTTTACCTTGTATGTTACCTAGACCTTGTATTTTTACGTATTCACCTGGCCAGTTCCTTATAACTACCCTGTATGGTATCTAGTGTAATGAATCAGTTGCATAATTTTTCCGTTTCTTCTTTTCAATTCAGTAAGCATTTATTAATCATATATAAGAGTAAGAAACTCCGCTAGTTGAAGATATAAAGAAAAATGAAAAACAGTCCCTGCCCTCAAGAATCTTGATTCTACCTTATTTTCAGTTTTACTAGATTTACAAGACCCCAGTCAAATATATTCTTACTACTTTTTGTGAAGAGTCTATCCCTGCCCAGGACCCTCTCGTTTTTATATTTTAAACTGTAGTCCTAGAAATACAAATCCTCTTCTTCAGCACCATCTTCTTAACCAGCTGTTAACTTCCAAATTTGAATTTCCTTTCTGAAGCATTTGTTTTCCATTGTAGCAGTAGTGAAAGCACCCCCTATTTCTCTAAGGTCTTCAGTTTCTTGCCCAAGACCAGTATTCTTTAGCAAGGCTTTCTGCTTCCTTCTCTCATGTCATTTGTGCCATGTGAATGTCCAGAAGTGGATACTCATTATTAGGTTTGACAGGTCTTGGTTGGTTCTCTGTCAGATACATGACAGATGTTGGATACATGCCCCAGGGAGATAGCTGACTTTTTTCTGATACCAGGTCATCAGACAGCTTTCTCAGTACCCCTCCTTTATCAGGTAGTCACCAACCAGTATGTCTTCTCACCCTTACTGGATTGGATGATCTCTCTCCTTAGTACACTTTTCTTGGAAGACATTCAGTTGCTCTCTGGACTAACAGATTTCTCAAATTACATGAGAGAAAAATATTTTCAGCCACCTTAATTTGGTAATTCCTGAAAATATATATATATTTTTAAAAAAAGTCAACCCATTTTGTGAATTTCTCTTACTGATTTCAATTACTCCTTTAATAGAAGTCACCTGTATTTGACTGGAGCTGTGTGAACTCAAATATAGAGGATTAAAGAAGATAAAGTTGACTGATTTTGTGTTTTATAGAAACATAAATTCTTTAATTCACCCATGTCACTTGAAATGAGATGATTTGCAATTATATGGGATATTGTTGTGGCTTTACTATTGTGACTTTTTAAAAAGAAGATAATTTTCAAATGTGTTAGTTGTCATAGTTTTAGGGGAATCCTGTGATTCTTAAATTCCTCTCTTTCCACCTTTCTCTGGTTGAAAACACAACTCCTCAGAAGCTGTTGAAATGCTGGAGTGGATGCTTGGATAAACAGGGTAAGACAGGTACTAACTTCAAGGGAAATGTTGTCTTATTTCTATTCATGTAATTAGATTCATGAAGCACAAGGAGGAAATAATGTAGTAAAGATAGGGATTCTTTGTAGCTTCTCTTTGCTCTCTAGTTCTGATAGATTTGGGCAGCTTCCATGTATGATTTCTTGAAATAGAATGTTGAGGATTTTTTTTTAAATCATAGTTTTGGGGGACTCCAGTGATTGTTAAATTATCCCTTTTTGACTTTATTTTCCAAATCACTTGTTTTTTGATATCAGATATCTTATATCTATAATAATATCAGCATATTTAAAAAATATAAACCTATTTAAGGCATTTCCAATTGATATTTTTATTTGTAACCTCACTGTTCGTGCAAACAAAATTGAGATGTACCATATGCACATTCTGAAGCACTTTTAATTATATTTACTACATAAACAGTATAACGAAGTAGACAAAAGTTCAGTACTACTTAACGTGCACACATGTTCTTCATATGTGTTACTGTTCAACTTATGTATTTTACATTTCTCTTATGTGAAATCACTGCTTTACAGGAATGATTTCTCTAAGATCAAACTTAAAATGGTAATCTCTCATCAGGGCACATTGATATTTTTATGTGTCTTAAAATGCTGATGTAAATTTGTACATTTGCCTGTTGTATTTTTTACCTTTTAAAATACATACAGTGTTTTCCTAATACAAGTTCAAGGTTTTCACTATTAAGTTCAAGAAGTTAGCAATCTGACATTTTGCGGATTTTTTCTTTATAAAGTTGCCAGTTACTAAGAAGGCACTGTTCTGACATTTTGTTAATCTCTTCTGTCAGCCATTTGGCAACTGTAGTATTATATGATTAACTCATTTAAAACCGCTAAAAAGATTTTTTTTAATATAGGTGAAAATAAGTAGAGAGAATACAAAGTATATTCACCTTATAGTTTGTATTCTTTATTACTGAAAGGTTTTGCAAGTTACTGGTTACCCTTAAAAAAATTCCAGAAGCTTCAAGGAATTATATAAGGTAGCAGGAGAGAAAACGTAAGAGAATTATTTTTTAAATATGAGGATTTTATTAAAGTTTAATGTTTTCATTATCATGTGATTAAAAATCTTTTTTTATTTGTCTGCTGATTATCTCCTGATTTTTTTACACTGGTCTACATAAATTAGCTCAGTATATTTTGTCATTGTGCCATTCATTAGAAATTTTCTTCACATACTAAAGTCTTGTCAGTACAATTCACTTTTATTAAACTATTCAGTGAAACTTAAGGTACATTTTTTATTTATTACATCATGGTGTGTTTTGTAGTCAATGGGAAGATATTAGGGCAAGATGAAACAGGCTCTGAGATCTGGTATCTTATTTTCCTCAACTATCTCTTACATCTTATTAGGTGCCAGTAGAGGAGACTGGGGTTGATTGGACCTCTTCTACATACATGCTTTTGTTGTACAGACAAGAGAACTAGTTTTGACCTGACATGGCATGCGCCATATCTTTAGGCACCTAGCTCCCCATGTCTGTTAATTCTCAGGATTATCAGGCTCCATGTGTCTGTACTAAAGTTAAAGCTAAAAGCTTGTGTATGAGGAAGGAAGGAATAGAAAAGGAAAAGAATTAGAGGAGAGCCCCTTTCATCCATTACAATGAAAAATGTAACTCAGAGGTGATGCTGTAAAAGGAACAAGTACTGTTGAAAGTCTTGACCCTCTCCTTGTGTCTTCTTCTTCTGAAACTATTTCCTCATCTGCAGGATGAAAGGTTTGGATTCCAAAAGTCCTTTCAGGCTTGTGCATTGTGATCCTATTTCGTTCTCACGTTCCTGCTCTTCAGTTGTTAAAGCAACTGTGCCCTGACTGGGGACTGCCCTGAATAAGGGTCAGGGGAGTTTCAGAGATTGTTAAAGGGAGGAAAAAAAGAAGTGTCTTTTCTAAAAACATAATGGTAATTTAAGAGACTCAAATAGGAGTTCATGTCAGCAAATCCTTTTTTAGTGCTTCGTACCTTTAAGTCTATATGCCTTGGGAATACAATAACTAAAAATAACATTGCTTGACCTCAAGGAGTTTATAGCCTGATGGGGAAGGGTGCATACATAAATCAGTAGGGAATGAGCAGAATGTGATGGGAATCAAAGAGCCATCTTGACACAGTGCTATATGAATGTCGAAGCATTTATAAATTACTTTCTTTGAACATGAAGAAATTACTTTCACTTAGGGTAGGGGTAGATTTTCATAGAAAAGAAGACTTAAGCTGGTGCAGAGATGTGGAAGGGGTGTCTTCTAGGCATGGGAGGTGACCTGAATGAATGTAAGGAAGTTAAGCTAGTGACAGTAGTGGTGTTTAACTAGATTATATGAGCAGAAGTCTATGAAATAATGCCAGAACAGTAAGTTGGAGCCAGATTGTGAGGGGCCTTATGTGGCAGGCTTTAAAGAATTTAAATTTTATTTTGTATAGGCAGTAGGAAGCCACCGAAGGTTTTTAACAGGCAAGCACATGACATGGCCAATCTCTTCATTCAGTAAGATTAATTTGGTAATTGTGGGAAAGATGGATTGGAGAAAGACAGGACTGGAAAGAGGAAAACCAGTCCAGGCAAAAGGTGATGGTGGCATTGTGAATAGGGAGGAGAACATAGGTTGAGAGACTAAGGTTTTAGGACCCAAAGGATTTAGCAGTTAATTAACTGTGAGGGACGAGATGAGGGAGAATGCAGAGTCCAAGAGGACTCCCAACTTTTTGAGCCTGAATGTGTAGAAGGACAGTGGCGCTATCGGGAAGTGGTTCATTTAAGAGGTATGGTGAGTTTGAGTTAGGGGAGAAGATGAATTCTCCTTAAGTCATATTGACTGTGAGATGGATGTATTTAGCACACAGTTCTAGTTGTGTGCTTGGATATTTAGACTTGGGGTTTGAAATAATTTTCGACATACAAAACATCCTCAGTCTAAAAACGTTGAACAGATTTAAATAGAATCATAATCTCATGTGTTCACCAAGGAAACAAACCTAATTAAACAGACTCTATAGGTAAACTAAGTCAGGCTACAGATTAAACTACATTTCAAGGGTTCACTGTGGGCTGGTCGAAGGAAGATTTACATACGTTAAAGATAACTAGTCAGGAGCCAGTAGATCCCTTCACAAATACTAAATTGCCAAGTCACCCTGGGAAGCTCAGAACTCCCCTTTGGCTTCTTATCTGAGGAATGTCAAAAAGGCTTCCCTTAATATTATCATTCTGTGAGTCAAAGTTTACCTAGGTGTTTGATATTAACAGAAGACAGGTTTCAGTTGGCCAAAATGATTTTGGAGGAAGGAATGGCGTGATAAAAGTCACCGAAAGGAAACAAAAAAGCTATGTTTGCCGCATATGTTCTCTCGTTCAATCCTCAAAACACCCTTGTAAGGTAGGTGCCATTATTATCTCCATCTTGCAAATGAAAAAAACTGAGGCAAGGCTTAGAAAGGTTAGATTACTTGCCCAGAGTCATATAACTAGCAAGTGTCAGAGGTAGAATTTGAACCCAGTCTTCCTCCGAGTCCATTATCCTAGCTATGTAGCTACTACTGATAAGCTACTATTAATATCTAGCTCCTTGAGAGCAAGAACTGTTTTACTTTGTTGTTTGTATTCCCAGCTCTTAGCACAGTGCTATGCACATAGTAAATGCTTAATAAATACTTTTCATTCATTCATGCTATGTAGGGTGTTAGTAAATTTTGTAATTTGTCAAAGGCTTCTCTGCTTCCGTTGATAGAATTATATAGTTCCATTTTTTTCTTTTAAATATTATGTTGATTAATTTTTTTGGCTAAAGCTTTCAAAATGTTTGTTTTCATGATGGATATCTTCAGTTTTTAAATCATTTCCCTTTCTAAATATATACCTCGAAGAAACTAGGGTGTCATCCATATAAGTAGAGAGGAAGGAAGAGAGACAATCAATAGGACTTGGTGACTAATTGGATATAGGGGAGTGAAATAGAGGGAAGTTTCAAAGAAGATTCCACCCATTTCCTCTCCAGAGAACCATGCATTATAAAAAAGAATTTTAAAAAAGACAAAGTAGTTCATCAAAAACAACCAACAACCAACACGTCACCCAAGTGATACTATATCCAGCGTTCCTTATGCATGGCCCCTCACCTCTATAAAGGGACAAAGGTGCATTTTCTGCTTTTTTTCTTCAGTGCCAGCTTCTTGGTGTATATCCATATATATATATATATATATATATATATATATATATATATATATATGTATGTATGTATGTATGTCTCACACACACACACACACCCATTATAAGTACGCTGCACTCAGTTTCAGTTTTTTGTTCTTTCCATTTATATTGTCTTATGTCTCACACACACACACACCCCCATTATAAGTACGCTGCACTCAGTTTCAGTTTTTTGTTCTTTCCATTTATATTGTCTTAGTCATTGTGTACTGAACTCTCATGTCTAATTTTGCTTCTTCCTGGTTTCTTTTCTTTTTGGTCCACTGCTGATGAAGATAATATTTTTTAATATTGGACTTTTACAATATTCTAATTCATATTCCGTTGTGGGAAAATAGACTGAAAGCTGCCTGTTGAAATCACCATGAACTCTACTAAAATTGTTTTTGTTGTAATTGGGGAATCTTTTCAGAGAAATCTACCATCTTCCTTAGCCAGTTCCCTATTCTTTATTTCTTTAAAAGATGCTTCATACTTGGGTTTATATGTCTTAAATGTGTTTTAATGTGTGGGTTGTATGGTTCTTTATGTATAAATTAGTAGCCCCCATTTGTTTGATTTTGATACCGCTGTGATAGAGCTTCAATTAGGAAAGAGTCAAAGGATTTCATAGTAATGAGAGTTCAGTTGAGATTAGATACCATCAGTTCATACCCAAGTTGGACACTGTCAGCATAGTTATGTGATTATCTCCATCAACATTCATCAGAATGTCATTAAGAGTGAAGAAAACCTTATCCCAGTTAGGGTTTGGAAAGAGATAAGTGGCAATAATACTGGAGGCAAGGGATTTAAAGATAGAGGACAGTGTTAAGTTGAACCCATTTAGCTATAGGGTCAAGATTTCTAATGGGGAGAAGACCAGGTACAGGTGATGGAATAGAGAAGTAGAGAGTGATAAGAAGCTATAATGAGTGCAAAGACTGTATTTAGAAGACTGAGGTCCTGACATACAGAAAGAGAATAGGTTTTGGTGAGAGGAATTTCAGAGTACTTGGATCATGAATGTCAAACATTTACAGGTAATGGTAAATTTGAATTCATCCTTCCAAGTCTTTCCTCAAAAATTCTCCCCTGTCTTCCCCCCATTTCTTTCCCATAGAGCTCTCATTTCTTTTATAATATTTTACTCTTCATTTCTCCCAGAAATTCTAGCTAACTTTGTTGGCAAGCTGTGTTTTTTTGTTTGAGGTTTTGCTTGTAGATGTTGTGTAGTTATTCTTTTCTTCTGGGTTTTTGTCTTAGATATCCCTGGCTTCATAATGGTTTTTATCATTGGTGTCTTTTTTGTTGACTTTTTTTTGCAGCCTTTTTTCCTGAATTGAGTCTTTGCGCCAGACTATGTACATTTCTGAAGGAAATGTTATGGCCTCGTTTGGTGCTGATCTGTCTTTGCAGTTCTGCAGTTGTTTTCTTGAGGTACTGGGTGCTCTGTTGCTCAGGGTACTTAAGGCAGCTCAGACGGGGTTGCTATGAACGTTCAACACACTTGTAAGTCTAATCTGAAGCATGGCCTGGTTGCTGCTCTCCCATTCTAAGCTTTATGGACTCTGGTTTGGGTTTAGGCAACGCAGCTGCATACTTGAGTGTGCTCAGAGCTCCAATAAACAGCCGCTGATCCTAACCCTTGCCATCTCATTGGAACCCTCTACCACTTTAGAGCTACAGAAATCCAGCATTGCCTCTGGGCCATGCTCCCTGTCCTAGTTACTTATCTGTAGGCCTCAGCCGTGGTTTGTGAGCTGAAATCCTGCTCTAGGATCAGTGACAGAGCTATGCTCTCTTTCCTGGACTACTCCCTACCTTGGTACATAGCAGAAGGCTTCAGCCCTCTCTGCGATGGATCTACAAAACCCTGGTCCACTGTCAAAGCAACACATTTCCTCCCTTATCTATGTTATATATTGGTACATAGGCACAAGTGTAGCCCAGTGTGCTTACTAGAATGTTTTATGTGGGCTTCTTGACTGGACCTGGTTCTCAGTGCCCAGAGGCCTCTGACTATATCCTTGTGTTGTCTTGGTCTGGAAAAATAACCCACTGTGGTTTCTCCTTGGATTTATCTTACTCTCCACTAAGTCTGGTGCTCTTCAGTCTTTTCTGGAGTAGTTGTAGGAGAAGATTGGGCTATACTGCCTCTTCTTATTCATCCATCTTTGGCAGTCTCCAATTTACATTTTTCCCCCAAATGTGTATCTTCTTCCTGTGGCTTCTTTTATGAATTACTAAATTCCTCTGAGTTTATAGAAACGAAGCAGGTGAATTTCTCAGATATTGAATGGATCCCTAATCTCATTAATTTAGAAGTTACTTCCAGAGATACAGTTCACAACTCATCCATGCCTGTTTATCCTGTAATACTCCCTCTCTCCCTCCCATTGCCAGTGAAACTGAGTAACCAAGGCTCTTTCTTACTCAGAGTGCTGCCCTGATCACAAAGTTGGTCAAGGGGTTCCTGCCACTGCCACAAGGTGCTCTGGGGGCAAGGTGGTTAGGGTGATGTGGGAATTATCCTATCTGCACCTGCACAGATATTATGGTTAAGTTACAACCACATTGAGAATCAGATGCCTGGTCAGAAGGGGGAGAGGTCAGGAACTTGTGCAGAATTTTGGGCCAATAGTGGAATGGTTTAATGTTGGGCAGAAATGGATGAGATGGGTAGAAGGGTTGTGTCTCAAACACTCCCAAGATTGGCAATCTCTTCAAGGATGGGGTGTAACCTAGTTCCTTTTGATTTGTTTTTTACCCCCATTTCACATACTGTTTGGTGTACGCAGATAATTTGGACTCCCCTGGACTAGATAACATGAGGAGAGAGCTCTAAAAATCAGTTCCAATTTCCACATTCATCCATCAGACCTACAGGCCAAAATAAGTTTCCTATCTTGAACACTGGCCAGAGAGTCATAGTATACATGTTTTGGCTTCACTATCATCATTATTTGTGCTTACATTATAAGCTTTGGACAGAACAATAATACAAAGGCGATGAAATTCTGATTGCAAGTATTTTGCTATAGCCCCACCCATTAGGTGGATTTTTTTTTTTTTGGTGGTATTTGTTTATTTGTTTTTGGTCTAGATCTGTGATTTCATCAATGGAGGGAGATTTCAACATTGAAATTCCCTTCATTGATGTAGCTTGGCAGTTCATCCAGAATTTAGAGCTGCCTGGGGACACTAAGCAGTTTTTTGCCCTGGGTTATACCACTTTTATGTTTCATAGACAGGACTTGATGAGGCCACTGACGTTAAAGGAGAGTTGAGAGTTCGTCCAGTCCTGTTCTCTCATTTTACATGTGGTGAAACTGAGGCCCTAGGAAGTGAAATGACCTTCCAAGGGCACACAGAGCAGAGCCCAGATCCTCCAGTCCCACATCCAGAACTCTTTCCATGTCACCAACTCACCTTCCCCAGGCAAAGCTGGCCCCTTTAATTGTAGTTGTCTGTAGCACCTTTCACCTAAGCTTTCAGAGCCTGTAAGGCAGATAATCTCCTAGTACCATGAATAATGTCAGATAGTAGATAAAGAGTAAGTCTTGGAGCCAGAAAGACTTAGGTTCAAATCCTGTCTCGTATACTTGGTAGCTGTGTGGCCATGAGCAACTTATTTAACCTGTCTGATCCTCCCTTTTTTCATCTGTAAAATGGGGATAATACCTGTCATACTGACCTCATATTATTGTTGTGTCTCAAATGATGTATATTAAAATGTAATTGTTTACATTGGTTATAAATTCAAGAGATCTAAGTAGTAAGAAACAAATGAAATGGAGGACGATAAAACTATTCATTGTTTGACCAGTGTCTTTTGTAGCTAGTTGCTCTCACGGGACTTTTCAGTTTGCTCATATATGAGTTAAATGTTTTACCTGTATACTTACCTTTCTTATGTCTTTTACTTACATACATACGTATGTATGCTTAGTCATAGATTGTAACCTTCTCTGTTTTGGGTAGATGGTTTTTAGGTGTTCCTGTGGCCAAAAAATTCATTAATTGCTTGCCAATCTAGCGATGAGCCTGGTGATGTGGTTCATATGTCTGCATGTGTAGGAAATAGATAGATATAGATATTTCAAATGCATCTTTACTGTATTTAGTGTGAACTTTAGGATAGACATTTCACTGAATTGGGTATGATTTCTCAAGTTTTCAATGTTCCTTTCAAAAATGTAACTTTTATGTATAATTTCATGGATTCTCATGCAATATAAGTGGGAAATCTGTAGGAGTGGAGGAGATACCCCCTGTTTAATTCCAGGCTTACTACAAGCCAAGTGATATTTGAATGCCTTTCTAGTATTCACTGAGAGTGAGGTTACTGCTAAATTTTTAAATACTAACTCCTCCAAAAAGAAGAGTTTTATTAGCAAATTAGTTTAGGTATTCAGTTGGTTCAGATGGTGTTGAAACTTAATTTCACTTAACATTTTTTCCTCTTTTCCTTTTCTTTCTGGGTGTGACTAAACTGCCTACAGCATGCTGCATGGTTGCTGGTAAAACAGGAAATGGGGTGAGTAATTTGAGTAGGGATTTTTTACAGTCTTTTAAATACGGACTACCTGGTTTTTTTTTTAAAGTACTTTTACTATGTTTTTCTTCTATAGGGTGGCTTCACTAGCTAGTAGAGCAATTGAGTGCAACAAAAAACTTGTGATCATTTGGGTTCATTGTGTTATCTTTCTCCAATCAGTTCCTTTGCCTACCAGAAGCATTCTAATTCATACTGATACCTCATTAAATATTTCCATCTTTAGCTTGAATGTTAATAGATTTGCTAGCACACACACTAGGCAACCACATTACATAATATAGTTTGATGAGCTATTTTGACAAGAGAAAGTTGTTTTCATCATTTAGGAGAGTTCATGGTACATTTGTGAATATGCTAGAAATTATAAGAAATCTTAGTTCCGTTATATGAGCTCTGATTAGGTTTTGAAAGTGGATTTAGTGTAACTGCTGGAGTTTCAGTTAGTAATCAGTAAGCATTTATTATAATAATTTGCTGATTAATATATGACATCACTACTTTTTAAAGCAAAATGAGAAGAATTTTTCACTTAGTCATTTTAAAGGTAATGATAAAAAGAGAGTCCAGGATTTTTTACTTGATATTTATGGTAATGATGAATAAATCTTGTAGCCTCAGAATATAAAATTTTTAAACCAGTAGAGAATCCTAAGTATTGTATTAAGATATAATGTATTTTGACTGAGTTTGGTGATGTATTTTAAAAATAATACATGTTGTTTTATTTAGTTTTCATCAGAATTATTAATACAGATTTATTCTAGATGGTTTTATGTTAGTTTTTGTCTTAATATCATTCAAATTTATTATTACATCTAAGACAGATTTTTATAATATGTACCTGAATTACTAACAGGACTGTTATTTATCTGAGAATCCAGAAAGCAAATTCATTTTTCTATTTAAAATTTATTAAATATCTCTATTATGTTAGTTGCAGTAACAAGAACTTAGAACCACCACATGAAATGTATTAGATTCTCCTATCTAATTTAAATGTTTTTTGGGAAATCATTCCTTTTTTCCTCATATATCTTCATCTGGAAAATGGTACAGCTATTAGTCAAAGACTTCAGGTTATTATATAGCACATTAGTACTAATGGTTCATAGATAAGTCCAGATCCTGATCTTTGCATTTGCTCCTAAACTTTGAGAATGTTGTTTATCCTGTTCAGGTCATAAATTCAATTTTAAAAACATTAAGCATGTAATACATGCAAAGGCCCTGTGCTCAGTCCCGAGGATGCAAAGACAGAAACAAAAAAAATTAGGCCTTTCCCTCAAGGGGCTTACATTCTATTTTTAAACTATTTCCGAATTTGCATTTGCCCCATGTTGATTTTGTTAATGTTCTCCTTCAAAGAGTTTAAAATAAATGTAGCAGAAAAATATTTTAGCTCTCCTGAAAAACTATAAAATAGATTGGTACAGAATGTAAAGCTCTTCCCCAGTGCCAGGAGTTCCATGAAAAAGTGATCTAGTGGCACTATCATTAAAGAATTAATTCAGAAATCTAAATGAAATTAGTTGAAGTTTTAGACCAGATTTGTTCCATATAAATCCTTTTAGAATAATTAAGGTTCAATTTTCAAAACTATATAAACCTGGAATTTTTGTTAAGTATTTATTTTGTAGTAAAGGAAAATATATCAGAAATGTCTCAGTCTTTTCCCATGGCTTCTTGACTGGAGGGGAAGAAATACATCAAGTAGTCAGTTCTGAAAGAATTGAGACGCTTTAGAATTATTTGAAATATTAGAGATTTTGTTATTTGACCAAGTTGTTTCAAAACCGTAACGAATAACCACTTAGGCATTTAAAAAAATTGCTTCTTGTTCTAGAGTAATCTAAAAGAAAAACCATTTGAAAGTGTACGTTCTGTGTTTCACCTGTTTCTCTTATTTTTCAGAATATACTTGACATAGAAGTTAATCCAGATATTTCCCATTTATTAACATTCTTCTCAAAGGAACATTAAAATGTGAAAAATAAAATTATTAATCAAATCCCTGTAGTGATTATTTCCAGAAACTGGAATGCTATAGGAATTTTTTTAATGTATTTGATGTTCCCTATTAGATTGTTAAGTTAGTTTCCTTTGAATAATCATGGATCTCATTGCAGAGGTCCCTGTAATGTTTTGAGTCTTACATAATGTTGTTTGCACCAGCAGGACCTCAACAGGGAATCCTTATTTCATTTGGACTTCGTATAAACAAGGAAATTCAGTTGGCTCTCCATTCCACTTCATTAGCAAATACATATATATATTTAAAATTCCATTGTTCTGCTAGTGATGCTGTATGGACACGAGCAGGCTATTGCACATTTTTAAGGTGATCTGTGTGAAAGTTGTCTGGTGAGGCTTAGATGCTATCAGAGAAATTTACTTTTGGAAAAGTGATTTTCCTAAAACACTAGTCTGACCGTGTCTCTTCCCTCTCCAGTAAGCTCCAGTGGTTTCCTGTTGCCTCTTGAATTAAATACAAACTCTTCTGTTTGGTATTTAAAGCCCTTTACAAATGGTATCCAGCCTACCTTTCCAGGCTTATTACACATTACTTCCCCTTCGTCCACTCTGTGGTCTAGCCAAACTATTTTATTATTTCTTCCAGTAGGATTTTTTGTCTATGCATAGGCTTTCCTTAATGGATTCATCTGCTTCCTCCAAAGCTCCTCTACAAGTGTTGCCACCTCTATATGAGGCCGTTCTTGATTCTTCTCACTTGCTAGGGATCCCCCTGAAATTATCTTGTGATGGTACTTAATTTTGTACATGTCATGTTTACCGTCTGCATCTCTGATAGAATATAAGCTTCTTGAAGGCAGTGCTTGATTTTTGTGCTTATATCCCAGGCATCTCAAACAGTGACTAGCATTAGGTAACTTAATAAATGCTTATTGATTGATTCCTTGTGACTTCCTCCAATGGACATTCATCCTGCTCTGACTTCTTTGACTTTCAGACGCAGCAGTAGGCTAGTGCATACCTTTGTTCCTCTACTGTCACATCTGGACTGATCCTTTACCACCATTTCCTTAGTAACTTTTCTTTTGAAATCCATGCCATTTGTTTACTCTTCCCTATTTTTGTTGCTTTCATCTACCAGCCTCCAATTCACTTTCCTAGTATTTTCAGCCTGGCTCATCTTCCTACTCTATCCTCTGTCATCATCCTTAGGCACTTGAATATTTATGAGGACAAGCCCTATAACTGAAAAATTCCTTGACCTCAATTCCCGCATCCCACTTTAGCCAAATGTTGTCATGGTTACACCCTACACTTAATTCCATTACCTCTGATATCCAGTATTCCACCTTCCAGCCATAATTGCCTATCCTTTCATCTGTCCCACTCACTTGTACATTGTCTATTGTGATCTCTGGTCCCTTAATCAATACCTATTCTCCTGGTCTGTCTCCTTTGTTGCCTCCATACTTAGTCATGACCTCCTGGTCTGCTTGTTCTCACGTCCCACATTATTTCAGATAGCAAACATGTAATAATCTTTGATGTACATTATTCCCACTCTGTGAATCCTCATCCCTAGGTAACTTCTATCTGCTTTGTCTTCACCTGTTCCAGGCCTGCTGAGAGTCACTGGAGAAAGTAATGAAATTAAATTTATTTCACCTGCTACAAATTTACAATACATAAACTCAAATCAATCCGTACTACTGCTCAAGGATACTTTATCAATTCCCTCTGTTATTGTCCACAATAACTATTCTAAGCCTTTTAAAAAATTTTTCCAACTGTAGATATCCCACCCCATGTATACTTAAAATGACATAACCTCCTACTTCTCTGAAAATTCAGTCACAGGGAATGCTCTTTGTTCTTCAGCTATCCTCAGAACTTTTCTCATTTTTTTCTCTAGTAAAAGGAGATGTATTCCTCCTTTTTACCTTCACCTATATCTTTAGTCCTTTTAACCCCATCATCTCCAGGATCTTGACACAACAGTAAACCTCTCACATATTGTGAATTTAATCATCAACAAAAACAAACATTTTGATATGCAAAAAGGAATCAGAATTAAATCTATCAATAAATATTAAATACTTTATGTGTAAGGTACCATGCTAGGTGCTGGGATATTAAAAAAAAAAACCCAAACCAAAATAATCCCTAATCAAAATGAGCTGTGAACTTTTGCTATGTACAGTTACATTTTAAAGAAGTATATATTAAATTTCACAGTATAGTGACATTCTTAGATTTGTTTGTGATCCCTTTCACACTTTTAAAATTTTCCCTGTACATTTTAAAAAGTTTGCTGTTGCTCTTTTTGGATGTTGCTAATGCTGGTATTTCTTTTGCTTCACTATACATATTTCTAATAGAGTTCTTGTTTTACTTCCTCAGTGGGTAGGGAATGGGGAGGTGGAGGAAGAGAATTTAGAACAAAATGTAAAATATATTGAATTTTTTAAAAAGGAAGAAAGAAAAGGAACCCACTTTCCTTGCCATTACCGTTACCAGTACCAATCACTGGTGTGCTTCTACCAATGGACAGGTATGTCCAAGAGCCCCAAGGATGGCAGTGCCCCCCAGACCACCAGTCCTTCTTCTACCTCTGTTCCTGCGGCCATCAGCACAGGAGGCAAACCCCAATGAAGATTTGCCCTGGGCTCTATTTCTATAGATGCTGCCAAAGTCTTTGGCACTGTGAAATGGCTCAAAATTAAAAACATCACCATCAATAAGAATAATAGTGAGGAATTTGCATTACTGTGTTCTTTGCCACAGCATCCCAAGGACCATGGTGCCTTACCATTTGACTTGCCGCTGAAACTGTTGTCTTCTCTGTTAGAATGTGAACTCCTTGAGTGTGGGGCCTGTCATCATTTCTCTTTGTATCTCCAGTGCTTTGCACATAGTAAGTGCTTCATTCACTCATTCAGGTTATTGAGGTTTATAGCCTTTGTGTTATCCTTGACTCTTCTCTTTCGCGCCAGAAACATGATCTGTCGCTAAACCTTGTCATCTTTTCTATCTCCCTGCCCTCACAGCCACTACCTTAATCCAAGCTCACGTTACCTTTTGCCGAGCTCCTTTTTTATGCCTCTGCCTCAGGTCTTCTTCCAACTCCAACCTATCTTCTATTTAGCCCCTTATTTGTTATACTCTGGTGGTTCTCAATTGCCTCTAGTAGCAAATAGAAGCACTGTATGCTCTTTAAAGCTCTTCACAACCTGGCCTCTTTCTACCTTTCTAGTTAAGCAGCTGGTGGTGTAGTGGGTAGAGTGCTGGGCCTGGAGTCAGAAATACCTGAGTTTAAATCTAGCCGCCAGCTGTGTGTCTCTGGGCAAGTCACGTCACCTCTGCTTTCCTCAATTTCCTCATCTGTAAAAGGGGGATAATAATAGCACCAACCTCCCAGATTGTTGTGAGGATCAAATAAAATAATTGCACACAGTACCTAGCACAAAGTAAGTGCTATATAAATATTAGTTATTTTTATTATTAATTATTCATACAGCTTACCCACCTCTGCCTACTCTGTGATCCAACTTTGCTGACTGCCTATCAACTTACAGAACCACAGATTAACATTCTCTGTGCTGTAATTTATATGGGTAAACATTCCCCAATTAAATTTTAATCTAGGTAAGTATGCTGTTCTACATGAAGCCTTTCCTGATTTCCCTAAGCCACTAATGTCTTCCTTCCCAAAACTGCCTTGTACTAATTTCATAATTATTCTGTACTTATTTATATACAATATTCTCTCTTGTTCAAATGTAAGCTTCTTGAGAGCAGGGAATGTTTTACTTTTTTCCTTGTATTCCCCAGCCCTTAATAAATAAATGCTTGTTAACATATTGCAGATTTAAAAACTGTCAACTGAAATACCACCCTCTCCTGATTTCTTGTATCTGTCACCATTTCACAGTTTCTTTGCTTTCTGGTGTTTCTGACTCCTTTATATGGATATTTCCCGTAATGTGTCAAACTCCTGGCCCTACTCAGATTAACTGTAATTGGGAAATGTTTACCAAAATAAATACATTATAACATGATAAAGTTAATTTGTGTTTTTTAAGTCAGGCAGGCAGCAGAGATCCCTTTCTGTTTGAGGTTGACAACACTGATGTAGAAGGTGGGACATCTGAGCTAATCTTGAAGCAAACTAGGGTCTAAGAATCTCTCCTTGTTTCTCTTTGTTATTCCCATGGCTTTAACTGTAAATACTTAACCAGATTTTATCTTTACTCCTTAACTCTCTTCTAAACTCCAGGGCAACATCGTCAACTGCCTACAGTACATTTTAACCTAATATATCACCTAATATAAGCACTACTGACTCATGTCCAAAATCCAGTGTATTATCAAACTGGTTATTCCCCATCATGGCTTCACTATTTCTATCTGTGGGACTACCATTCAGTTTCCTACAAATGAAGCTTTATTCTTTATTGTCTTTGTTAAAACCTTCCTCCTACCTTTCCTATCTAATCAGTTACCAGATCCTGTCACTTTCCCTTCTCTTTATTCCTACTTTTACCAATCTACAAATGCCTTAGGTGCCACCTACCTTGTCTGTTTTTATATTCTCCTAGCATCTTTCTTGCAATTCTTCCTTCACCCTATCTAGTTTACTCTAGAATAAGCTTCCTCATGCATAGATCTGCATGAATCATACTCCTTAAAAATACTCAGCTCCTTTGCCTGTTTGTTTATTTCAAACTCCTTTGATAAGCATTCAGGGATATCTCCAATCTGTTGCCATGCCACCTTGTCAGCCTCCTAGTATTCTTTACCATATATCCTACAATCTAGCCAAGTCATACTGTTCTGCCCACATGACCTATAACTTTCTTTTTCTGTGTCTCTCTTTATGCTGGTCTCTTTGCCTAGAATGTCTTTTCTCATACTCTTCACCCGTTTAGTTTTACCTTCCCTTTAAAGAATGTATCATGTGCCTAATTCTTGATGAAGTCTTCTCTGATGTTCCCTCCTTATCTCTTCCAAAGGCCTTCTTCCCTGTGCTTCACACAACATTGTTTTCTGACTCAAGTGTAATTATCATGTACTATTATGTATCCTAATCATGTTTTGATAAGCTCTGTGCAGCGGGAACCATGTCTTATTTAAACTTTTTATGTCCCTCAACATTTAGCACAGTGTTCTGCATACAATAGGTGCTTAATAGATGTTTTCTGAATGGATATTGAATAGTTGGATCCTTAACATACTTAACTGTGGATTTTTAGAATCCATGAAGTGATTATCCAGTTTTCATCCAATATTACACTGGTTTATTTGTCAAAATTATATTAGTACTTCTTACTTCATTCCTTCAAGGATATGCTGTTCATGTCTACAACATGAACTTTTCTAGAACTTTCTGTTCCGTAAACATTATGCACCTGGTGATAAGCAAACATGCTAATTCTAATTCAGAAAAAACTCAGCTTGCTAGTGAAAATATTTTGCATCTGCTATAACCCTTTAATAACATTTTTTCTTTTGTAGTTCCTTGCTTTTGGTCCTTGATAGAAAAAATAAGAATTCTCTATGCTGAATCTCATTTTTTTTTTTATGATGTTCAGGAAACAGGGACTATCACTAGGAAGAGATGATATTGTTCAGCTTAAAGAAGCCTACAAATGGATTACTCATCCCTTGTTCTCGGAGGAGCTGGGTGTTCCTATTGACGGGAAGGTATTAACTAATTATTTGAATAATAATAGTGTTCATTTTCTTCCATGTTTTTTTGTAAGTCTTATAATATTAATGAGGTCCTCTTAATTAAAGTGCTCTTCTCTCTAAACAATCCCTTGGGTAAACATAAAGCTTTTCTAATTTCCCAATTTTAAAATGTAGTGTCCAAGCCTTTTTTAGACTTTCCTCATCAAAGATGTTTATAACATTACTGGTTCATCCACACATTCAGTTCTGTTTTTCATGAGTTTCAATGACCCTGCCCTTAATGGAATACTTTAGAATGTTTCTTATCGTACCCAAGGCAGAAGAAGAAAATATGGTAATTTAGAGAGAGCATTGCGTATAATAGGGAGAACAGTAAGCATAGAATCAGGAGCTGGATTAAAATTCTGTCTATGATTAGTACTTGTGTAATCTTGGGCAAGTGTCTTCGCCTTTTTGTTATCCTCATTCATAAAGTGAAGGTTTTAGACTACATGATGCCTAACTCTGTCTCTGTTGAATCTATATTAGATACTCTATCCCTGCTGCTCTCTTTCCTTTCCGAGGCAGATCTTCTCTAAGCCTCCCTCCATGGCTTCTGCTGGCCTCAACATCCTGGGCATAATGCTTTCAGTACGGGGCTGGGTAGGAACCATAGTGTCCTTCACCCTGCCCATGTGGAAATTCACAGCCTTCATTGGCAGTGGCATCGTAGTGACACAGATGATATGGTAAGGCTTTTGTATTTCTCATTTGGTCCAGAGCACTGGCCAAAAGCGGTGTAAGGTATGTGTTTCCCTGTTGGCCTTGCCTCATGACCTGCACGTAGATAGAGCCCTCACTGTTATAACTCTGCTTGTGGCCCTGGGAACCTGCTGATCTGCCTTGCTGGGGCCAAGTGTATCATATATATAGAAGGGGAAGAACCAGAAGCTCCACTAGTACTCACTGCAAGAGTCTTCTTCCTCATCTCTGTAGTCCTGGTCCTTATCCCTGAGATCATGCCCGTGGGGTCATCAAGGACTTCTACTCCCTGGTGGCTGAAGTTCAGAAACAGGAGTCGGGGACCCTCTCTGTTCCTGGGTTGGGCAGCTGCAGCCCATCTTCTAGCAGGTGGAGGATTGCTGCACTGTAGTTGTCCCGTAGGCGGTTCAAAGGGCACAGAGCAGTCTGTGGTTCAGTAGTCTGCTTCTTTTTCTCCTCTGGGATTTCTGAGATCCTTCTGAGTGCCCAGCCAAGAATTATGTATGAATCTGGAAGGAAGTTTGCACGGGGGATGACTTCTTGAGGTAAGAAAAGCCCTCCTCCTGCCTCTCTCTCAAAGGAGGAAGCTACAAGTGATTCCAGTCAGTCTTGAGATGTTTGGTTTTCTTTTCTTCTTTCTTTTTTTTAACCCCTTGGATGACTGAGCCAAGAGGAGGACTCCATATCCCCTTCCTGGTGTTTACTGATGCACATGATGTCCTCTAGACATCACCTTTGGATAATAGAGCTGCATTGATGCTGCCCAAGAGTTCCACAAAGATCTGTGTTCTCTGCATATGCTAGAGCTAATCCTCTTTGTCTGTGGGACTGAATTTTCACTCTTTCAGGTGTCAAGTGCAGAGTTCTCTAGGGTGTTTTCTAACCGCTGCCACCACCCCCAATCTCCGAGGAAAACAAGGTTGCCAAGATGCCACCAGCCTTTCTAGTCCTCTCCGGGAACTGATAGCTTCTATCATCCCCTTGATCTCTAGAAGGGCAGGATGTGATCTCCTTGCTGGATCTTGTATCTTGCTTTAGCCCACTCTTTTTTCCTGATCCGCAATCCAGCAAACACAGCCGCAAGCCTGGCACTGACACTCGCTTCATGCTGCTGCCTTCACTCCCTGTCTCCCTTTGTGTCTCTCATGGTGGGAGATTTTTAGACAATAAGGTGTGTCTTGATTAAAACAAAACAAAAACCCCCACTGTATTATACACATATAAATACAGATTTTTTTAAAATCCTTTTCTTGATCAAATCAAAAGTTTAGCAATGCCCTACTGTGCGCAGATCACCTTAAAACTTTTATCATTTTTGTCAGAAAGCTTTCGTTGTTATTGTCTGATGTGATGTGAGACATATCAGAGGACCAAGAAAATTCAGTGGAACTTGTAAAAGGAGGAGAACAGCAGCAGTTTCTGTATGCTACCATTTATGTAGTGCTTCAAGGTTTGCAAAGCACTTTACAAAGATGATCTCATTTCACTCTCACAACTTCCATTTTACCAGTGAGAAAACTGAGGCAGACAGTTAAGCAACTTAACCAGAATCATATATTTAGTAAGTGTCTGAGACTCAATTTAAACTCAGTTCATCCTAAGTTCAGATTCAGTACTCCATGCGTTGTGCCATCTAGCTGCTTTATACAATTAGTGTTAGAAAAATGTTGTATAGGTTTACCTTGACTTTTATTAGTTAGTCTGTGATCTTATCCACTATATATTTGTTTGTGAAATTATGAGTAATAGTGTAATGGTTCTATAGTAAATAACTTTGAAGCTAACTTTAGAATAGAGCAGGCCTATACAACATCTGGCCTGTGGGCCACTTGCCACCCACCAAGCAGCTTGCAGGCCTGTTTTATGTCCTTTACATTTTTCACATGATGCCCAAAATCCTTTTGTAGGCTGCAGGTGGTGCAGGCTAGATGTTGTGCAGACCTGGTGAAGAACAAGGGGTCGAACATTTTTAGTGTCATGGACCCCTTTGGCAGTCTGGTAAACGCCTGTGGATCCCTTCTTACAAAATACATAACATAAAATACATAGGATTACAAAAGAAACCAGTTATGTTGAAGTACAATTACCAAAATATTTTTTAAAAGCTAAGTTCATAGACAATTCCAGTTTAAGATCCCTTACTATAGAGCACTAGTAGTAAATATTGTCTATATTTACTAGGGCAGGGTAGTAAGGAAATCTCGATCTTCCTACTTCAACAAATAACAGGTGAGAAACTAGCTGGTTTTATCACTTGTTAATACAACCTGCAGAAGTGAATTTTCCTCCATTACCTTTGTTATTCAAAGTTCCCCAGCTTTTAGATTCAGTGTTTATATTTCCTACACAAGCATTCTCTTGTGGTATACGCAGGGGCTTATCTAAACTCTCACTATTGATTTGAGTTTCTGATTTTAGATTTTTTTCCCCAAGGTCATTGCCTTTATGCTTTCAGAATTTAGAACCAAGTCAGTAACACAGTCAGTATTATTCTTTTTACTACCTGACTTTAAATGTAGTGCATTTAATTTCATAGGACTAATGTGCTCACTAACAGTAACAAGAATGTTAATAGAAGTTGAAAAAGAGCTGCCATATGTTAAATTATCATTTGTAATATGTTGTCATTTTTCTTTCACATTTTACTAGATTGAACATTTAAAATTCTTAATATAGCTCACTGCCTATTTAATAAATAACTACTGATTAAATCAATCTCTGTAGTCAGTACGCATTAAGTGACATTACTTGCTCCTGTTCAAAGATTAGAAAAGAAAAGGAGATTTAGAGGTATCAGTAGGACTGTAGTGGAAAATTATGTAGTTAATCAATTATAATTCCACTACATTGTTACTGAAGACTGATTCTAGAAAAAATGAAGTAAAATGAAAACTTAATGTTTATATAGTTGTTTTAAATAGTGTTTTCCTAATAACAATCCTATGAATGAGGTAGTACAAGTATTAACAGTTTTAAACCTGAGGACACAGGTACCTATGCTTCCCCAGAGTTACACTTCCAGTAAGTACTTGCGCTAGGACTGGAACTCTGATTGAGAACCAGTACTCCAGTATGAAAGTAGCAGTGTGGCATGATGGATGGACAGTTACTCTTGGAGTCAGAGTCTTGACTTACTCTTTTGTCTCACACAGACTACTCAAGTCATACAACTTCTCCGTACCCCAAAAGAATTCTCTAAGACTGTAAGATATAGATGAGTTGTCAGTCTGCATTAGCTCAGGGAGTTCCATATATGAGTATCTTAAATATCATAGATCTAGACCAAAAAAAAATCATTCCTTGAATGCATATCAGTTTTGATGCACTGACAACTTTTATCTATTGAGTGAGCAAAAAAGATAAAAGAAAAACAACATTACTTACATATTCACACGGATTGTTGTTTCTCTTGATGTAAGGAGTATTTATTATTATTTTTTGCTTCATTTTTCGTTAATGGATAGAAGGGAGATGTCACAGACACTGACCTAAGTTATTCTTGAGATAACAGAAGTTCATGATTTGTGGTCTTATGAGCCAGTAATGAATGTAAAGAATGCAGAATTTATTTAACAATAAATCGTGGGGTAGAGCCCGGCTGTCAGAGTAGCTGAAAGTAATGCAGCCACGCTCCCTTCCACAACTCCTCCAAATGCGTGAGATCAAATCTCAATGGGGAAATCCAGAGAGTTATCGAGTCCTTTGCTGAACCAGGTTGGCATAGGGGGAGGTAGAGGGCAGGAGCATGCTACATGAGGAGTACTCTAACCCTTAGAAAGAGGCTGTATACCAGGGCAAGAGGAGATTCCAGACCCATCCTGGGGCATTGCAATGTGGACAGATGCAAACTGGTAGCTTTGTTGCCTATTACCCAGTTCTGGGTAATCCAGGGTAGACTGAGATGGGGACCCATGCACAAGGGTAAGATGTCCTGGAGGAAGTTCAGAAGCAAGCAGCAGTGGTTTGGCCCAAACCCTAGAAGCAAAGTGGGTTGTCATTTTCAGCATCTAGCCTAGTCTGCATAATAACCAGGGCAATAATCCCACAACAAAGAGAAGCTAACAGTCCTGTCACTAAACCAGCAGAACCATCTAGTGGCTTATTGAGGCTTAGTCCAACATCTTTTTATTGTTATTCATGCCCAGACCCAGGCCAGGAACTTACAGAGCTCATATTAGAGGGGCACCAATCAGACTTTACCCTGGATCAGACCACTTTGGGAACATTGAAAGCTTGCAAGTCCTCAGCCTACTTCAGCAATCAAAGCCTCAGAAAAACAGCTTGAGCACAAACTCAATTGGAATTCCTGAAAGAGTTGAAGCAAGAGCTTAAGAATGTTTTCATAAATGCAATGAGAGCACTTGAGGAAAAAATTGGAAAAGAAATGAGTTGTGAAAGAAGGAATTGGAAAGTGAACTAACAGCTTAGCCCAAGAGATTAAAAAAAAACTTTATTCAAGCAACAAACTCCCTTTCTAGGACCAAATAGAAGCCAGTGATGCCATGAGACAACAAGAAATATTGAAACAAAGTCAGAAGGCTGGAAAAAAAATAGAAGAAAATGGAAATATTTCATAAGAAAAACAACTAACCTGGAATACTGATGGAGAGATAATTTAAGAATAATTGGACTACCTGAAACCCATGAAGGAGTTTAGACATCATTTTTCATGAAATTATCAAAATACCCATATCTCTTAGAACCAAAGGGCAAAGTGGAAATAGAATCCATCCATCACCTCCTGAAACAAACCCCCAAATTAAAACTCCCAGGACATAATAGTCAAACTTCAAAGCTTCCAGATCAAAGGAAAATGTAGCCTGAAAGAAATAATTCAGGTACCAGCGAGCCACAATCAGGATCACATACAGTTTAGCAGCCACTGCTATAAATGAGTGAAGGACTAGGGGAATACAGTATTCTAGAAGGCAAAGGATATGACCCTAGATCTAAGGATAACTTGGTGAGCAAAACTGAGTATAATATGATGGAAGGAGGAATGGATCTTTAATGAAATATAAGACTTCTAAGCATTCCTGATCTTAATTTAAAAAAATGGGGCTGGACTGAAGGACTGAAGTTAAGAAAAACATAAAATGTTAAACATGAATGAACAATGATAAAGAACTAAACAAAGATAAACTGCTTACATTCTAATATAGGGAGAGGATGTATGTCTTGCTTTTGAGGTCATAGAGGTCATTTGTAGACAAGGCTGAATGTCTTGATGATCTTAACAGAACAATGGAAAGAATGGGGAAGAAGAATATGCTGGAGGGGAGGGAAAGGAAGGTTAGGGAAAATTATCTCACATAATTTGGGTGCAAAAGTAGACGGCTGTACAAACATACAAACTTTTACCTCACCTGGTTAAAGTAGGCAGCATAACAATAGCATTTATATAGCGTCTACTATGTGCCAAGCACTGTGCTAAGTGTTTTACAAATATTATCTTATTTGATCCTAATAGTAACCCTGGGTGGTGGGTACTAATATTACCCCCATTTTACAGTTGAGGAAACTGAGTTAAAGGTTAAATGACTTCCCAGGGTTACATAGCTAGTAAGTGTCTAGCATCTGGATTTGAACTCATGTCTTTAGAATTCCAGGCCGAGCACTATTGTGCCAACTAGCATGCTTGCGCCATCTCTTTCTCCCTCCCCGTTCCCTCTCTTTCTCTCTCTCTCCCTCTCCCCCTCCTTCTCCTTCCCCCCCACCCAGTAGTTGAGTACTAGATTAAAGCATTGTTTTAGATAGATAAATTTAGATAGATAAATTTAAGCTTGAAAGGCACAAACCTTATACACTTATGTTCATTGTATCGTTTTCCCCCAAATTCCCACCCCCATTTTCACATGTTTCATCTGTATGTACAACAAAACCTATGTTATAAAATATAAACCAGGGTCTTTAATTTTGTCGGGGTGCACTGGTCTCTGTATGTTTTAGCAAGTTTTTTTTTTAAGTAGTGTCTTGTAAAACTGGCCTCTGAGCAAGTTGATTATAGTATCATTTCTAGTTTTCTTTTTTACTTTTTTTGTGAGCCAGTCTTTTAGAGTTTATATTTTCATTCACAAGTTGTGAGATGTTAGTTTCCCTTTGCTAATTTCAGAACTATTTTTATGATTTAGAGCTTGTTTGAAGTAAGTGTGATCTTTGCTCACCCTGAAACAGATGAGGATTGCCACTTCCTGTAAGTTGCTACGTAAACATGATAGTAATCTTTATAATTGTATAACAATGTTCATGTTCTTTAGTTTTCATGAAAATAAATTTAATGGCTCATTTCTCTCCTTTTCCTGCATTTCTCTAATTTTACTCAAGCATTTAACCAGTTCACATTTTAATTTCATAGGTAATAACGATAGATGAGCTTCCTAGAAGATACTTTTGTAGCCATCTACTGCAAACTGTGGATTTTTTTTAATAGCGTAAGATAACCTCTAAGGTCCTTTTCAAATTTAAACTCCTATGGTCTTACCATATGTTTACAAAGGACCTTTCAGCTCAAAGATTTTCTTATCTTTATTTCTTCAAAAGGTCCCTACCGCCTTCATCTTACAAAATATAAATCCGAAACTCACAAGAGATAAATAATTTTATAAGAAGTTATTTCTAGTCCAGTGCTATTTCTCTAGGCCCAATATATGACATTAATTAAACCTTTATTAAGCACCTACTATATGCTAGGCACTGTGCTAAGTTCTGGGGATACAAAAAAGGGCAAAAAGGAAACCCCAGGATACAAACAACTGTGCAAAGTCTGAAAAGTGCCTTGCCAATATTATATCATTTTATCCTCACTAATAACCCTGGAAGCTAGATGTTATCATAATCCCTACTTTACAGATAAGGAAATTGAAGCCAAGAAGTTGTGGCCTGCTCAGGGTCACACAGCTAGTAAATGTCTGGGGTGTGATTGGAACTTGGGGTTTTCTGACTCCAAGGCCAATGCTTTATATCCACTGTTCCACCTAGCTAGGCAAGGTACAAATATTATCTTCACTTTACAGATTTAAAAAAAAAAAACCTCAAAAAGGTTATAACTTACCCTAGACCACATACATGACTAGTAAGTGGAGAAAGCCAGGACTGGAACCCAGATCTTCTAACTGCTAGTGTAGTTAGGTGGTAGAGTAGAGAGAATGCTCTACTGAGAGACAGGAAGATCTGAGTTCAAATTCTGCAAAGACATGTGCTATAGTGACTCTGGACCAATCACTTAACCTCACTCAGCCTTTAAAGCAGAGATAATAGCACCTACTCCTCTTCTGACTCCCGGTGCAGTGCTCTTCCCTGTGACTAGACCATGCTGCCTTCCCATATTGAAAAGCTTATTAAAGTAGAAATTTAAATGTCAAGTTTAATCTTAATGTGTGGATCAGGGAGAACTGACAAAACTGGTTAGGAGAGGCATGGCCCAGTTCAGTGGAAAAATCCTGGACTTTAAATTGGAGCAATCTAGTTTAAAAGCTTAGTTCTCTCACTTAACAGCTTTGTGACCATGAGCAAGCTGGTAGTCTCTCTCACCCTTGTTTTCCTCAGCTGTAAAATCAGGGTGATAACACTTACTTTACTTACTGCACAGGACTTTGAGGAAAGAACTGGGTGAGCTTGAAAATGCTGTGCATAAATGAGGGTAATGTGGATAAATGTGAACTGTTATCATTGTCAATATAGTATTTGCTTCCTACTAATATCCTGAAGTCAACAGCCAAATTATATATAAAATGTACTTGATTTTTATTATCTAGAAGTACATTCAGTAATGCTTGAAATTAATTTCATTTTGTTTTAGGAGCACTTCATGCCCAGACTGTTTCAAGCCAGCCAAAAATAAACAGGTAGAAATTATCTCTTCTTATTTTTGAGTGGGTTTTGTATGAGCCTAAGGTTTGCCAATAATATAGGTCATTTATGTAGTATTTTAAAGGTTGCAAAGCACTTTACCTGTATTATCTTATCTGAGCCTCAAAATAGCCTTTGAAGCATGCTCTTCAGATACTGTCCTTCTGTTAGAGGTGACAAAGTGAAAGTCATGGAGCTTAAGTGACTTGGCTATGGTCTCATAGCTGGCATCTCATTTTCCCGTGTGTCATTTGTAAACATCTGATCTCAGGGTTTCACTACTGTAAGCTCAGGTTTGAATCTCTATGTTGCCCTGTGCAAGTCACTTAAATTCCCTGAGATTCAATTTCCTCATCTTTCGAGTGGGGATAATAATACTTGTATCATATATTCAGAGTTGTGAGACAAGTCGTTGTGATTGTGATTGTGTCTGTGTGTGTGTGTGTGTGTGTGTGTGTGTCTGTCGGTCTGTGTCTGAATTGCTTTATAGTTCATCGTACTCCAGTGCTTCCAGGATATGTGATTTCCCTCCTGTGAGTATCCTTCCCCCGATACAGAACATAACCCCTCAATGCCTTAGATCGGAGCATCATATGTGTGTATCCCATGAGGCTGGCAGCCCTCCCGAGTGCAGTTTGAAGCACATTAAAATATAATTGGGAAATATTTAACAAAATAAATACAAGTTCAATAGAACATAGATAATATTAATATGTGTTTCTTAAAGTCAATATGTGGCCCAAAGGGGTCATTATGAATGGTTTGGTGGTCCTTTTCTCTATTTGAGATTGACACTACTCCCCTAGAACTTGATCTTTGTGAGTGCCCATGTCCAAAAAACATCAACTGATAGCCAGCCTTTGGATGATTAGTTCGTTCAAACTTAACTAGGCTTATTCATTGACATATTCCTGGGCCAGTACTCAAAGCCTTTCTAGCTTTCTAGGACCTAATAGAGCTTGTATGTCCTAGGATAGCCTTGCATTACCTTCATTCTACTCTGAATCATAAGAATAGAACTTTGTTAGATGGTTGAAATATATTTTTGAAAGACATTTATTTCCATTTCTTTTGTTTTTTTAACCCTTGCTTCTAGCCAGAAAGTTGTAGAGTGTCTACGTCCTTATATTTATGACACTTTCTGAGTTACCTAATATTAACATTAGTATCATAATTTCAATAATACTTCTTTTATCCATCATGGGAAATAAAATTTGATTCTAATCCAAAGGTTTCACCACCTAGAAATATCCTGGATCAGTGTAACAGACACATTTCAAATTCTCATGTAATGCCCATTTTCCAGAAGTTTATAATTTTTTAATTGAATCCAAAATTAGGTTATTTCATATAGGGAAATCCTGAGTTGATAGTCTTATTATGACTGCACTTGAAAAAAAATCATTTGTATAGACTCATAATTCACAGGAACATTCTACACTGAAACCATCGACAGCAACTTTACATGTACCAGTTTTTACATAGTTTTATGACGACTCAGACATTTTTACACAAATTACTGAAATCCATTTTCAGTTACTTCCAAGTTCTCTTTCCTGTTACATGCACAACATGAGGCCAGCACCTGTTGGCCTTTTAATTTATGAATAATTGTCTAGTTTTAGGATCCTAGATTTAGAGCCAGATGGTACCTTAATCCCTAATAAAGGCCAACCTGTGCATTTTATAACTTAAAATATTCTAGCTTATAGGATGTAAGGGGAAAAAACATGATTAGATTGTAAAATTTGTCAAATGTTTACTTTTGTAATTTTAAAGGGCAGAATAAGTATTAAATGTAATTATTTCGTGCAGCTAGCTGGCATTTTGTGTCTTTGAATTTTGCTTTGACATAGAAGTACTTTATCAATTAATAGATTCAGGTACATTTTCAAAAAAACCCAGCAACTTCAAAACAGATATTTGGCTTCAACTGAAACCTCCTCTGATCCCTCATGGGACAGAGCAGTTACCCTGGGTCCTTTGAGGGTTTGCTTTTAGAGTTCTAACCAGCTAGAAAGGCTTTGCATCTAAAATCCAGTGACTATAGGATGAGGCCAACCTAGGGAAGTTTGGAGAGGTTTATCAGCTAAAAGTGAGTCACCAGTCAAGTATTTTATTTTGACTGCAGCATCTACTAAGATGCGAAGTGGTTGTCTTTAGAGGAAAATGAGAAGAAATCAGTAAAATGGAAAAGAGTCAGACTACATGATATCTGCATACCACTCTGGCCATCATCTTGACTGCCTCCCCACCTGAGAATGAGATTCTACCCCTGATGCCATGCTAGCTGTGATAGGCCAGTTTGGGACTTACCTCGCTTGGCTCTGGGCTTCCACCCACACTTTAGGAGCATCTTTAGCCATCTCTTCCCCAACCTCCTTTTATTTATTGTCTTCCCACGTTAGAATGTAAGCTCCTTGAGGTCTGTGATTGTTTTGCTTGCTTAAACATGAGTTTGAAGCTAAACATCAAACAAACAAAAATTAAGATCATGGAAAGTGGTCCCATCACTCCCTGGCAAAGAGAGAGAGAAGAAGTGAAAGCAGGCTCAAATTTCACTGCAGCCATGAAGTTAAAAGACACTTCTTGGAAGGAAAGCTATGACAAATCTAGATGGCATTCTGAAAAGCAGAGGCATCACCAGAGGTCTGTATCATACATGGTTTTTCTCTAGTAGTAGTGTATGTCTGTGAGAGTTGGACCATAAGGAAAGCTGAATACTTCAGAATCCACACTTAACGTGGTGCTAGACAAGACTTCTGAGAATCCTTTGGACAGCAAGGAGATCAAATCAGTCAATACTTAAAGAAATTAATTCAGACTACTCATTGGAAAGACAAATATTGAAGCTGAAGCTTACAAACTTTGGCCACGTAATGAGAAGACAAGACTGATTGGAGAGGATTCTGATGCTGGAAAGATTGAAGGCAAGAGGAAAAGGAGGCTGCAGAAGATGAGATGGATAGTGTCATGGAAGCAATGAATGTGAGGTTGGGCAGATTTTGGAAGATAGTGGAAGATAGAAAGGCCTGGAGTGCTATGGTCCATGGGGTTCTTGAAGAGTTGGACATAACTGAACAAATGAATAACAAATTTGCATCCTTGATGCTTAGCAGAATTTCTGGCACATTGTAAGAGCTTAATAAATGTTTTCTATTTAGAAACAAGACTAAAACAATATCTGAAATATATCAACAACTAACAAAATCAGGGATAGGGATTGGACAGGATTTCATTGGTATCAGGAACTTCCATAGTCAGTCAACAAACATTTATTAAAAGCACTTAATATCCACCAGGCACTCTGCTAAGTACTGGGGATACAAAGAAAGGCAGAAACACTGTCCCTCTCCTGAAGAAGTTAATAATCAGATATAAATAACTATGGTTGTACAAGACATAGAGTAAGTCAAAGGTAATTTGTGAGGAAAGACCTTGGGGGAAGGGCGAGGGAACCTAGAGAAATGTCCTGCAGGAGGTAGGATTTAAACTAACGCTTAAAGGAAACCAGGGCATCTAAAAGGCTGGAAAAAGAATATTGTAGATATAGGGGACAGTCAGTGCAAAGGCATGGAGCTGGAGATGTGGTACACACCAGTGTAGCACCACTTGTAAAGGCCTGAAATGTCAGGGAACTTTATATTTGGTCCTGAGAGTAAAAGGGATCTGTTGGATTTTTTTGAACAGGGCATCAGACATGCCTTTTAGAAGCAAGTCACTTTGTCAGCCAAGCAGAGGACTCTGTCCATTATGACCTCCTGCCTCTCTCACCAGAAAGATGTAAGACCAAAAGCCATTCCCAGTAAATAATGGATCAAAAAATAAATGGAGTCTTTTAACAACTTTATGAAAGAATATTCCAAATCACTAATAATAAAAGAAATGTAAACCAAAATAACAAAGTTTTGCTTCACACCTAGCAAATTGGCCAACATGAAAGATGGTCACAATAATGCACTTTGCATGGAGGTATGAGTTGGTCCAACTACCATATTTCCCCATGTATAAGACGCAACTTTTTTCGAAAAAATTTTGGGTCTAAAAACTGGGTGCGTCTTATACAGTGCCTGTAGATTTTTTTACTTGCATTTCCCACTTGTTCCTGCTTGTTGCCTTTGCGCTCATTGTTTCACATTTGTTACTGGTATATTAGGTTATGTTTTACCACATTCTGCCTAGAAATGGCTCAGAAAAGATTTTCATACAGTGCTGAATTCAAGTTAAAAGTGATCCATTTTGAGCTAGGATTAAAACCGAGAATCACCTACCTAGCAAAACTGAGTATCACACTTCAAGGCAAAAATTTGAATTTTCAATAAAATAGAGGACTTTCAAGCTTTTTCAGTGAAAAGACCAGAGCTGAATAGAAAATTTGACTTTCAAACACAGGAATCAAGAGAAGCATGAAAAGGTAATCAAGAAAGAGAAATCATAAGGGACTTACTAAGGTTGAACTGTTTTGTTTACATTTCTACGTGGAAAGATGATGTGCATAATTCATGAGACCTCAGTATTAGGGTAGGTGAAGGGAATAAACGTACATATACATACATATATATATATATATTTTTTTTTGACAGGGCACAGGGTGAGTTGAATATGAAGGGATGATATCAAAAAAAAAATAAAATCAAATTAAGGGATGAGAGAGGGAGAAAGAGAGAGATAGAATGGGTTAAATTATCTCACATAAAAGTGGCAAGAAAAAGCAGTTCTGTTGGGAGGTAAGAGGGGGCAGGTGAGGGGGATGAATGAATCTTGCTCTCATCGGATTTGACCTGAGGAGGGAATAACATACACACTCGATTGGGTATCTTACCCCACAGGAAAGAAAGAGGAAGGAGATAAAAAATGGGGGATGATAGAAGGGAGGGCATATGGAGGAGGAGATAATCAGAAGCAAACACTTAAAAAGGGACAGGGTCAAAGGAGAAAATTGGATAATGTGGGATAGGATAGGAAGGAGCAAAATAAAATTAGTCTTTTACAACATGAGTATTGTGGAAGGGTTTTGCATAATGATACATGTGTGGCCTATGTTGAATTGCTTGCCTTCTTAGGGAGGGAGGAGGGGGGAGGATTTGGAACTGGAGTTTTAAAAGCAGATGTTCAATAATACCTGGAAACAAAGTAAATGCTCATTGATTGGGGAATGGCCAGATAAGAGCTGGTACATAAATGTAACAGTAGGTGATAGAATGCTGGTCATCTTCCAGAGTTAAGAGTGGTCTCAGAAACTGATTAGCTGTGTGACCCTATGCAAATCACTTAACCCTATTTTGCTCAGTTTCCTCATCTGTAAAATGAGCTGGAGAAAGAAATGGCAAACCACTCCAGTGTCTTTGCTAAGAAAGCCACAAATGGGGTCATGAAGAGTCAGGCGTGACTAGAAATGATGAAACAACATAAATGTAATGGATATGACTGTGCTTTAAGGAACCGTGACTATGATGGATACAGAGAAGCATAAGAAGACTTATGGGAAACGGACACAGAATGAAGAAGGCAGAACCAGAAAAATTACATATGTACAGTGACTACAACAATATATATTGAAAGAACAAAACAATTAAAATGGAATACTGAATAGGTATTATAATTATATTTGGCTCCAGAAAGGAGATGAGAAGATATTTGGCCTTGGTTCTTTTCGGAAGTCAGGAGTTTTGCATATAGAACACTACATATAGTGTCAGACGTGTTTACTTGTTTATTTTGATATGTTTAGTTTTGCTGAACTGTTTTTCCCCTCTCGTTTTTTATCCTTTATTATAAAGAATGGCTTTCTGAAAAATATGGCTTATATAAAAAAAAGATATTAATAAAAAATTTTAAGGAAAATAATAACAGTGGATAACTCCTTAGTTGAGCTGATCAAAAAGAGGAAAATCAAATTACCAAAATAAAAATTAAAAAGGTAAATTTATAACTAATAGAGACTTTAAAAGAGTTGTTAGATGTACTATTTACCAGATATATGCTAGCAAAACTGAAGATCTAAAGGAAATGATGGATCACCTACAAAAATTCAAACTACCTAGGTTAGCAGAATACGAAATAGGGATCTCAGCCCAATTTTAGGTGATTAAATAAGCCATTGAAACAGCTACCACAGAAAAAATCTCTAGTTCTTGTAGATTACTAGTGAAATCTTTTAAATATTTAAAGAGCAATTAATAACTTTGCTACATAATTTATTTTAAATAATTAAGAAAGTACTCTACCAAATGCCTAGGTGATGCCTTGAGGTGAACAAAATAGAGAGAACTAGACCAGTATCTCTAATGCAAAGATTTTAAATAAAACATAGCAAAAAAGCAAAAGTAGTATATCCAAGAAATTATTCATAAGATAATAGATTCAGAGCTGAGGACCTTAAAGGCCATAAATTCCAAACTCTTCCCTCCTGTTTTTCAGATCAGGAAACTGAGGCAGAGATTGTTTAAGGTTACTAGTAATTCTCTGAGACAACATTCAAACCCAGAATCTTCCTGGCTTTCTTGGTCATATTCACTATAACCAAATTAGAGGTGCAAGGAAGTTTTCACTATGAATTGTGTTAATTTTTTCTTAATATTAAAACCAAAAATTACATGATTTTATCAATAAATGCCAAGAAAACCTTTGACAAAATACAATATCACTTGTACTTACAGCTCTAAAAATCATAGGCCTCACAGGGCAGTTTTTCTGCAGTGATTAAAAGTGTGTATCTCAGAAGAAAAGCTGGCATTATTTACAATGGAGAAAGGCCAAAAGCTTTCCTGGTAAATACAAAGATAAAACATTATCAAAACATTCTGTTGTCATAGTTCTAGAAATGTTGTTGTAAGCAAAGGGCAAATTAAAGGCACTAAAGTCAGACACGTCAATAAAGAGGAGATCAAATAATCTCCATTTACAAATGTTACGGTTTACTTAGAAAACCCCACTCTCCAAAATAATTGTGGCAACAGCTTCATTAAAGTAGCAAGATACAAAGTAAGTCCACAAAATATTTTACCATTTTTAAATAGTAAGGTCCGAAGCCAGAAGGCAAAAACACAGAGAAATGACATTCAAAACAACTATGAAACAAAATACCTGGGAGTTATCTACTAAGACCCACTAAAGGCATAAATACAATTATAAAATGCTCATTAAAGAAATAACAAATGGCTTAAATAATTGCAGGAATATTGTTGCTTATTATTGGTTCATGTAAATATAATTTAATTTCTAGATCATAGGGTCATAAAGCTAGAGCTAGAAGGGGCTTCGGAAGTCATTTAGTGCAACTCCCAGATTCTACGTATGAGGAAAGAGAAAGCCAAATTATGTAAAATGATTTCAGTGCAGGTCCTTGGACTTAAGAAACTCTAGACTTTCAGAAGGTATAAAACTCAAGGGTAGTAATTGGGGGAAAAAAGAAAGAGAAAAAAGTGAGAATGAAAGGGGGCTAGCATTTCTGTACCTCAAATTATACTGTAAAGTTATAATCCTCAAAATTTGGGGCGTTGGTTAAAGACATAGAACGGTAGATCATTGGAACAAACTAGATGGGCACAAAAGAGTCAAACTCAATAAGCCAGTATTCAATAACTTGAAGATCAAATGAGATGGTATTTGTAAAAGTACTTAGCACAGTGCCTGATGCATAGTAGACCCCTAATAAATGCTTATTTCCTTCCCAGACAGCATAAACTCCCTGTTTGGTAAGAACTATTGGGAAAATTGGAAAGCAGTTCAGCAAAAGTACCAGTTTTAACCAGCAGCTTATCCCATATAATGCAATAGGTTCTAAATGAATAGGCAAACCTAACATTAAAAAAAAATTAGAGGAAAATAAAAAATAGTTGGAAGTAAATTTACAACTCTAATTGAGGGAATTTTTAACCAAGCATGAGATAGGAGAAATCACAAAAGGTTGAACACTGACAGGTTTTTATTACGTGAAACAAAAATTTTTGCACAATCTGTGTAGCTAGGATGAGAAGGGCAACTATTAGGGGGAAATGTTTGCATCTGGTATCTCTGTTATAACAAAGGTCTGGTATCTAAGACATAAAGGGAATTAATAGAAATATGAAAGATCAAGAGCCATTCCTAAAAGATAAGTGCTCAAAGAATATAAATAAACAATCCTTAAAGTAAAGGTCACAAACTAATTACAGTTGTATGAATGATTGCCTTAAATCAGACAAATACAACTCGTGTAATTTCACCTCACAGTCAGAAAATTGGCAAAAATGATAAAAGAAATAGTCAGTGTTAGAGGGCCGTGTGAAGACAGACACAGAAATAAACTCTTGGTGTAGCTGTGAAGTTTAGCCATTTTGGAAAACAATTGGAATTCTACAAAGTAGTAAAAATGTTTATACACTTAGACCAAGAAATCACACTATTGACCACATACCTCAGTGAGCTAAAAAACATATACCAACTATTCATAACAGCGGCTTTTTGTGGTAACAGAATTAGAAACAATGTGGACTTGGCTAAATAGTGGTAAATGAATGCATATATTTCTTGGTTACTTAATTGAGGAGTAAGAGAGGGGAAATGAATGTGATATAAAAACAAAGGGCATTAATAGAACTTTAGAAGAGAACAGGGAGCATTTATTGCGGTTACTATTTTGTGCAGTATCATTGAATTTTCCATTGATTTGCTCAGTTTGCCTGTGACTGCTTTACCCAGTTGTACCATAATGGTGATGATGGATTTATACCGCTGTAGTCCATTTACCTGCAATATGTGTCCACCTACTTCTGTACCAAGAAATCAACTCACCAAATATGTATCATGCCAGAGTCAGACTAGGGAAAAGAATACTAACTGATAGGTACCTCAGCAAATTCTTAATTTAAGTAAAGGATCTGGTTAGATGATAAATCTGTCACTTAAGGGAAAAAGTATTCCATTCATGAAAGGTGGTGGAAGTTTAGAGATGCATTGTTTGCAAATTTGCTTTAATATTCATACATTTGTTAAAATTTTCAGATATTCACCCTTTATGTGATATAAATGTACATAATTTCTCCAGTCATACTTTATTTTGCCTCTGTTTTCATTTCTCTTATTTTCATTTCCCTCTGTAGTCTGTATTCACTAGAATGGCAGTTGTGAAAGCTTTGGACAAAATAAAAGAAGAAGATTTCCGCAAGTATGTATAAGTATAGATTCCTAGAGGAAACATAGTTTATTAGAGCTGAAGAGGCCATCTGGTCCAAACTTTCCATTTTACAAAGGAGAAAATGAAGTTATTTTCCCAAGATAAATACAGCTAGTTCAGGCAGAGCCAGGAAAATAAGATCATAGGCTTAGACCTGGAAGGGGCCATTAACTCCAACCCTCTCGTTAAATTAGGACATTGAAACAGACAAGTGGAGATGGAGTGACTTGCCCAGGTCACCCACTGTAGCAACAAATTGGCTGGCAGCTGTCATGGAGTGTAAGACCCAACAAGACCAGCAACAAGAGCTGCCAGCACAGATTCTTTTGATCTCCTTTACTAAGGAAAGCAACATTAAGGGGTTAGCAATTTTACTTTAATCCAGCATACAAATATAATCTCAGTTCAGGAGGAAAAGTCAGCACCCTGAACTTCAGAGCAAATTCAAACGAATTACAAACATGCATTATAAACAGACCAAATACAAACCATCATCTGGGTTAGCAAAGCCAGGGATCTCAACAATGGCTGAGAGCCCCAAGGGAAGATGCCAACGTCTTTATATATTATATATATGTATATGTGTGTATATATATATATATGTGTGTATATATATATATATTCTATTTATATATATAATATTTATATATTTTATATATGTATATTTATAATATTTATGTATTCTATTCAGGGTCAAAAGGTGTCACACATTGAACACATGCATATGTCTTAAACCCACTTGTCTTAGGCTTTCCCTTGAGGCTAGGAGGTCATCAGAGATTCCTGATTTAATCAAAGAAACAAAAGGCCAGACTCTTCAAGGGCACTAGATTAAATGAGTGCTAAAACAGAAAGCAGTAAAAGAAAGTCCCACCTTAATTACCAATACACTCAGCCAGTGAGAATCTGAGGTAGAATTTGAATTCTAGTCTTTCTTGATTCAGTGCTGATTTTAGCAATCTAAAAATGAATTGCAGGATCAGAGTTGTAAGGTACCTTAGAGGCCACCTAGTCTAAACTCCCTTTTTTACTGATAAGGAAAATGGGACCCAGATAGGTTAAGTGACTTTCCCGGTCGTATAGCTAATAGTGTCTGAAGCAAGATTTGAAGTCTGTGCCTCTACTACACAGTGGTACCTGTATTAACAGAACCCAGGTCTCCTAACTTGCATTTTTCGCTTTCTGTGACACCATTTCCTACTATTGTTCAGCTGTTTAGTAGAAAAAAAGTAAGTAATGGGAAATCACGTGATCTTCCTTAATTGCTGAAATTTGGTTCAATAAAAGTCTTACAATGTTTTTTACTGGTTTAAAATACTATTGCATGAATTTTCTCTTAAAATTAAATTACCGCCATAGTGATCTTTCCAGAAAATATGTTATTTTTATAAGACTGCAAACAATTAAAATTATGAAAACAGAAAGTAAAGATTTTTCCAGGATAGTTATATTTCAGAGTCTAGGGAAGTGTCTTATAAATAAGTCTTTTTATTCCATTTAAAAACTTAATGACAATTCATCTGTGTAAGCAATAGTTTCCCAGAACCTGAATATTTGCTGATTAAATCAGCTTGGGAAGTGGTGTGAACCTTTTCAAACTACTTGGGGAGTCTGATGCTATTCAATATCTGTGACTGTGGGCTAAGGGAGGGGAAAGAGGAGAGAATATTCATTTATACAGCACCTACTGTGTGAAAGACACTGCTGAGCATTCCGCAGTCATTATCTCTGTAGATAGGATCTAGTTTTAGTGATGGTTTTTCTCTTAAATGTATACCTTGGAGTGGTAAGGGGGAGATAGAGCATTGTTCTCTCCAAGTTCCTTCACAGTCTTAACTGGTATCTGAGATCAGGTTTCTGAGGCTAAAGAGAGAAAAAGGAAAGAGAACAGTTTCCCCCACTTTCTATCCAAATTGAATCATTCATGTCACTGGGACTAATCCTTGGGTCTCTGAGACTGAAGAGGAAGGGAAGAGAATAGGGCCAGAAAACTCTTGCCTCATTTCCTTTCCAGTCAAAATGTCATCTGTTGTAACCATTAGTTCAAGAGCTAGGTAAGGCAGGGTCTTTGCCCGGCTCACGGAGCAGATAAATGATCTGGAGAGTCTCTGCAACCTTACTTTGAACTTCATTGACTGAAGAGGCATCATATCTTTACAGACCTAGTCTCCCTGGCTTAGTAAGTTAGTGCCCCCACACGATAAAAATTTACCTTTTATTCATGCAACTTCAAAACATATCTGACTCAGAATATGTTCTCATTCATCTTGGTTGTGTGATTGAGCCTTCTGTCCTGAAAGTCATAGTCATGATAGGTTTTTCTTTTGTTCCTTCATTTTTCAGGAAGTTTCCTTGTCCTCCAAATTCACCAAAGGCTTTTTGCTCTGCTGTTGAAATTGAATGTGCTCATGGTGCAGTCTTCGTAGCTGGTGAGTATTTGACATAAAATATATTTACATTAAGTTTCTGACCTTTCCAGAAAACAGAATTGCCTCCTGAGTCCTCAGGCTTTGTTATTGTTGCTGTTGCCAGATCTGGAATAGCTTTTTAAATCATTTTCAGAGAAGTAGAAATGATCATGTAGTTGAACTTTTAAAAGGTAAGTTTATGTTCTGTGGATTTTTAAAACAAGCTAATTTAGGTTAATTTTCTTAAGTGACATGAATTATATAGTAGAGTGATAGTACCTGTGGTGGCCACATGAAAGTCTGATGTTGGACACTTAGAACAACATAAAACTAGGCAGCAGAGCAGTTACAAATTAGACGTTTTTCTCATTTTATTAACTTTAGAATGGCAAGTAGTTCAACTTCTGGAAAACTTTTGTGGTGCACTGATTAGTCCCTGAAGTCTAGGAAAATAAAAGTGTTAACACCAAGGGGAAAAAAAATCTCTTTTCTTTCTTTTTTTGGTAAAGAAAGTTGCTGGCATGAAAGTGCTAACGTAACACCTGGTGTTGAAGCAATAATAGAGTATTTCAGTCCTTCTCTATTCTCTTATTCCTCTAAATCTTAGTCATGTTTCTGTTAGTTTTGCTTTTGTTTTTTAAATTAAGGCCAACAAAAAAATAACCCTACCTTCCTTATTAAGACCTTCTTTAATGCCATCCTGCCACAAAGAGTTGGCAGATGATTGCTTTTGTAGGCCTTGATGTTGTTAAATTGTACCTCAGTCCATCCAGTCAACAGATATTTATAGTTCAGATAAGACATTGCACAGTGAGGCTTTTACAAGACTGCTTTCTTGTCAAGCAGCTTCAGTGTAGTTGGAGAAACAGATGAAACACCTATGGAGATCTTCCCATTTCTCCCTGTGAGGGTTGCCTTGAGGTCAGTGAACCTCTCTAGACCTCAGGGTGAGCCATTAAGAGAGCTTTTGAGCTCAAGAGTGGTGTCATGATTCATATTCTTTAGGAACACTGCTTAAGTTTTTGCCGTTGTCTAGTCGTGTCCAACTCTCTGTGACCCCATTAAGGTTTTTCTTGGCAGAGATACTGGAGAGGTTTGCTATTTCCTTCTCCAGATTCACCTCCAGTTGAGGAACTAGCAAGTGTCTGAGGCCAGATTTGAACTCATGGAGATGAGTCAGGCCCAGCTGTTTATGCACTTCACTACCTAGCTGCCTACCTAAGCTGGAGGGTGGTTATATTGTAAAGAGTTTAGACCACGAAGGGGAAACCTGCGGCCTCAAGGCCACATGTGGCCTTCTAGGTGCGGCCTTTTGACTGAGTCCAAGTTTTACAGAGCAAATCCCCTTAATAAAAGGATTTGTTTTGTGAAGTTTGGGTTCAGTCACAGGGCTGCCTTTGAGGATCTAGAGGCCACAGGTTCCCCATCCCTGGCTTAGACCAAGGCAGAAGACTATGCAAAAAAAAAGAAAAAGACCATTGTCTTTGAATCTTCATTTCTTACATATTTATACTTTATAAATCTAGATTTTAAATTTCTTTACTGCATGCTACATTATACCTTTTTGTATTCCTAATACAATACCTTAAACATAGTAGATGCTCCATAAATATCAATTTTATTTCATTATTTTTATAAGCATGTTTCACTTGTTTTTGTTTGTCAGGAAGATATAATAAATACTCCAGAAATTTACCACAAACTCCTTGGATAATTGATGGAGAAAGAAAACTGGAGTCCTCAGTGGAAGAATTGATTTCCAGTCAGCTTTTGACAGTATTTAAAGCTGAGAGTGAGTGTTTTAATTTACCTAATTTAAACCGTATTTATATAAACTAAAATTGTGACTGACACTACTTTTGGAGTCTTAGGACCTAGGTTTAAGTCCTAATAAGTTACATAATCTCTCTGGACCTAAGTTTATTTATCTGTAAAATAAGTGTTAGATATGGCCTCTGAGGTTCCTTCCAGTAGAAGAATGCTTTGATTCTGTGATCCATGCATAAATGCATAGATGTATCTTATTGTGCCAAGAGTGCAAAAAGGGCTTAGTTTAACGGGTGCCCTTGAGGAGTTTGGCTTTTGTTTACCATGAAAGTACTTTCACCTGTTAAATGCTAAGCCCCAGGCCCAAAGCCCTATCAGGTGTAAAACCTGTGTGGGCATAGATTAAGGACTTAAGAGGGGCCAATTCGGGAACCAGTGGGTC
>CM053625.1:262770147-262818536 GCA_028646595.1 Phalanger gymnotis
ACAAGAGAAAAAAAGGGGAGGACGAACAGTTTGCCTCAATGTGCATTCAGACTTCATAGTTCTTTCTCTGGATATAGATAGCTCTCTCCATCATGAGTCCTTTGGAGTTGTCTTTGCACCTTGTGTTGCTGAGAAGAGTGAAGTCTATCAAGGTTAGTCATCACAGAATCCATCTATCTGTGGTTGTGTATAATGTTCTCCTGGTTCTGCTCTGCTCACTCAGCATCAGATCATGTAGGTTTTTCCAGGTTATTATGAAGTCTGTACCTTCCCCATTTCTTATAGCACAATAGTATTCCATTACATTCTTATACCACAACATGTTCAGACATCCCCCAATTGATGGGCATCCCCTTGATTTCCAATTCTCAGCTACTACAAAAAGAGCCGCTGTAAATATTTTTGTGCATACAGGTCCTTTTCCCACTTGTGTGATCTCTCTGGATTACAGCCCTAGAAGTGGTATTGCTGGGTCAAAGGGTATGAATGTTTTTATAGCCCTTTGGGCATAGTTCCAAATTGCTCTCCAGAATGGCTGGATCAGTTCACAACTTCACCAGCAAAGCGTCAGTGTTCCAATTGTCCCACATCTTCACCAGCATTTATCATTTTCCTGTTTTGTCATGTTACTCACATTGCCATTTTTAACCAAAGTTACCAGTCCTCGTATCTTCAAAGTTACATTTGTTTCTTATAATTAAAACGACTAGCTCCATGCTCTAGTAGTAATCAAACATTAAACGATTGGTTGAGTTTTTGGTTAAGTTGCAGAAAGCCTTTTCTACAAAGAATCACAAATCCACTGTCATGTTTAGGTTCTTTGAGCATTTTTAAAACTTACTTCAAAATGAATGATACTACTTTGCATTATAGTTTTTCTTTGTGTTTAGCAATTGAAATTGGAAGCCAAAAGGGACTGTATTTTTTATTTGTGACCTTATTAAAAAAAAAGATCCTTGGCTGCATCAGTTCTTTAAGTCACTCACTATTTCCTATAGTGGAGACACAAGTACATTATATTGGGAATTAAACAAGGTAAGAGATTTTAAACCAAAGCTGATGTTCTTTTATAATTTAATAATACATAATAATTATAGAAATTTCCAAAATAACTTATGTTGGAGGAGAATTCCATACCAGTTTTATATTGGGTTGTTATTCAGGGCTTAGTTATCCTTTACTTTAAACATGGACTCAAGAGGTCCCTCCTTTTTTTTAGATTAACACTTGTTTTGAGTTCAAGGTATTAAATTAATAGACCACTTGTGGACAAAGAACTGGAACATCTTAATATAAAACTGCGATGCATTTAGGTAAATATTCTGAAAATGGGGTAGATTCTGAACTTCTTTTCCCATAGAAATATTCCTCAAACTTTGATCCTCTGCCCCTAAATCTTGGACTTCATTGCATAGGGCCAGATTCCAGTCTGCACACTTCATCTTTCATATTGTCTGGGATCCCACCACTAGGATCCTCTCTGGGAGATGCTAAAGAATTTTCTAGTTTTGTGATCTAGTTTTTCTCTTTTACTGTATTCACATTCCCAGGCCCTCTGAGAATGGTCTTGGTCTTGTACTAGATACTAGAAGATTTCTAAATTCCCTTCTAGTTTGAACATTGTGTGAGTTCTAAGCTCTACTGGTCCATAGTTGAAGCCTTTTCACTTTGGCTTAATCCATATATGGATTGTTCCAAATATCAGAATAAGTGATGAAGGAAAAGAGATTGAAAATAATGGTCATTTTTCTAACACATTAATATAGCCTTGCCAGAAATATGAACTAGAATTGTGGTTCTTTACTGAAGTTACATCTGAACCTTTTGTACTGTTCTGTGGGCTTTGGCTTTCCATCTCTCCACACATTATCCAACAGGAGAGGCAGTCCTAAAGAAAATGAAAAATGGTGCAGCTGAGTGGTACAATGGATAGAACACCAGGCCCGGAGTCAGGAAGACCTAAGTTCAGACTCGGCCTTGGACACTTAGCTCTGTGATCTTGAGCAAGTCACTTAACCCCAACTGCCTCTCAATGAATGAATGAATGAATAGAAAGTAAAAATTAGAAATTTATAGGAATTATAGAAAATTATAGATGCTGTTGTCTAGTCAAAACACTTCTCAAATATATGGTATGAGGAAAAGGGAAGAAAGCAATAGAGTATATTCATTAAGGGTATATTCTGGACAAAAATAGAAATGTTTTCTCCTCCATAAAAACTACAACTTTTGTCACATCTGGGGACAGCATTTCACATTTAATATTCAGTTTATAGTAAGCAATCTTGGGTAAAGTACTTTGTGAGCATATAGGGAAACTGATGATAAAATCATAGGATTAACTATGAACCAGCTGGGGTTTATCAAGAACCAATCACACCATGATAACTTCATTTCCTTTTCTGGCACTGTTAGATTGGTAGATTGTGGGAATTCTTTAGATGTTTTCAAATGCCTTGATGGAATCCTGATGTACCAAGCCCTTCACAATATCCTATGGACAAGATAAAAAATGTTGGCTGGAGAATATGGGTAGATTTAGACATAGTTAAGTAAGTGATCCAAACAGTGGTAATTAATGTGTCAGCCTTGAGGGGTTGTTTTAGTGGTTGCCCTAGGCATCTGTCATTTCCCATTTCTGTTCAACATGTATATCAGTGATTGGAAGGTAGAGGTAGTACGGCCTTCCTGCCTTTCCAGGCTTCTTTTTCCTCACTCCCTTATTCTCGTCTATTTCTCTGTAATCTGGTGACCTGACCTTCTTGCCGTTCCTCGCACAAAACAATCTCATCTCCCAACTCTGAATTTTCACTGGCTGACCCACCTGCCTAGAATGCCCTCCCTCCTCATCTCTTTCTCCTGGCTTCCTTCAAGTCTCAAAGGCTCAACTTCTGCAAGAAGCCTTTCCCAGCCCTCCTTAAACTTAGTGCCTTCCCTCTGGGATTATTTCTGGTTTATTCTATATGTCTTGTTTTACTAGCAGTTTGCATGTCATTTCCCACTCTGAGCTCCTTGGAACAGGGACTGTTTTTTTGCCTTTCCTTATCCTCAGCATTTAGCACAATAACTGGCACATAGTAGTGCTTAATAAATGCTTGTGAATTGACTTGAGGGATAGGTAGCTCTTTGAATTATAAAATTAGAATCCAAAAATATCTCAGCAGGTTAGAGAGAGCAGTGGACCAGAACTAATCAGGTGACATTTATTTAATAGAGATGACTTTAAAGTGCTTCACTGGGTTCAAAAACTGAGCTGACCATGTCGGAAGAGATGGCACTAGCCATGTGAAATGCCCTAACAGTTTATTGTATTGCAAACTCAGTACAAATTGTGAATACAGTATGCAGTGATAAAAGCTGCTGTAATCTCTGACCGCTATAATAGAAGCATAGGGTCCAGAGTATGAGGGCCGTTCGTTCTGCTGTAGTCTGTCTTAACATATTCCATCTAGAAAGTTGTATTCATTTCAAGATACTGACAAGGGCATTGCCAGTGGAGGGTCAGGAGAGGACGGCAAGCCATATAATCAAAGGATTAGCGGAAGGAATTTGGGGTCCTGAGCCGAAAGAAGACTAACCCTGGGGAAGTGGGCATGGTGGATTGGTGTTTGAAAGACTGTCTCACGGAAGAGGAGTTAGATTTGTTTACTTGGTCCAGAGACCACAGTTAGAAACAATAGGTAGGAGCTGCAGAGTGACCGAGGAGAGCTTTTTATAAGGAAACCCTTAAACCAAGAGGTCTGCAGACGTGGACATGCGCCACCGCCTTGGAGGAGGCAATGAGTTTCTTTTTACTGGAGGCTTTCAGATACGGGTTAGACTAGACGACCTCTGTCTGAGGTCCCTCTGAGCCCAGATTATGTGGCCCTCGTGCATGGAATGACACAGGGCTAAATAAAGCTTAACTGTGATGTCACTTCTACTGGATTTTCATTAATTCTGAATTGTTATCTCCTTTATCCTCTCCCTTCCCTATTGTTTATCCCGTTTAAATGTGAATTTGTAGGGACTTCACCTACCAAGCTCGACTCTTAAGAAACGTTTCTGTCAGAACGTTCTGGGCACATGAAGCTCGCTGTCAGAATCTATTGCCTGAAAGAGCTTGGCTAACTCTTATTGTTGACCTTTTAGGGCCAAAAAAGAGGGATAGATCGATTTTATAACTATGAAAATAAGTAAATATTAAGGGGAAAAATTATACTTGAGCTCTGATATGTGATGAAACTTTGCCTGGAAGAATTTGATTTAGTTGACATCAAGCCCCTTTAGCACCTGGCTTGCCAGGTCTTGGAGCTGCTTTTCTGTAGCTTGTTTTGTAAGACATGCATCAGGTGACATAGCTCAGAAACTGATTTTCCTTTATAGTATTTCTGCTTTTGTGTTTATCATTTCCTTTTCACCTGTTGAATCTCAGCAAACAGCTTGTACCACTTGACCATACTTTTCTTTCCTTAAATAAAACACAGTTATATTAAAGAGTTTGTGCATGGAGACTTTGGGAGAACCAAGCCAAATATTGGTTCCCTGATAAATGGGACAGCCGATATTCTGGAGCTGGATGTAGAGGTAAATTGTTTATCGTGCATTTTTTTTTTTAAAAGACCCTGGCCAGTGGCCGTTGATGACATCAGAGAGTGTCTGCAAGGTGTTGATTCTATCTCATTGATGTTATCCATGGGCAGGCTCTAACTTCTCTTTACAGAAAAATCAAAACACACATTTTCTGACCTAAATTCTTCAAACAGCTTCAAAGGCTGTTAAAACTCTCGCCAGCTGGGCCTTTAAACACACCAGAAAACAAACTTGAAATTATTTTAGAAAGACTTTCACATTTTTAAATAATTAGGGTTCAATAGGAACCTCAGGATAGGAATGGGGTGGAAGTATTTTCTCAAAAGAGAAATTAGAAATGATAAAATTTACTGGATTAGCTAAAAAGGGGAAAGGGACCACTAATAGATGGAAGCCAGTCCTTAGGAAAAGTGGCAAACAGATAAGTGTTTTCTTGGGCCTATAGATTTTTAGTATCTTTTTACAAAGTTTAAGTCTGAAAGAAGGTATGTTGTCTTCATCTTGAGGCCACATAGTCAAGTGGAATGTAAACAGTGATTTAATATAGTACCTTCGAATTCTGTGTTATTCTTTTATTACTAGCAAGAAAAGTGGAGCACTTTTGGCATGTGTCCTTGTCAGAACGGAACTGTCAAAATCATCAAAGTTGATTTTTTCAAATGGTGATTTCACATCAGGCTCCAATCCACTATTCCCTTGTCAGAGTATCTTTTACAAATGTCAGTAAGTCAATTTGTCAAGTGCGGATGCAGTTTGCCTTATCAGTTTTTAAAAAGCAAGTAGCGATTTGCAGCTTTAGTGATACTAAGGAACTCAAAATATTTAAACAGTCCACTTGTACAAATTCCCAAATATGTGGACATATTTGCCTGATGTTTTCAAACATTTGAGACAGCCAGGGTTAAAAAATCAACTTCTTGGATAAAAAAAAAAAACTACTCAAGGATTTTTAAAGGAATTAACCAGTAGATGAACCAAACTAACCTCACTATTTCTAAAATCTAATTTTGGAATGTGGTATTTTTAACCTTCAACCTAAAGCCCTCATCTTTTTTATGAAGTGGCACAGTTAGGAGAATATTTGTCCTGCTAGGTCTGATTGGTTCAGGGAGAGTCTAAGGCACAGAGTCCTGAAAGATGAGCCATTCAGTTGCAATGTAAAATTGTGACCTGTACCAGCTCTTTTCTTCAAAAGAGATTTCCTCCTTACAACATTATGTTATTATTGTTAATGAATGCTAAATTAAATAGTAACATTCAGTTTTAATGACATTAGTTTCTTCCCTCCCAGTCTGTCGATGCTGACTGGCCACCTGCTGTGGATGATTAACTTTCAAGATGGGAATCGGAAGAACAGCTTTGGTATTGTCCTGCAGAAGATATCTGTTTACATAGTATAGACTGCAAAGTAGCTTCTTTTTTTCTCCCTAAAGTGTCTTCAAGACTTACTTGGATCACATTGATCTGAACAGTTTTCTAATCATTAGCATTTATTCATCTAATTTGTAATTTTTTAGACAATAAGTTGATCTGAGGATATTTTATTGTGGTTTGTTTTTCTTTTCATCCACTCCATGAAATAGTGACTGATTATGCTTTTTCTCCACTTCTTTCTTTTTGAGAGGTATGTAGACTACAAGATGTACGTGCGAGATACAAGATAGATTTAACAGACCCATAATTCATTAGGCCGGGGGAAAGTGAAATTTTCTCCAGTGGATGAGATATACCATGCTCCTTTTGTATTCTGAATCAAAAAAGTTTCCCTGCTCTTTGAAATAAAGTCAGCTATAAGTTATACATAGACTTGTGAAACATTAGGAAAGGAAGGGAGGTGATGTAGAGGACCAAGTGCTGGAGGTGGAGTCAGGAAGACCAGAGTTCAAATCCAGCCTCAGACTCTTAGTAGTATGATTATAAGCAAGTATCCTAAACTGTCAGCCTGAGTTTCCAAATAGGAATAATAATAGCACCGACCACTCAGGGTTATAGTGAGGATAGAATGAGATAACACATGGAAAATGTTGTGCAAATCTTAAAGCATTATGTAAATTTTAGCTTTTATTTTCATCAGATAAACATTCTTCAAAGTACAAAACTCATCTCAGCTAATTGTTTTTTTTTTCAAATCATGTCTTAATTGTATTGTAATGCACTGTTTGGCACACTTTTTTACTAACTACCCTATTACTGGCATTGCTATTATTTTTCCTGTGGAAGAAAAACAGAGTCCTGAGTAATGATGCATATATATATATAGTATGTACAGTGGACTTTCGAGATAACCTTTTAAATAAAAAAGGTTGAGGGCAGCTTTTGTTTCCACAGAAAATATGTCGTGTACCGGAAAATCTTGTATTTGTTGGGGAAGTCAGGAAAATGAATGGATTTGAAAATCTTGGAATGTTGATTAACACTTCACTCAACCTGGATGTGGGTGCCTGCTTGATCGTGTGTCTATAGACTCCTTCCTTGTGATTTTAGATAAAATCCACAACTTCAAAGGCCAGAGGAGAATTTCATTACTCTTCTTATGTTAATGGTGAAGAAAGCTTAGAACACCCTGGTTTGGGCCTCTTACAGTTGGGGGATTCTTTTAAAGAATCTATGACTTGTTCTTCTACTGATGGAGATGTAAGCAGGAATGGAGACCCTCATGGGCTAGGGCTTAGCTGTTCTTCAGATTGTAAGGTCTGAAGTGCTTAGCCAGGGAGAGACAGGCAGAGAACAGCAGAAAAAGGCTGGCGTTTGTCTGAGCCCGTGTACTCCATCGAGGGAGCTACTTGTTTATTTGGAAAGAATAAATGTAAAATAAACATAATGAAAACTTTCCTGGCTTTCCAACGGGTATTGGGTTTTTGACTAAGCATGACTAGCAGCTCGGGTTTCTGGGAATTGTTTGAAAAGTTAAGTGATACATAAACATAAGATCGTGTTGATTACTTCAGCGCTGATCCCTACAATAACCCTATGGAGTAGGTGGCTTTACTCTCATCACTGAGGATCACACCGTTGACTCATACTGAGCTGGTGTGCCACTAAAACCCCAACCTTCTTTTCAGACAAACTCCTGTCGGCCCTTCCTCCCCACTTACTCTTCCAGATCCTGAAATCAGGAACGCAGGCTTTCTAATATATTGGGTTAGCAGCCAAAGTAACATATTAAAAGTTACTTCAGAGCCAGACCTGAACAAGAACCCCCAAAGTATCCAGGGACAAAGAAGAAGCAAGGAAGCATAGTGGAACAACTGAAGAGTCAGAGGAGACCTGGGTTCGAATGTTGGGTTCTGATGCTTCCTATCTGTGTGACCTTTCTGACAAAGTGCTATTGCAGAAGTGCACATTTGTCTTTATCACTGCCCTGCTCCACAAATTTCAGTGGCTCTCTTATTTATTTTTGAATCAAATATAAAACTCTTTAATTGGCATTTCTGTGATTCTAGCTTTGTTATACATTACTCCCCTTCTGTACTCTTTGGTCTGGCTGAACTGACCCATTTGCTTTGAATCCTCTTAGCTCTTAGAATCCCTAGTTTCCTTCAAAATTCATCTTACATACCACCTATGTGAAATATTTCCTAATCCCCTAGTGCATCCCCACCTCCCCCCGCCCATTACCCTTTATGTCTCAAGGATGCAAACTGCTTGGAGTTGGAGACTCTGTCTCAGAGCCTGGCACCAGATGTGGAGCTTAATAAATGGTTTTTTGTCTTTTTTTTTTTTTGGAGGGGGGAAGGCAGGGCAATTGGGGTTAAGTGACTTCCTCAAGGCCACACAGCTAGGAAGTGTGGCAAGTGTCTGAAGCTGGATTTGAACTCAGGTCTTCCTGACTCCAGGGCCAGTCTTTACTGTGCCATCTAGTTGCCCCCCAAATGTTTTTTTTTCCATCAATAGATATTACTTGAAATAATTCTAGAAGTGCTAACAATCCAATCAGACAAGAATAAATTAGAGATGTAAATATCCTCGAATAAGTATTTAATCCTTATTTACAAATGACTTGATCTTAGCCTCAGAGCGTTAGCCAAGAAACTAATCAAAATAGCTTCAGTAAATCATCACAGACTGACTTAAGAGGGAAACTTCTTGGTGGCATAGTAGTTCATTTGTTTCTACTGTCTGGCCTAGCGTGTTTCCTACATGAACTTGATACATGCTGATGTGTTGGCTGTATATTCAGCTCAGTACCCTCCTTTGACAAATATTAATACTGTCCTTCAGCTCTTCTCTCCCACCCCCAATATAGCCACTCCCATATTTGGTGAATTTAGCCCATTCTTCTCTCTCCTGTTAGATAGGGTGGTGTACTGGGAAGAGCATGGAATTTTGAATCGGGAAAGATTTGGGTTTGAATTCCCAAAAGGCAGAAGTTGGAAAAATGAGTGGAAGTTGCAAATTTAGGCTTGATATTTCTTAAGAGTTAAAGCCCATCCTAAGGTAGAACAGGAGGATGCCTCTGGAGGTAGGAGATTTTCCCCTCCTCAAAGTCAACAAGCCCTGCCGTATGCCAAGAATTATGCTAAGTGCTGGGGGTTATAAAGAAGGGCAGAAGACATCCCCAATCTCAAGGAGCTCCTGGAGGCCTTCAAGGCAAGACTGAACAGTAACTGTCAGGGATGTTGTAGAGAGGATTCTGAGGAATAGATTAGCCTAGCTCAGGAGGCCCCTTCTAATTCTATGATTCTGAGTCCTGCTTCTGATACTGTTGGCTGTGCCACTTAACCTCTGACCCTCCCTTTCTTCATCCAAAAAAATACAAAAGCCTGCAGGACCCACCTTGAACAGTTACTATCAAATAAAGTACGGTTTGGATTGTGCTTCAAAGCTCGAAAGTACTGTCTAATTTCAGCTGTGATCATTATTATTGTTGCTGTTATGACAGACTTTCCTGGGGCACTGAGAACTTCCTGGAAATACTTTTTTTTCCCCAGTGAATTATATTAGCATTCTTTCTTCTTCAAAGTTATCTGACATTCAACAACTGTCATCAACACAGTGGCCAACCGTGGTTCCAGAGGTACCAGGATGAAACATACCATTCAGGTTTTAACAGAGAGGTGATCTCAGGCTGTCCATCAAGATGTATTTTTGGGACGTGGCCAGTGCAGAAATTAGTTTTGCTTTACTGTCCTTATTTGCTTTCCTTTTTTTTTTTCTAGAGGGAAGTGGGAGGAAGAGAAAATGGATTTTTAATTGGGAAAAAAATGTGATTTAATAAAAAGTTACCCAAAGCAATTTGTGGAAAATAGATCTCACATGACTACTAAACTCAGCCAATCAGGAGGATATAAAGTGGGTCTAAATAGTATGCAATACAATTTAGCTGGCTGTATGCATGGGATAGTTTTCCCATAGTCTTTAGGAAGAAGGTCTGAAACAGAAAGGAAAAGGAATGGGAGGACTTGTGAGAGGTTGTAGTCATAGAGCAGATGCCTGGAGTTTTAGAAAAATGCAGCCTTGGAGGACAAAAGTTCCAGATCTCAGATAATTACATCCCACAGTAATCTTGGGCAACATTCTAGGAATTGCTAGGGGGAATTCCCATAGAGTAACAGAAATATTTGGGGAGCTCTAATGACAGAAGCCTTGGCAAGCATGAGATTTCTGATTGGCACAGATCTGAGCCACCAGGATTTTCTGGGAGATCAAAGTACTCAGAAGCCAAAGGACCCACAGGTCAGGAGAAAACATAATTAGTGCAAGTACTGAAGAGTTTCAGCATGGGTGAGTGGGTCCACATCAAGGAGAGACCCTGATGAAGTGCTGTAAGAAAACTGGAGGCTAGAAAGAGCACTGTCATCTCTCACCTCAATATTATCACAAAGAGAATTCCATGAACATTAATTAAGCAACTCCTCAAAGACTGTCAAAATAGCTGCCAATCTAGAATAGTGGCGTGTCCTCTTAGCTTTGTTTATAAAATCAAGAAATTAAGAATTTAAACAAACACATTTAACAAAACATTCATAACAAATGTTAGCCATTATGAGGGAAAATTATGGTCAGCATTATGGGGGAAATAATTTTTTTTTAAAGAGGCTATTGAAAAAAATTACATTGATGGGTCATTGAGAGAGTAAGAGATTACTGTGGTCTGTCAACATGTATTGGCTGACTGCTTGGATGTTTAATGTTCAAGATGAGAAGCAGAAGGGTGTTGACTAGATTTCACCATGAGCAGGTTATACCTTCAAATTTCACTTTTAAGGGCATTTTCCATTGTAATTTCCTTTGTCCTGATTCGATTACTGAAGCTTATTTTAGAACACATGTGACTTTTACAGTGCTGAATTAGTCACTTTTTCCCAGCTCTGCAACAAAACATGGTTCATACATACTAAAAATTAAGTTCATACTTCCTTTAGAAAGTGAGAGTACATTTAACTAAGACTTTTGCTTTAGCTGAATATCACAATTAAAAAAAAAACACCCTACCACTCACAATTTTAATAACCTTCAAAGCCTGAAAGGGAAAAAATAGAGAAGAGCTTTTGATACAAAGGTAGGAACTTGATTGCTGAATGTTGATTATTTTCTAAGGAAAACTTGATAGATTTTCAAAATCTTTCATAAGATTAAAAAAGTTTGCAAAATTGTATACATAAGCTCAGCATGGGGCCCCAGAAATGGAAGAAAGTGACCCCTGTGAAAATGATCAGAAGGGACCTCAAATATTTTTAATTACCTAGAAATTGGAGTAAAGAATAAAAAGTAACATAAAATATCACACTTTTGCCAGTACTTACATGTAAAATGACCGTAGCTAAGGCAGAGACAATTAAGTCTTCCCAGGTTTATCTCACATGCAAGATTGGGAACAGAGAGAATGAAATTGACTTTTAATTTTTGGACATAAAAGCAAATTTGAAGAGAGCATATTTTAAAAACTATTGTAATTTCCTTTATGAATTTGTTTAGATGAACAGATTTTAAATAAAATGTTCATAGTTCTTTAAGCCTCTGCACTTAATGTAGTATCATTCTTACTCTGTGACTAATTATCTCAAGTACATTTTGTGGCTTAGACTTTAGAAAATGGGGAGGGAAAAAAATGATATGAAAATTTTAAAATCACAACAGACAATTTCACTTCAATAGCCTTTCTATGTTTAAATGTTATGTCAAATTCAATAATAGGAACTGGGATCTGTTCTTTCTTTGGGACAGAAAACTCCCAGATGAGAAAATACCCCTTACCAATGCAAGTTAACACCTTTTCTGCAACATTAAAGTTACTTAGATAATTTGCTGTTTAGTTACAGAATTCTTAAATTCTGAATTACACATTTTTTTTTTTATCATGAGAGCACCATGCAGCGTCTGGACTTTTCTTAGAGACCAGTTAAGACAACAGGATTACAATTATTTTCAAATTGTGTAATTAGAAGTGCAACAAAGAATGAACTATAGGTCAGTATCAATAAAAGTTCATTTCAGTGAATAAAGCTTAAAATTAAAATCTAAAATTACCAATGTTTTTTTTTTAAGTTTATGGTTGTTTATTAGCAATCAAGTCTTTATTAAGCACCTGTATATAAAGTGCAAGGAGGAATGCAAATGAACATGCTAAGATCAGGTCTATGCGCCAAGAATTTGCAATCTAATAGAATTATCTGTACATTAATAGAAAAACAAAATACAAGAGTTCAGTGAAGATCATTCGGTATGATTTCTTTTTAAGTGAACGATAGTAACATTCAGAGATAATAATGAAGATTCTATACAGAATTTCTGTTTGTCCCACATTGTAAAACCAAAACCTGACTGTGGCCACTAGCAAAGCATTTATTAAGCCAACTCCCAACCAGCTAAAATCTTGGGATTAGATGGAGTAAGTTTATAATGAGAGATTAATTTGGCCTTCAGTTCCATTTGATAATAGTTCATCAAGAACTTGTGTGCCAGACTACCGGGCAACGTAAACATGCTTCCTAATAACAGTTGTAAGTGAATAGCAAGTCAGGTAATTTACACAATAGAAAATAGACTTAAATACTTTATAGGGGCAGCTAGATGGCGCAGTGAGTAGAGCATCAGCCCTAGAGTCAGGAGGACCTGAGTTCAAATCTGACCTCAGATACTTGACCCCCAATTGCCCTGCCTTCCCCCCTCCAAAAAAAAAAATATAAAAAAGAAGTGTCTTTATCTTGGGAAATGGATTCCCCCCCCCCATCAAACAATTAGGACTAATTTTTTTAAAAGAATGTTTATATTAAATGTACAACAAAAAAACTTTAAAGAAAAATATCTGGAAAATCTCATGGAAATTCAACAAAATCTGACATCTAACACATATCTGCCCAAAAATTAACAAAATAACTCCATAGTCCATGATAGATAAAGGGTACTGGCAGTTTTCATTGGAGGAAAAATAAATTATTCATAATTATTGTGCAAGAAATGCTCGATCTCACTTGTAAAGATACAAATTTAAACAACTTCGAGCTACCACCTTGCACTGATAAGGGGAAAATTTTTTAAATCAAAAAATTTCTGGTAGGGTTGTAGGGAAACACTTAAATTTATCTACAATTTCAAACCAATCATTCCTTTAGATACCAATTTGGAAATATGCAATAAAAATTTTAAAAAGTCATGCCCTTTGACTTAATTACATTGTTAAGAATATATCCGGAAAGTTTGTTTTTATGAAATACGGGCTGAAAGATTTTTATAGGAAGATTTTTAATTTCAGAAGACTGGAAAAATCTGGAACTCCTGTGATAGAAGAATGGTTCAATAAATTGTGGCACATATTAATATAATAGAGTTCTATAATACAGGTAAGATCAATGAGTATGAGAAATGCAAAAAAAAAAAAAAAGCCAAAAACTTGAAAGATCTTCATGAAATGATGCAAACTAAAAAAAAAAAAAGTAGAAACAACAGTTTATACGTGACCAAATAAGTAGAAAGGTGAATGAGAACATATGGACTTAAAGGAAGTAACTTGAAAGTTAGAATCTTATATGCTGAAATGGAAGTCATGAAGAACATTTAGGTGGAATTAAAGTGTGGTAATTTCTTAATATTTTGTTAAACTTGCCAAAGTCATGAGTAACTCAATGCTTAAAGATTGGAGGATGCTGGTTAATTTAATTTTCTGCTTATCTTGAGGTTTGACCAGAAAAGCATTTTGACCTTTGTAAAAAAGAATCAGAAATGGCAAATACTTTAAAAAATAAGGAAAAAACTAGACAATTTGATTTCTCCTTATTGACATAACAGCTTTCATTTTGACTATTCTTATTCATTATCATTGATGAAAATTTAAGAGTAGAATATTGGCTTACATATGTGCCAAATCTGTTCTTAGGTTGTCTTATGATTTTTCTCTTTATTCCAAAAGCCTAAGAATAGAATAGAAAAAAGTTGATTAAGGTTTCCAGTTGTATTCTTGGCATGGGACAGTTTTCATCTGTGTCTATTAACATCAAAACTAGCCCTTAAAATTTCTTCCCCCCCACCCCAATGTATAGTGTATATCTAAAAATCAGAAATTTCTAGGAAATCAATCAAAAAGCATTTATTAGGTGCCTGTAATCAGGCACTCTGCTACGTGCAACAGATACAAAGACAAAAATGCGTCAGTCATGCCCTCCGGGAGCGTACATTCTAATCGAGAAACAACATGTTCACATATAAGCATAAATACAAGGCAATTTAAAGTTCAATGAGGAGGCACTTGAAGCTGTTAAACCAGTTAAATTTTCAAATTACATAAAGGAACACGGAATAAATTGAAGTGGTAAGAAAATACTTTTAAACCGTTAGTGGATTTGTCGCCCTTGAAGTATATGGGATTGCATTCCCACCTTAAGCCCAAATAAGCACATAAGGGAAGCCTAAGAATGCTGGTGGAACTGGAATAATAATCTAATTAGGGGACCACGTAGGGCAGAGTACAGTGGTCATGAGAACTGGGGACTAAGGAAAGAACATGTCCTGCAGCTCTTGAAGGTACATTCACGCACAATAGTCTGCACAACCTGAGGCTGAAGGGAGAACGAGCTTCCAAGCTCTTCCTTCGACCTTGTCTATGGACTCTTTGGGGAAGCTGAATACATGGAAGCCATCTAGGGAGATCAGCACATCCTGGAATGGTCGAGATGAACCCCCTTCACGGGACAAGAGGGTGGTAGTGGAGCATCAGATTCCTCTCAACCAAGGAGAACAAATTATCTCCTTCAACCAAACGATTAAGCCATAGCCCCTGCAACACCAGTAAAGAGTGGGCCAATAGTTCTACCTTCCTCTTGCCTTTTGAGCATTACATTCAAGGAAGCCTTACATAACACCCAGGCATTAGAACCAGGACATACTTTTGTACTAGAAGAAGCTCTCATAAGTTAACTGGGCTGAGATTTATTAATAGGACAACTGCAAAGTACTTGATGTGACCTGGTGGGACTTCATCAGTCCAGAGAGAATCTGGTGCTCTTCTAAGTTGCTTAGTCTATATTTATTTGTTTTGGAGGGAGGAAGGCAGGGCAGTTGGGGTTAAATGACTTGCCCAAGGTCACACAGCTAGTAAGTGTGTCAAGTGTCTGAGGCTGGATTTGAACTCAGGTCCTCCTGAGTCCAGGGCTGGTGCTCTACTCACTGCACCACATAGCTGCCCCTGTTGCTTAGTCTATAAACTGGCCCTACCTAGATTATGAGATCCCTAATGGAACATTATAGTTTGGAACTATCAAAAGAAAAAACAAGACAAGGCAGCTCCATAAATACCAATTGAGCTTACATTTTGTTCTATATGCCAGCATTTCTTAAATTGTTAAGAAATCAAGTCTTGAAAAAAATAATCACCATTTTGGCCTATCTATTGCACTATTCATATATATGTATATACACACATATGTACATGTGTCACAGGGACTACTTGCTACAGAAGTTTCTGAGGAACTGTCCAAATCATCAAGTAAATAAAGGAAATGTGGTAAAACCATTATGACATTTTAGAAAAATAACTGCAAATACTCTAGCCAGTGCTACAGATTATATTTTAACTATACACTCACATGATTTGGTCTTTCACATCAGCCTCCTTTAAGTGGTTTCATTAGCAATTACACTGTTTAAGGTGTATTTATGTCCACCAACTAAAATGCCAATTTGGGAAGTTTCCAAAAAGTGAAAACTTGAAATTGGATACTATAAAATTCCAGGGTGCATCTCGGTCTACCATGGATGTCACTGACCATGAGATAAAGGTTTCATATTCCAAATACAAAAAACAGCTTCCAAATTACAACAGCAAAATCTTCCATATTAGAAGAGCAAAACAAAAACTGGGGTCTTTTTCTATGGGACAGTGCATTTGGTTCTGGCCTTGGCAAACATTTATTAAGCACCTATTGTTGTCATCACCTAGACATCATGCTACGTCCTGAGGATACAATGTCAAAACTATTCTTCATGCTCAAGGAGCTTACATTCTTCTGGTCAGTCAGTGTCAATTTCTCCTGATTTTTAAGACTCACTTTGGGTGAGATGAAATTATTTCACTTTCAATTATATAACAATCATTAACTTAATCAAATGAAAAAGGGAGAAAAAGGATGTGGGGAAAAACAAGATGATAGGGAAGGTCTCCAAATCATTCACAAAGATGAGAGGAGCGATGGATAAATGCCTCTACCCTAATAGCAATTCTAATTCAGCTTCTTTGAAGGAGCAGAGAGCTGTTACAGAGACACTCAACAATTATAAAGACACAGTTTTATCTAATGAAGAGCCAGGCATGAAACAAGTGTAATTTCTTGGGAACTTGATACCTATTCCAGGTGATCCCAATGCTCCACCCATTTTTCTTTCAGGTCCAGGCTTTATTAACAACCAGGAATTCTACACATTATACCAAAAAGCCATAGGAGACCCCTTAGGGGTCACCTACTGCCTATAATAATAATGCTGAAAATGTTTTTTTTCAATGACATGGTCATTACAGTATCTATGTAAAATTTGCTTGAAAGCAAATCTGAATCCATTCATTAAAAGGCATAGGTATGTATAAAGTCATTAGAGTAAAATGTTTCTAAAATATATTTTGTAAGGCTTATTTGCTTGTGTACTGGAGCCTTGAGAAAAGCACCCTCTTCAAGTAGTTCCTTCAGTAAAACCAGTGCCAAAGGTTAAACTTTGTTGTAAGGAATGCTTTGGGCACTTCCATGGCAACCTCTTCTGGACAAGAGCCACCAAAACACCAAATTCACACTATAGTAGACTTATAGCAAGGCTCCAGCGCACAAGATGAGTACAAAATGATGTACAAAAAGATTCAAAACAGAATCTTAAACTGACTACAAATATGGATAAAGGATACAAACTCCATTTTAATTAGACAAGTTCTGCGTTAAACAAGTCTAAAGTGGCTTCAAAGGAATTAAAATGATCTTCACTTTGCATGTTGTCATTAACATAACACTGACTGTTAGGCAAAAAACTTGGGTTGTTTGAAGTGGGATTGCCCGATGATTTTGACTCACTTACTGTACTGTTCTCTAGACAACTGAAATCTACTGGCTCAAATACATCTGACTGTGAAACAAAGAGAGTAGCGCTGGCGCTGGGGCCTGCTGTGGATACCCTGGTAGAAGACGGTGGATGGAGAGGCCTCCTGTAGTCTCTTGGGTTTAACCCTGAGTTATATGATGAACTTTCAAGGTTCATGCTCCCATAGTGCACATCAGTCTCCATCATGCTGTCGTTGCCAGATATTGGAATATTCATAGGACGATTCTGCAACACGCTGGTATTAACACTAAAAAGGTCAGCCTGTGACAGGGACTGAGTTCCAATTCCATTTGTACCATTGTTAAAAAGACAAGGATCAGAAGTATCTAGACTACCTGGAACAGCTATTTCCAGGTATGACCGGCTATTTTGTGAACCAGAGGGAAGTGCCCCTGCTGAAAAACCATTTGGTGAATGTGTATTAATTGAGTTTACTGATGTAGGAAGAGTTCCTGATGGCCAGCTTGAAGAAGGATAAGGTACCATTGAAGGTAAAGTTGAAGTCGGATGTGAGATTGCATTTGAACTTGACACAAGTGGTGAAGAAAAGTAAGGTGGGACTTGATGCATAGTTCCTGGAGTTCTTGGCATTTCTGTTACAGGTACAAATTTAAAAAAAAAAAAAGATTGTTTTTTTAAGTAATTTTTATTTTAAAAATATTTAAAAATTAAGATTTTTTAAAGCATTTTAACGTTCAATTATAAATAAACCTAAAATAAAAAGTCATAACATTATATTATCTAAAAAACATAATTCACATACATCAATAAACTTACATATAAATTAGCCAAAATCACTTCAGGTAAAACTATTCTATTAATCTTTGAATACCTTTGTTTACACTGAATTTAAACAAATGATTTTGTAAGAATATGTACTAAGTATCACCATGTGATCTCATTTAGGACATTATACTTTGTACTTAGACAGACGAGTCCTTGGATGTCTAATAAAGCCCAGAACCAGAGTGTGATAAGACCCAGGAGATCTTGTGCCCCATTGGCATAGCCTATGAAAATACAAGGTCACTTCCACACCATCATGAGGCATTAGGAGGACTTCAGGAGAGACTCAACCATAAAAGAGATTATGTTCAAAGTATTATATTTAGTAAAATATGGAAGTAAACCAACATGTTTTAAAGAACGTTCAAGAAAGCTTGAAACAAAAGGGGATTTTCTGATTAAGTTTTAGTTAACCCGAAATTCAATTACAAGAACATCTTTCTCTCCAGACATTCCTGTTAATTATATATTTACTCTAAGACTTGATTTATTCTCTAGAAAATGAGAGTAATGTAAATATGAAGAACAAAATCACAGTTTCAAATACTGTTTTGTTTTGTACAAACACCAACGCATTTCAATATGTCATGGCATATGTATTTTAAATTTGTGGGCAAAAGTCAAATGAGCAATTTTTTCTACATTAAGAATGGTGGAAGCCTGTATAAAGCATACTGGTCTTTCTGATTCCCATATCTGTACAGAAGGTCAAATGCTACAGAAATAAATACCTTTTTTGATGATTCTTCCTTCTCCAGTTGATCGGGGAGGGCCAGCTTTTGGTCTTTCTGGAAAAGTAACTATAATTTTTAAAACTTCAGTTAATATCATTTTGAAATTTACATTTAAAAATCAAATGAATTTGAAATACTAAAGAAGTTTTAAAAAATCTGTCATTTAATTTTGAAAATTTGGTAAAATGCTTAAAAGTAAAAAATCCTTACCACAATTTCGCAACAGCTTCTGGAAATCTAAAGTTGTTTTTTGTTTCTTTGATTTATTTCCATATGGATCTGGTTAGGTAGAAAGGAGGGAAATGCATGAATCTCACAATTATGCTTCTACCCTCTCTAAAACAAATGAGGCTTTTTAATCATAAATATATTGAAAGTATGATTTAAATCAATGCACACAGGAAAGAGGGAAGAAAAAGGAAACAAGCATTTATTAAGCACCAGGCACTGTACTAAGCACTCTTCGAATATCTCATTTGATTCTCTTTACAATCCTGTGAGGTAGGTGCTATCGTTATCCCCATTTTACAGCTGAGGAGACTGAGGCAGACGAGGACTGAGTGATCTGCATAGCTACTAAGTGTCTGAGGTGGGTTTTGAGCTCAGGTTTTCCTGACTCCAGGTGAAGTGCTCTATCCACTGCACCACCGAGCTGCCGCTAGGAGTGACTAAATAACTACTGATGCATTAAATCACTGTCAACACAAGATTCCCTCTTAATTGTGAAAAGTGTTCATTTCTTCCGTAGGATTTGTGAGGGAAAAGAAGATTTAAAGTTGATATCACAAAAAAATTCACATCCAGTATTCTAAAATCTGTCATTTGTAAAATCAAGAAGTTGATATCATTTGAATCTTAACGGAGTGTCAAAAGGCTCTTTCTTCATACATGCACAGAAATGTTTCTGTCAATCTGATCCTGACTTATTTGTTTCAAAGGGTTTAGAGTAAGTCTTGGTAAGAAAATGGCATGAATTACTTCCCAAAATTATTCCAACTTTTGAAAACTATGTTATGCTTTAAACCTATGAATTACTTACCAACTAATCTAAATGCAAAATGATTGCTGGGGGGTGAGGTATTTGCTAGAGAATTGAACTTAGATGAAAATATAAGCTTCCTTTTTCACATGGAAAGTAGTAAGTGCTTTTTTCACATTAGCTAAGTAAGAAAATCTTTATGAATAAAAGGGTAAAGATAGTCATTTAATCAGTGCAAGGGAAAATAATAATAAGATACTTTTATTAATGGTGATTAATTCATAAATGCATATATACGAAGAAACTCAAGTGAAAGAAAAAAGGATATTTTATTAAGTACTTAAAATGTTTATTCTTCTCAATTAATCAGAATTCTGTTCCTAGGGTCAATATAGAGACCTAAAGAGCTTAGGATTAATCAGCTAATTAACTGAGAAACATTAAATGTCTCTTACTCAATTAGTATGAACAAAGAATCATAAAAAACGCCATACCTGTGGCGGCAAATAACTGCTGCTGATTTAATGAATGTTTATTTCAAAAAGTAAAACAATTTACAGTGATCTTACGTGCCTCACAAGGCTGGTGGGAGGATGACAGAATCCTGTATTCAGAGCAAGAAGGGACCTCAGAACTCATGTGGTCCAATCTCCTCATTTTACAAGCTCTGTAAGGTTGAAAGGACCTCAGAACTCATGTGGTCCAATCTCCTCATTTTACAAGCTCTGTAAGGTTGAAGGGACTTGCCCAAAGTGGGCACTGGTGGTGGAACTGGAATTTTGATTTCAGGTTTTCTGACTCCCAAAACCAACTGCTCTTTCCGCTACACTAAGAAAATAACAGTGTATATGAAAATGTTTTTTTAAAATAAAGTATTAAAATTTTATATCCAAACACATAATACAGATCAATGTCATATGTTGATAGACATGTATATGTGTGTATATCTATACATATACATGAGTACATATATATAAAGAACTAGCACTTTAACTTTCTAATCAACTTTAAAAAAAAAAAAGGAACTGCAAAAATCTGCCTTATATCTGACATTCTCAACTTAAGTAAAAATGAAAGCCATAGATTATTTTCAGCAAAACCCTTTTTAGGACCTTATTAACTCCTACTAATTCTCTTAATTCACTTCTCTGTCTTCCTATTTCCACTCCCTCTGCAAATTCCCCATCCTCCATGACCTATCTGCCTGGCTCAAAGGCTTTCACAATGACCTAGGTGTGACTTCCACCAGAGGTGTAACCAGGTACAGGTAATCAAGAATTCACACTAGAGAGAAATCCTTTCTATGTAATTAATGTGAGAAAGGCTGCATCTGGAGGACAAACCTTACTAGATATCAGAGAATTCATATTGGAGAAAAGCCCTTTACATGTAATAAATATGGAAAAGCTTTTAGCCAAAGGCCAAACCTTACTACCCTTTGGAAATCTATCAGTGAGAAACCCTTTCAATGTGATGGCTCTGGGAAAGCTTTCATTGAAAATGAAGCACTCCAAAGCTCTTACACAATTCAGACTGACATAAACCCTTTGTTTATAATGAATGTGGGAAGATGTGTGGTGCAGTGGAAAGTAAGACAGAGGACCTATGTTCCTTTCTTGACTCTGACCCTTATTATCTCTTTATCTCTTTGATCTTCAACAAGTCATATGGATTCTCCCAGCCTCAGATTCATCATCTGTAAAATGGGAGGGGGGGGGGTTGAATGTGATGGCCTCTAAGGCCCCTTCCAGCTCCAAATCTCTGATCTCCTGATCCCTGTGAACCTCAGTTTTCTCATCTGTAAAATGGAGATCATCATACATGAACCTGTATTGCTTAGGATTATAAATGGAACTACAAATCTCAGGATTGTTTTTAGGTTCAAACCAAATGATGTATGTCAAGTGCTTTGCAAATCTTAAAGAGCTTTACAAATCTCAGCCATTATCATCACTAAACCGTAGAATCTCATCCAACTTCCTGTTTTCTGGCCCTGTCCTGTTCTTCGCCCTCCCATGCCCCAGCTCATGGGGCTTTTAATCTCCCTGTGCTTCTCCCTAGAACACAAGTTCTACCTCCCTGTACAAGGTCAAACTCAAAGGCCATCTCTTCCATGAAGGCTTCCCCGGTTCTGCCTATTCCCTCCTCACTCTGGAAGAGACCTCCTTCTCTCCACAGTGACCCACAGTACTCTGTGCCTCCCCTATTCTCTTTCTACCTTCTATTTGTAATTCTTTGCGTCTATGCCTACTCTTCCCACCAGCATGGAAGCTCCCCTGACAGCAAGGCCCCAGCAGCCAAGAGCACAGTCGTATTTATGATGTAATATTTATAATATTTAGCAGTCACACAGTTGTAGAATGAATAATGATGTGCAAAGGAAAGTAAATAAAAAATATAACTGGCAGTACTTCCAAAAAGAAAAGTATAAACTTATGGACACATAACTGAAACCCAGATTTGAATCAATAATAAAGAAATTCATAAAACTATCTTTTATGCAATAAAACTTTTCTTGTGATAAACTGGTACCTTTTTCATCTGGCAGATATCGAAAGTCCATGGATTCACTCACTTCCTGGTCTGAAGGTCTTCGGAGCTGCATTTTTACTGTTACTGGCTCTGTTATGGCTTTGTAAAATGGTGGAGTTCTGAATACAATGGCTACTTGGCGATGTACATCTGCCTGTGAAAAGCTACCTTTAGCTTCCCAATCATTCAACACAAATCGAACTTCTATATCATCTAGAAAATGAGCAGAAATATTTAACAGTAGAGGATTAAAATGTAAAACGTGTATATTTATATGAAATGAATTCAGTAAAAGAACTCAAACAGGAATACCTTTCTGAACTTTGTCACAGAGTAGGAATATCTCATCCCCTCCTCTGACACTTCCACAATTCTTATTTACACGACAAATCCTTAATTCTGCAGTATTAGGAGCTCCTAGAAATAGAGAAAAAGCTGAATGGATATTTCAACAACATCTTCTATTATTCAAGAATAAAACTGTGGTGAGTAATAATAATAATGCTTGTGAACATTTACATAGCATTTATTATGCGTCAGGTGATGGGGCAATGGGACCTGGACCCCTGAGAGCCGCTGAACTTTCCCACACTGGCATCTCTCCTGGGGCATCAGGCCCATCCCAGTCTACCTAGACACTCAATAATCCTTTCAACTGCCCTTTCACTGTGGCTCTTGGAGCACTTACCTCCTTTCACTGTCTGCACCTGGCCCACCCTAGGCCATTTACCACTCAATCTCATCCGCATCTTCTCACTGGCTTTTCTTATATATATCAGTATCAGTATTAGCCCTACCAAACTACAGATTTGCTAGGAATCTTGTCCACCTTACTGGCGTTATAATAAAACCTTGATACTTTGAGTGAAAGAAGGCTTACGTGGTCAAATTCTTTCGAGGCAGATCCCCTGTATCTTTGCATTTCAGGGTTCCCAGCACCCCAAAGCGCAACACCAGGCACTGTACTAACTGCTTCATAATTTACTATCTCATTTGATCCAAACAACAATTCTGAGAGGCGGCTGCTATTATTGTCCCACAGATGAGGCAACTGAGGCAGACAGACATTAAATGACTTGCCCAAGGTCATACAATTAGCCAGTGTTTGAGGCTGAATTCGAATTCAGGTTTTCTTGACTCCAGGCCCTACACTCTATTCACTGCACCACCTAGCTGCCCACCAATAGGACAGTAGTTGAACATCAGATAAATAGAATCATACCTTTTAAACAATACTAAAAGCATTAACGATTACATCTGTCTCTGCTTCCTTATATCCACTCCAACAATTCAGGCCACTCCCCTAGTTCAATAGGGCAGCAAAGCTGCCGCAATACCCTCCTAACTGGACTCCTCCAGATTCTCCCCCTTTCCAATCCCTTTCCATGCTGCCACCAGCTGCTGCTGCTTCATCCTCCTCCTCAGAGCCATCAGTACCATGCTTAGTTTCCACTCCGTGAATATCCCGCCTCCCTCAGAATAAGGTGATCACCTAAAATCTCATCACCCCTGCAGCTTGACTCTGCTTCTGCACTCTGCTGGCTCTCAGTTCCCCCCAGCTGCCTCTCCCCTCCGACTGGAGGGTGGTGCAACAAGCTCCTCCCAAAGTGTTCTTTTACTGAGGGGTCAGAACTTTCCAGAGAACTCTCCATTTTCCATTAGTGGTTCTGCTTGATTTCCGACACAAACATCATGCGCTTGCCCCAGGTGCCCTCTGACTCCCCCTTCCCTTTCAGCTTCCTCTTGCGTGTGGTCTTCTCCCCTTGTAAGGTAGGACTATCATTCTTTTTATAATTTGTATCGCCAGAGCTTAGCGTATAGTGCCTGGCACACAGGAGTCACTTAAAAAATGTTTAATGAATTGAACTGAAAATTAACATAACTGACATTTATATAACACATAAGATTTTACAAAATACTTTACATATATTATCTCATTTGTTCATTGCAATAACCCTATAAGATAAGCACTATAAGTAATTTTTATGCCCATTTTATGGATGATGAGACTGAGTTTTAGAGGGATTAAGTGACTTGTCCACAGTCACACAGATAATTGTCAAAAACTGATTCAAACCTAGGTCTTGTCTACCTCCTAGCTGAGTGCTTTCCCCACAATACTGCCTCATGCCGGAAGTTACCCTATTACTACATGATTCCACTATGAGAAACCCTTCAAGGTCTCCTCATTGCCTGCCCGACTATCTGACTTAGCAATAAAGATCTGGCCAATCAAGCTTGCTTACTGTTGCCCCCAAACACCTTTGATGTTTTATTGCTGTCGTTTGTTCCATTTCTTTCACTGGGACTGCCTCCTCCCACCTCTTCATCCAGAAACCCTACTTTCCTTTGAAGCCAGGAGTTCTTTTCTGCTCCCTCAGTGGTCAGTACACTCATATGGCACCTATGCCTTATATCACTGATATCTGTATACACATCTTCCCTATCAGACATAAATTCCCACAGAATGAGACCTAGTCTTGCAGAGTTTGAGGTGGTAGAGTTGGCAAACTTATTTTTTGTTTAATCTTGCACAGCCATTATAAGTATTCAAATATACAAGCAATAACAAGAAAGTACAAATCAAAAGCCTTGAAACAGCAAAGCTATGCAAAAAAATTGTAAACTACTCTGTCTGTACTCCTACTTCCAGACTATTTAAAGAGAACAAAAGCTTAACCTTAACAAGATAGTAACTAAGTCATCCAATGTATGGATTGTGCTTATGTTTCATGTGGTATGTGCATAGTTAATGAACAGACTCTTGGATTTCTTTATTCTGCAAGTCTGCCATATTTCTTCTTTAGATTGACCATTTATTATAACACAGTGATATTACATTTATAAGCCATAATTCTTTCAACCATTCCCCAACAGCTGGACATGAAGTTTGCTTCCAGGTTTTTCCAGGCTGTTACAAACAGTGCTACTAGCAATCTCCTCATACAGTTTTCATCCCCTCTAGTGCCCTCTGCAACAAACTTTTATTACTTAATAAACATTAGCTGAATGAAGGATTATTGAATATATGAATGGATGGATGGATGGATGAATAGAATAATGAACAGTGATTATGGTTTTAGAACTGTATTAACAGCCACAGGAAACATAGGCCCAAGTCACATTTATATTACTGGCTTTGTATTCGTAATTAGAGTCAAACATATGCGATGACTTTCAATACAAGTATTTTAACATTTCACAGTCTTTTACTAGGAGAAACTTGCAAAACTAGAAATAAACTGATATTGAGAGAAATGATCATATCCAAGCAAAATAGTAATTCCCTGTCTATTTTGAATAGAAAACATGGACAGAATAACTGAAGAAAATAAACTTTTCTTTAAGAAGAAATAATGTTCAGGAAAAGAAGCAAAAATACAATTTAGAAAAGCTGTACATTTTATTACTTATACTTGTTACCATAAATACTGACCATTTAATCTGGCTTTAGGAGAAAACAAGTAGCAAACTAATGAGTCATCACCTATTATATATCTTTTTCAATTAGTTGTTAACTAGACATTATGTGTTTTGATTCCAAAAGCTAATCAAAGGATCTTATGAGTTGGAAGGGACCTTGGAAATGATGTAGTCCAGTATCTCACTCAATGCAGGAATTCCTTCAACAGCATCTCCCAGGAGCACCTCTGCTTCAACGTATCCTATTGTAGCTGTTCCAGTTATGTCCAACTCTTTGTGACTCTATTTGGGGTTTTCTTGATGGAGATACTGGAGTGGTTTGCCATTTTCTCCTCCAGCTCATTTTACAGATGAGGAACTGAAGCCAACAGTGTTAAGTGACTTGCCCAGGTTCACACAGCTAGTAAGTATCCAAGAATACACTGAGTTCATTATTTCATAAGGCATCCCATTACATTTTTAAATTGCTGATTGTTTTAACATTATTCCCTATTGCTGAGCTGCAATCTGCCCTGTGATTTCTATCCACCAATCCTAGTTGATATGATTATAGATCATATGTTAAGAGGTAAAAGAGATCTAGAAATAACCAAGGTCAAACCTTCAATTTACAGGTAAAGGAAACTGAGGCCCAAAGAGATTAAGTGCCCAAGGACATAACAGCTGGCAAGCAGAAGTCATAATTTAAACTCAGGTCCTCGCCCCAAATCCAGTGCCTTTTCTATTATATTCTAAAATGACAGTTACTTTCTTCCAAGAATCTTTTCATATCCACAGCCCACAGAAAGTCTTCCTTATTAGTCAGAATGTCAGTAAGACAAATGAAGAATGTATCAGATGTTCTGCTGCTGCAGTGTGAAGTTTTCCTGTAAATTTTCAGAGTCTGAAGTCCTACACATCTTATCTTTGTGTCCATTTTGTAATGAAAGTTCAGAAAATATGTACCACATCATCCATCCAAGTAAGCAGCCTGAAGAATTCTCCCAGAAACATCACTTTCGTTACTCTCTCCTTTTATGTCTCTATTTCAATAGATTTGTGATCTCAGTGTGGGTACTCCTTCCATCAAAGTGCCACGGCCCATCTATGCTTTCGTAACTGGTAAGATTCCTATCTACATCTTTCCTAATATTCCCAACAGACTCCCAATCCTCAAGAGGTTTTCCTGTTGCTGTTTTTAAACATCTGTGTGGACACATAGTACAATGGTCAAACTGTCCATCTATTACCTCTTCTTTTTGTTACATAACCAGTCCTCTTCCTTTTCTAGACATACATGTCTTTGATGGTGCTTTTCACACCCCTTCTCGAATACAAGTAAGTGATATGAGATAGCCTATTTACACCCACCATGTGTCTTTTTCCATTGCCCTTTAGGTCATTTGCGACTCTGAGTTTTCTGAGACTGTGGTTTTTTATGCATTCATACAAAATCAACAGGAAAATACTGATGTTAAAAAGGAGGGAGGAGGACTTCTAGTGGTTAGCAGCTCCCCTACTCAATCCAGTCTAATGTCCACTTCCTATTCACTTCTGGGCCCACGTTTAATTACGTGGCACAATGTGAACAGTGAGCAGTGTGCCACAGAAGATAGAAAGCTGGCCTGGGAGTCAGGAAGACCATGGTTCAAGTCCCACCTCTGACACATACAGATTGTGGAATCCTTAACAAGTCATTTAACCTCAATGATCCCAGCAACTCTCTATTGTAGAGGAGGTGCAGATCAGCACAGATAGAGGAAGTTCTTCCCCAGGAGCTCTCTATAATGATGAAATCATAGTTCTCTTTATTAAAAAAAAGTGTAGACAATGCATATTTTTATCCACTCTGTTTTTCGAATGAGGTTTGCAAAACACTTTTTTCACAACCACCCCAGGAAGTGTACAAAAAAGAATTCAAACCCAATTCTCTTGAATATTGTTGATATAGTTTTTCAAGATTTCTGGAAAGCATTTGACAAGGTCTCTTCCACTAACCTTATAGGCATGATGGAGATAATGTGGGTCAGATTGGTGGGCATGGAACTATTTGTCTGGACCAAAAGAAGAGAAAAACCAATATAGTATACGCTTCTTGAGATGGTGCCTACCTAGCACACAGTAACTGTTTAACCAAAACTTGGTGAATTGCCTAGAATTGGCTAAGGTAGTCATGGTACCTACCACTCTTCTCTGGTCAGAACATATGTTAAGAATTATGTTCAGTTTGGGATGCCATATTTTAGTAAGGATGTTAATATACCAGAAACTGACCAGAAGAAAGCAACAAGAAGTGGTGGGCCATAAGATCATACCATAAGAAAGATCAATTGAAGGAACTGGGGATCTTTAACTTAGACAAGAGAAACCTTTTGAGGGGGCATGCTCACTATCAAGCATTTGATTGGCTGTCACCTGGAAAAAGAATCAGACTTGTTCTTTATGTCTCCAGAGAGCAGAATTAGAACAAAAGGGTAAATATTACAAGTTTTGGTTTGATGTAAGGAAAAAACTGCTTAATTATTAGAGACACTTGGAAAGAACTAAAATACAAAGAGGCAGTTTTGTCTCTGCCCTCATAACTGCCTATCTTGTACTACATATAGTACAAATACACTATAGTTATAACCTGACTGTGCCTTTTTAGGTATCTAGTAGAAGCTACATTTCTGCAACTTGCAGGGATATAGTTCAGTTTCTACCACTTCATTACATAATTTGCATCAATCAATAAATCTGGGTTCCTTAAAGATAACCTTTCTGAAGTTTCTAGTAGCAATGACATAAACTGTTCTCGTAAACCTCTCCATTTCTAGTAACAAATCTGCATGGCTTGAGTTATTTGTTCAAGGCTCCTTTGCTGCCATATTATCTGTTGAATTATCAATCAATCAGTCAATAGTTTTTTTACTAAGCTCCTACTAGACGCATGTACAAAGAATGAAACATCTACTTGAAATGAGCTTATATAGGAATTAGGACACAAGTATATATAAAAATATAGACGGTGCAAATATAAAGTTAATAAATACATATATACACAAAAAGTAGTCAAATACAAAGCACTCTGGGAGGGAATGCAGTGGGGATTGGGTAGGGTGGATCAGGAAAGGCTTCATGTTAAAGAATTCATGCAGATGTTTCCCATGGAGCTGTGTTTGATCCCACTCTTAGTTATGAGTCACTTCAAAGGATCAATCTGGAGATAAGTCACCATGGGTTATATTTCACAAATCCAGTGGCATATAACTGTTATCAGCTTTTACATTTTCTTTGAGAGGTGAGGTCCAATTCAGCTTTGACTTCAGGATCCCAGTAAATCTCTTAACATAATCAGTCATAGCCTTCTCTTTGATATTTTTATGTTGAATGTGTCATTTTATCATTACTACTAGTAATTTAAATTAAATAATAATAATTAATAATAATAAAACTTAAACTCCTAAGCCAAGTATTTAAAGCTACAATATACCTCTCAAGCCTTATTTACATTACTCCCCTCCATATGCGAGAGCCAAACTAGACTACAGGCTAATTCCTAAACTTGACATGCCATCTGCATCTTCTATGTATTCAGCAAGGTGCTCCTTATGCCTGAATATACTCCCTTCATACTTTTAGCCTCTTAGAATGTTCTATCTTTATTTTGTTTGTCTTTTGTTTTTTGGAGGGGGAAAGGTAAAGCAATTGGGGTTAAGTGACTTGCTCAGGGTCACACAGCTAGCAGGTGTGTCAAGTGTCTGAGGCCATATTTGAATTCAGGTCCTCCTGACTCCAGGGCTGGTGCTCTACTCACTGTGCCACCTAGCTGCCCCAGAATGATCTATCTTTAAGTCTCAGTTCAATTGCTATCAACTGTGAGAAGTTTAATTTGTCCTTCCCCTCCAACTGCCTTCTTCAGATGTTCACAAAGCCTTCTGTCCAGGTTTATCCTCTGCCCTCATAACTGCCTATTCTGTATTAGATTTACATGTTGTATTCTGCTCTCCTACAGCAGAATGTAAGTGCCTTGAGGGCAGGGATGGTGTGTCGTTTTAATCTTTGTATTCTTAGCACTAACATATGCCTTGCATATATTACGTGCTTGAAGAGTTGTTGAATTGAAGTGACTTCAACTAGAACAACGACAAAAACACCAACTCATATGTTGGAACTTCAAAGTTATTACGCTTAGCACATAGTAGGTGTTTAATAAATAATTGATTCAAGTTTTTTTTTTCTTCTGGCTATATCATTTGTTCCTAAATGATCAATGGAAAGAAATACCATTGGTAGGCTGGTGAATCTTAGGATAATTGCCATCACATTTCAGATACTCATTCTAGTATGACAATATACCTCCCTATTAGCTGTGTTAGGCAGAGAGATGGCCAACTCTGTCTACCAAGTAATCACCCACCATCAACAAACAATATTAGGCTTGCATTTTAGAGCTTGGCAAATAGTTTTTCACAATTGCAATGGCTAAAAAATTTATCATATGGCTAACCTGAGGATGAGTTATTCTGAATTTAGGCAGACTGGTCCTCAAACGATAATCCTCCATGGGCCTATGTTCAACCATTTCCAAAATGGTAGAAATCTGCCAGAACTTTTACTGTGATGGCAAAGCTTTCAAGAACCCAGTATCACCTCTACTTGTGATGAGGCGTCCGATTAGAATTTATATTTTGTTGAAGAATTTTACTTTTTTTTGATATAAATAATAGAAGTAATGTTTATTGTTGATTGGGAGATAAAGCCAATATAATTTTTAAATGACAATTTTATCTAACTAATCTATTTGTTTAATGTCAACCCAATTAAATTACTAAAAAAATTATTTTACTGAGTTAAAAAAATTATAACAAAGTTTATTTGGAAGAATAAAAGGTCAGGAACTTCAAAGAGATCAGGGAAAAAAAGGATGTAAAGGAAGTAAATTCAACAGTATCAGACCTTAGCCTATATTAAAGGGTGAGAGCACTGTTGAAGTATAAAAAGGATAATTTTGATTATTTTAAATTAAAATTTTCTTGTATAAATAAAATCTATGTAGCCAAGAATAGAAAGAACACAGAAAATTGGGGGAAAAAACTCTCATAGACAATCTCTCAAATGGGCTGGAATATTGCTGTAGTGTAGGAAATGATGAGCTAGATGGTTGATTTAGAAAAATATGGAAAGCCTTGGACTTATGAAGGAAGATGCCATCTACCTTTAGAGATACAGATGATAGGAGGAAATAAGAACATTATGGTCTTACATATATCTGCATGAGTGTATATGTGCATATATGTGTATGTTTATAGATGTGTGTGTATATGTATATATTCACACTTAATTGTAGCCTTCTTTGTGTGGTGGGCGGGGAGGGAAGGGAAAAAATAAAGTTAAAAGGTGCACAGCAGAGAACAAAGAAAACCAACAAGGAAGCAATGAAAAGCTGGGCAACTCTGAAAACAATGTATAGAATTTTATTATATAGGTTTTCTTGAGATGGAAATTTATTGTTTTATATCGAATCCTCTCTTATAGGCTGCTGTGTACATGGCAATGCTTTTTTTTTTTCCTTTTCTCATTTTGTACTTAAGTTTAAAATTTTAAAAATGTACAAAAAAAGAATTTTTACTTTTTATTTGTGGACCACAAAAGAACTAATTCTTCCTTTCACAAATTCTTATGACTCAAGAGCTATATGCTTTTTATCTGAATGTTCTGGGAAGAGTTGAGTCATCAGTTCCAAAATTACATCCTCTGCCTACTCAAGCATATAAAATTATCACTTTGCTTATTTACTTGTTTGACATAAAAGTTTAAACTTTGGTTTAAGGGAGGGAATAATCTATAGAAAACGTCTGACATACAAAATTTTCACACATATCAACTCAGAAGAATATAAATATTAAAGTCTTTCATTAATATTCTAAGAAAGATAATATCAAATTTTCACTAAATTTCATTTTATTTGAACAATACTGAATGTTATAAGCATTATGAATTTTATTTTTAGAGTGAGTAGCTATTAAAATTATGGACAGAATAATTGTTTTAAAAGCAGGTAGAATTTTCTCTTCAGGGCAAATTCAATTTCTAGCTCATCAAGAGAACTGACAGAACTAGAAATTTGTTTTTCTAAAAGAGATCAATATAATCGATCACAAACACATATTCAACTTACACATGCCTCCAAAACATACAAAACTTTAAATACTATAGGTATAATAACAGGGTCTCACTTTTTGGCACATATGTAATAAACTACAAATATATTCCTTCAAAATGAACCACAAAGTGAATGCCAAAATTTGTATGTTATGTTAAAGTTTCTTTTATCAAAAACTGCTTGAAATGAATGGGCCATTAGTTGAGGTTTAGTAGTCTTCTTTAATTAAAAATATTCATTAAAGTGTTATTTGTCATGCAAAATCTAATCAACTTTTTAAAGGTAGTCCAATTTATTTCATTCTACAAAAATTATATAAACTTATTTATATGCCTGTGGATGCCATTAAGTTGTCATTGAAACCTATCCATATCAATTTTAAAAGTGGAGACCAAAATACAGAAGTAAATTAGAATAATTAGAAAGCCAGAGAAAATATGAACTCTTTTGCAAATAACATACTAACATAGGGTGTTAGAAAATTTTTCTAATTTGTTGTGTACTATGCTTGTCCCATGTGAATGAAAGTTTTAATAAAAATAATTGGCAACTGGCAATTTGTGTCAAGTAGTATTTTATATGGAGAACCTCCTTTGTAGAGCCATTCCCTACTAATATTTGATTCTTAATTCAATCTTTCTTGTTGCAAATAAATTCTATATAAAACCAATGTGTGCATTAGTAGGCCTCGAATGTTGTAACCAAAAGGTACCAAATAACCCGTCTTCCTGTAACCAAAAGTTCATTTCCTACTCTTTTCTTTTCATACTAAATCAAAAACATGTGCTGACTGTCACCAGATCTACTACTTCATTTCCAACATCAAAATTATAACTGATTGTTCCTTTTTCTTCCCATGTTAATGCGTATAAGTTCCTGTATTATTTGGTATACAATATGTAAATTTTTTAAAAACAAAAACTTATCTTTGCCATTAAATTAGTATTTCTACTTTCCACAATCTTTAGTTCAAATTCTAGTCATCAAAGGAATTTAAAAAGAACCATGAATAATTTTTTGTAAAGGAGATCAAAACAGTTTATCATACATATCCAATTTACAAATGAAAGGAAAAAAAACTATGAAACATATATTCTTTTACAAAAGGATCTCTGCTTAATCTACCTTTGGGGAATAACTTGAATCAAAAGCATGAAAGGGGTGACTTTGGCTGACTAAAACTCAAAATCAGTAATACAACTAAACTTGCGGTTGTAGGCAGATAACATATTTATTTATGTCATAGATGAAGTGTAATGGAGGAAGACTCTACATACCCAAAGTCACCCACATAAAAACCCAGACTAAGATAAAATAAAGCTGAACTTCCCCCACAATACGTATGTATTTCTCTTGCTTAGGAAGTGATGACATCAATTCAAATGTGTATTTAATGAAGATAAGATATTTTCATATGTTAAGTTCATAATAAACTATTTAGGTTTCTTATATATTACGTGCCATAATAAGAATTATATAAGATCTGAACATGGATTGTTCACTTATTTTTATTCAATGCTTACAACTAAGTTTTAACCCAATGAAATTATCCTAAGAAATTATGGAAAAATCTCTCATCTTATTGTACTTACACAAATTCTTTTCTTAAAGCAAACCTACAAATGAATCATGTATTTTCATCATCACTGACCTACTAAATTGCTTTTGAATTCCTTAATATTGAAGTTTAATAAAGCATAGCATGATTAGAAACTTATTAAAACAACACAAAAACAGATGGCTTTTTTCCAATGTAATAGGTATGTCAAATATAAAAAAGTGAGACACGTTGAAATCAAAATATTATTATTTCTTAACTAATGACAACATTTACTTAAATTGGTATAGCAGGCATATCCATCTTTCAATGTCTTCAGAGGATCTAAGGGTTAAAATGATTACAGCTATGTACAAGAGACCTTTCAAGAATATGGGCCAAGAGTGAGAGTGACAGACGAAGATGTCTGAACAGGCATGTTTTATCTCAAGTCACCTACGGATGGCTTAAACGTCACGATGACCATGAAAACTGATTCTGTCATTCTGGTCATATGATCATTTTTCAGTCCAAATCCACTTCACCAATCATCATATAGATTCATAGATTCAGCCTTCAAGTCACTTTCATCTCATCTACTGAAATCAAAATACAGGCCCCTCTTTTTGTTTTGTAAAGCCTTTCATAATCTGGCTATAGGCTATCTTACCATGTTTATTTCTTACTGCTCTTTTTTATGCATCTATGGTCCAATCAAAATGCCCTACTTGCTCTTCCCTGAACACAAAATCCCATCCCCCATCATTGCCTCTATACATGCCCCTTCCCCTTCACTCCATTCTAGGACTACACCGCTTACCTCCTATAGGAAGCCTTATCCTGATCCCCTCAGCTGCCGAGATTATCCATTCTGGAAATTTCTTTGTCTCTACTTTGAATGTATTTTGCCTTAATTTTTCTATGTCTTTGTTGTCTTGCCCCTCCCCAAAGAATGTAATGGACTTGAGGACAGGGACTGTCTCATTTTTGTCTTTTTATCATCAAATCTTAGCATAGTGTCTAGGCCCCAGGTACTTAACAAATGTAGAATGAATGAATCTTCTACTGACATCCAAGTCTCTCTCCCACCTTCTCCAACGAGAACCATCCATCAGAACCTCCTGGTGACTTCAGCATTCATAATGACAATTTTTTTTAACATTCATCAACCCCCTTAACTCCCTTGACATTAGCCTAAATGACTCACAGAGGCGATAAGCACTCGAGATACGTTGTCACCTGTAAATCCGCCTCTTCTTCAAGTTCATACATCCTGAAGATTTTCTCTCTGATTACAGTCTCCCGTCCTCCTGCTCCTTCCACCATCTCCCTCCTCCCGAGCCTGCTCTGTCCACATCATGACTTCTGATTTCTAGGTCCCATCCCATTCTCACAGACTGTTGTGCTGTCTTCTTCTTTCCTTATGGGCCTTCGCCCTGCAGCTAGCCGTTTTAACATGGTCCTATTCTTCAATCTGAATCCGTCCCCCTTGTCCTTCCGCTGTTGCCGTCCTATTCCAATCCTAGATCGCCCAACCATTTATCTTTTCTCCTTATTTCCAATCCGCCAACGCTGCTGGAGGAAATCACAATACGATGCTGACTGGGTCCGAACAAAGTTGTGTGATTTAACCTCGACCAGGCACTTACTGCTACAGGACAAACCTTTTTAGATTGTTTTAGAATCCGCTTAGATTTAGATGCCACAGGCAGCTAGGCGGCACAGGGGCTACAGCACTGAGCCTGAAGTCAGGAAGACCTGAGTTCACATCTGGACTCGGACACCAGCCGTATGAACCTGGGCAAGTCACTTAACCTCTGCTTACCTCAATTTCTTCAACTGTAAAATGAGGAGAATAATACCACCTACCTCCCTTATGAGAATCAAGTAAGCTATTTGTAAAGAACTTAGTGCAGTACCTGGCATGTAGTAAGTGCTTAATAAATGCTTATTTCTTCCTTTCATTCAATTCTTTCAGTCGCCTTCCCTACAGTACGTACTCTAAACCTTGCCCTCAAGTCCCCACATCCTCTTTCTCTAAGCAAATTGCTTCTTACTTGGGCTTACTTGATATTTTCATTTCCCAGATTTCTGCCCTGGTGCCTCACTGTCCTCTTTGGTCACTCTCACCTGGCTCGCTATTTTGGGGAGACTCCAACCAAGCTTCACTTTAGACCTTGCTCCCTGGCGTCTTCTTAACTCTGCCAGCAGCCTTCTTGCCATAGGCATACGCTCCCCACTCTGCTATCCCCTCCAGTTCTAGCACCATACTAAAACCAACTCTCATCATCCTTATGACATTTTGGACCAAAGTGGCCCAGGACTCCAGCCACTACTACCTTATGTTATGTGTTCTATCCTATTAGAACATAAACCCCTTGAGGTCAGAGATAAATGTTTATCCCCAGCACTTAGCAAGATATTTGGCGCACAAGGAGCCTTCAATAAATACTTTTTCATTCATTCATTTGCATATCATTCAATGTATGTCAACAAGCATCTATCAGGTGCATAATATATGCCAGTCATACTATGTGCTCAACACCAGGCATACAAAGAAAGTAACATCCCACCAAGATGGCTCTGGATGAGAAAGTGAGGCTGGTGACCTTGCACAGCTCTCCCTTACTCAAATCAAAGTCAACTGCAAGTCATGTCATCATTTCCCTGATGCTATCATCCTCTTTGAAAACAAAGGACAAAGACAACAAGGCATACAAAGGTGACAAAACAGTCTCTGACTTCAAGGAACTCACATTCTAATGTGGGGGGACAATATGCAAATGACAATATACAAACAAGATATGTTCAGGGTAAAGGCAATTTGTTGGAGGAGACCTCAGAGGCTGCCAGTCCAGAACCTGCCTCCCGATCTCAAACTTTCTTTATGGTTCTCCTGTGTTCAAGTCTCAACTAACACGGTGTCCCTTCTCCTCACCAAAGTTAACCCCTTTCCATGGCCCCTCCCCTCTGTAGCTCCTTCCCTGCTGACAATAAAGTTCAGATCTTCCCTATAAAAAGAGCAGTCTACAGCCCCTGCAATCCACTAAGAGGACTCTCTCAGATTACTACTGAAGCTGCAATTACCAATGCCTTCATAACTGCCAACGCTTTTTCTTTACTCTTCTTCTGCAGCATCTGACGTTGCTGCTCACCCTCTCTCCTTTTGGAGTGCTGTTTATCCCTTGACTTCTATCAAACAGCTTCCTCCTGACCTTCCTCCACCTCAGATTCCTTGTTGTTAGGCCATGTGCTCCTCCAGTGCCGTGACTTCAGTGATCACCTCTAGACAGAACTCCTAAATGGATCCATCCTCCCCGTCTTTCTCCACTGGCAGGACGCGTCTTTACCTGGATGTCTGGCCGTTTACCACCAGCCCGCACTCCTCCCAACTTCCCTAACTCTGTTGGTGTGACCACACTTCCCATTATACAATTTTCAAACCTGACTCCTGTTTGTTCCCTTCCCATCTCTCCTCAAAGCGAAGCAGTTTCCAAGTTCGGTCAGCTCTCTGTCCACAACCTCCTTTGCATCCGCCCCTTCCTCTCCACCTAAGGCCACTAACTTGCCTCCAGTCTCTCCCTTCTTCAATCTATCCTTCACACGTTTGCCAAAATAATTTTCCTAATGCATATATCTGACCATGTTTTTACGTAATTCCTCTGGATTCCATTTATATCTAGAATAAAATATGTCTTCCCCCTGGATTTAAAGCTCTTCAATCTGGCTCCAACCAGGCCTTTTCTAGTCATATTTCATATACTATATTCTAGCTAACTGAGCTAGTTATTATTCTCCTTTCTTTCCATGAATCCAAGTGGGTTGCTGATCCTTGCCAAGAATAAACTTCTTCCACTCTTCTGCAGAAATCAACAAATCAACATTATTAAATGCCAATGAGGTGCAAGATACTGTGTTACAGGCTAGGGAGACAAAGATAAAAAAGAAACATATAGTCCTGCCCTCAAGGAGCTCACACAAGTGGAATTTAAGTAGAATCCTTCTCTTCTTTTAAGGGCTAGGTCAAGTACTGTCTCTACTATTAATCTCTCCCCAGGTAAAGCTGACCTCTCCCTCCTCAAATTCTCCTAGATCACTTTCTTTGCCCCATTATATTTTACCATGTCTTCATAATTATTTGTGCACTTAGTATATGCCCCCTACTAGACTGTAAACACTATAAGGCAAGGGCCATGTTGTGTTTCCATTGCGTTTGAAGCAAACCAACTAGTAGCAAATGTTTGTTAAATTGCATTGAATCTCCACTTTATTAGTACATAATTGTGATCTCATAATGATGGTTACTTCCTCAACCACAAAGATTACAACTCATCTGCACCTTCTCATCCTGTGTGTCTGATTTCTCTCCCCATAAATGCACCACAGAGGATCTACCCCAAAGGGTAGACATCACTCTCTAAGTCTATTATTGTCTCAAGGATACCAAGGCAGAGCTGTCCCTCTGTTATCCTTCACTCTGTAAGACCAACCCACTTCTTTTTCTGATCATCTACTTGCTGAATGAAATAATGCTTCAGGGTCATTACCAACACACTTTATTATTGATGGTATTCTCCCTTTTATATGTACCTACATTCTAAGAAGGCCACCAACAAGCAGTGTGTCTACTATAGGTGAAGGGCAGCTAGGTGGTGCAGTGGATGGAACGCCAGGCCTGGAGTCAGGAAGACCCACCTTCCTGAACTGAAATCTGGCCTTAGACACTTACTAGCTGTGTGATCCTGGGCAACTCATTTAACCCTGTTTGCCTCAGTTTCCTCATCTGTAAAATGAGCTGGAGAAGGAAATGGCAAACCACTCCAGTAACTCTGCTTAAAAAAAACCCAAATGTAGTCACAGAGAGTCAGACACAACTGAAAAACAACAACATTACAAGTAATGGGTCTTGAATTTATGTTACAGGAGGTTCAGTTAGAGCAAGGGTTCTTAACCTGGGATCCATGAACTTTATTGACTTGGTTTTTTAAATATACATTTTGATAAAAGCATTTCAATGCAATTAATTTCCTTTGTAATCCTATGTATTTTATTTTATGCATTTAAAAACACTGTACTGAGGAGTCCATGGGCTTATCCAGACTGCCAAAGTAGTTCATGTCATAAAAAAGGTAACAGCCCCAGAGTTAAAGGAACTGGGGACTTTTAATCTGTAGAAGAGAAGGCTCAGGGGGAACATGATAGCTGTTTCCAAGTACCTGAAGAACAGTCAGGTGGAAGTGTAATAGATTTGTCCTGCTTAGAACAAGAGGGCAGAATGAAGAATGGCAGGTGAAAACTCCAGGTGCAAAGGTAAATAGGCTTGATCTGAGAAAAACAATCTTCGACCTAGGACTAGAAGGGACATTGATTTCTATAAAGAAGAAAACCAAGACACAGAGAAGGGAAGAGACTTGTCTGTGCCTTCCTAGGCACTAAGAACAAAGGGAGGAATTGGTGCCCAGATCCTCTGGCTCTGGACACAGTGAAGTGGGCTATCCAAGGGGACATGAGCCCCTCCTTACTCAGAGTTCTCCAGGAAAGGCTGGATGGTTGGATGCCGACTGTTAAGAATGTCGCCAAAGGGATCATTCAACCATTGTTTAGACCAGACAGCCTCCAAGGTCCCCTCCAAACTCAGTTTTTTTGGAGGGGGGAAGGCAGGGCAATTGAGGTTAAGTGACTTGTCCAAGGTCACATAGCTAGTAAGTATGTAAAGTGTCTGAGGCCAGATTTGAACTCAGATCCTCCTGACTCCAGGGCTGGTGCTCTACTCACATAGAAAGGATCATTAAATATTATGACAGGTAATCAATGAAGATTATAGAAACATATTTCCTAAAGAACTTCAAAGCCACAACAGATCCCCATCTGTCTGAGAGGGAATAGGTAGAAATAAGAGCATCCTCAGAGTTCTTAGTAACACCAAACAATGCCCCATTTCCAGTGGATAAAGCAAAAGATGCAGCTAAAAATAATCAATTGATTTCTGCTTCCTAACCATTAATAAAAGTCTAATTTGGTGTAACACATATATCTATCTAGCATTAATTAAAATTATAAAAATTTCACTACAATTCCAAATTAAGCTTCAAGAAAATAAGCTGAGGCCATAATACAAGATAGAAAATAAGTACTTACGATTATCATAAATTGGGTTGGAGACAACAGGAGGAAGAGCTGATGTTAAATTGCCATGTTCATCAAGAAGGAAAACTTGAAAACAGAGTCTTACCACATTGAGATCACAGTCTTCAATGTTGAGTAGCTGTTGTTCTGGAACTGCATAATAAAATTATTTTAAGGAGATTTAAATAATCATGAAGATTTTTTAAAAGCACATTCTTCCCTCCCGTAATTTCATCCAACGAACTTGAAAAGAGGTTAGACAAATATGTTCTTTAAAAAAGTAAATGGCACATTTTTTCATCTATAATATACCATTTTTCTGGCTCTGACCAATCATTTATCATTCAAATATTTCTAATCATAGGTGCTACATTAGGCATTTTATAAAAGTGGAAAAACTGAAACTGAACCTTCCCCTTCTTGGAAGAACAATAGAGGAGAATAAAAAAATTGACACTGGTAATATAAATGATGCTGAACAAATGGAATATACAGTACACAGTAGTGACTGTGATGTATTGCAATACACTGCAGCGAAAAGAATGGTAGATTTAGAATCAGGGGACTTGTGTCTGAATCTTGCTTCTTAAAACTCTGTGACAACCTTGGGTGAGTAACTTAAAAATCTGATAAAGTAATTCACTTTAAAGTGTTAGTAATACGATTAAAAACAAAAACTCTAACTAAAGAGGTGGCGAAGCACCTTAGAATGAATCTGTGATCAGAGGACACGGGTTTAAATCCTGTCTCTGACACTATGTGACCTTGGACATATCACTTAACATATCTGGGTCTCACCTTCCTTGTCCTTAAAATGAAGGGGTTTAGTTCCTTTTCAGTTCTAAATCTGTGATCCTATGAATAGATAATTAGATTGTATGTAGAGAATTAAGAAGAAACTTAGCTGTAATACAAGATAAAAATAGCTAACATTTATATAGTGCCATCTATGTGTCTGGCACTGTGCTAAGTGCTTTACGAATATTATCTCACTTGATTCTCACAACAAACCTGGAAGGTAGGTGCTACTATCATCTCCATCTTACAGCTGAGGAAACTGAGGCAAACAAAAGTCAAGTGACTGGCTTGAGGTTACATAGAACATATAAGAATTAAAAGCACTGTGTTTTCGGAGGTAATGTGCAGATATTTAAAGAAGCCATACTTAGTTTATACACATAAGGAAAACTCGCCAACATTTTTAGTATGAAACTTTATGTACAAATAAAAATTAAGACAAAAAAATTTCTAGAGTCAAAAAGTTTTATGCTAACATTTTTGTAGATTTGCAGAAACAGAAAAATCTTGATAATGACTTAAATATTTATTTAATTTATATTTGAAAGAAACCCAGTTCCTTTTAGAAATGTATTTCTGTCTTTTTTTTTTTTTAACCCTGTAATGGTAACCAAAGTGGGACTTTGAGCTGTTTTTTCTTTTGGAGTGCTTCTCAGCACTAAGACAATCAAGTGCCTTTAATCGAGTCATTGATAGAATCAAGAGTCTTTGATGACCTGCTTAAGTCACAAGAAAGCCTAAGTCACATGAGTTTGAGTACCATGGTTATGACGCCCTCTGACCCTGAAGATGCATATATATACTCGGAGGTTAGCATTTTGCCTTGAGGGCTCACTTGCTGGAAGAGTGTTCCTGTGATTTCGCCAGATGAGACTCTGCGTAGCAGTTAAGGAGCTGTCCCCCCACCCCCTCTTTGAAAACCCAGATGTTGATGCTTCTCTCTCTGGTAAGTATGTATGTATTGCTATGGACAGACAGAAGCCCTGTCTGCTGATTTGTGTTATTTGCTGTTTATATAATTTCTGCTTGTGTTTTTTCTTAAGTTCAGGGTGCTGACTTTTCCCCCTGAACTAAGTGAATGATATATGTATGTTTAATTAAAGTGAGATTATAAACCCCTTAAAGTTGTTTTCCTTTTCCTTAGAAAAGCAGGCCAAAGAACCTGTGCTAGCAGGCCTCCTGTGTGTCTGTGTTATTGGCCTTACACCTCCACAGCAGCTGCTAGCAGCACTGTTTCTACATTATAGCAACCTAATATCATTTAATTACCAAAATTCCGACTTTTATATTTCTTAATCCTGAAATAAGTTCTCACATTATTCACATTCACTGTCTAGAAGAGTACTGAAACTATAAGGATACACACAGAAATATGTACATATATAAATTCCTAAACATAACACTAAAAGACAAATTTCCTAGCTTTGTACATTGCAGTACTTATTAAAATAACTGTGATTTTTTTGGATTAAGGTTTTCATGGATGTGATCCTAGAGATAATGGGGAGCCACTGGAGTATACTGAGGGAAAGAAGGATGTCATTAACCTCATGTTCAAGTCAGACCTCTTAGTCCCTGAAGCAGGTCTTATAACCATTCTTGCCTATGATGCCTTTGGTTAGCTCTACTCCTCCTCTCCACTTTTCCAAATATTATTCACATTTAAAAGACCTGTTCATGACCACCTCCTCTGGAAGCCATTCTTGACCCCTCCCCAATCCAGTGTACTCTCTCCTTCTGTATTTCTATTGCTACCATTTTCTATACCACTTATCACATACTGCTCTATTTTTAATTCTCAATTATGATGATCATCTCTCCAACTAAATAATATACCCCCTAAGGGTAGGATTACCTTTTTTTCTAGCTCTCATAATGCAAAACGACATTGTATATATTTTATATACATTTAAACGGGTATGTGTTGTTTTCCTAATAGAGCATCACTTCCTGAGGGCAGGAGCTATTTCATTTCTGGCTTTGTATTCCCAATGCCTGGCACATGGCATTTAATAACTATATATTGGCTGACTGCCTAGCCAAAGTGCCTTGGACATAGCAGGCATTTAATTCTATTTCTGGACCTGACCTGTGATTACACAGGTTTAAGAAACTCCCTGGTGAAGAAACTTCCTCTTCCAAAGTAGATCAGCATCTATGCTGCAACTTACAGTCTTAGAGACGCTGCTCTCAACTAGTACTCATAAATTCACGATGCACAAAAAATAACTTAAAGGAATATGAAGCTCCAGAGGATTATTAAATATATTTGACAGCCTTATACCAAAAAGAGACATGATTGAAGAATAGTTAGTAGAGGCTTTCAGGAAGAATTTAGTATAAACACAAAAGGCAAGTGATTTTTGAATACGACTTAAAGGTTATATTTCTGGAAAAAGAAGGCAAAAGAGTTGTGTGGCTTATGCAACAATATTAAGGATATTATATAACAATCCCAAGCATGAGTTATTTTTAGTAAATTTTTATTGATATTACTTCATCTGGTTTCTCCCCCTACAATCCTCTTTCTGCCCTGATTCTTTTATACCCCATCATTTAAAAAACAATTTTTAAAAGAAGGAAAAAGAGGTAAAAGAGGAGAAACATTTCGGCAAAGCCGATCAACACAAAATCCAACATTAGATGCAATGTTCTACCACTACCTCAGCAAAGAAGCAACAGACACAGGGGAAAGTGGAGAGGGGTCTTCCCATATCTCTTCTCTGGAGCCAAGCTTATTCTTTATAATTTCTCAACATTCATTTTCAATTGTTTTGTGGTTATTGTCTTTTCTATTTATATGATTGCTGTCATGGTGTATATTGTTTTCCTGGCCCTGCTTATTTTTACTTCCCCTTTTTTACTTCATGTCTTCTCTTTATTCATCATCTCTATCATTTCTTACAGCACAGTAATAATTCCTGATCAACTGATAGATATCTACTTTGCTTCCAAAAAAGTGCTGCAATAAATATTTTTGGTATATGTAGGACCTTTTTATTGTGCAAAATAACTCAAAATAATGGTATATTTGATATAAATTTATGACAACCATAACCAATTCAATTTTTCCACAAAATTAGAGAAATATTGATGATCCACAGCTTATTGACTTACACATTAACAATAATATGAAAAAATCAATCAACAAACATTTATTAAGTTCCTACTATGTGCCAAGCATGCAAACAAATATATCAAGCTATATACAGGAAAAATAGGAGATAATTAAGAGGGAAGGTGCTGGAATTAGGAAGAGTTGGAGAAAGCTTCCTTTAGAAGATGAGATTTTGGTTAGGACTTAAAGGAAGTCAGTAGTTGGAGTGGAGGAGGGAGAGCGTTCCAGGCACAGGAGAAAGAAAGATAAAATGAAATTCCCTTGAGAACTCTGTTCATATCCACTGATCACTTCTCTGTCAGGGAATGGTTTTCAGTCATATATTTCTGTTAGTCGTCTGTACATCTTATGTACAAAACCCTAAGAGCTAAGCACGAATTATTTAAGAGACCATAAAGAAGAGGAAAGGAATTCTTGCCAAAAAGAAATAGTAAAACAGGTAGGTTATATAATATAAAAGAGACAAGTTTAGACTAGTGGAATGTTTATGTGGGTGTATGTATATGTGTATATATCCATATCTACATATAAAAATGTTATATGTGTATACACACATATATATGTATGTGTTATATGTGCATGTTGGTACATGTATGTGTAAAAATTGTTACAACACATTAAGTTTACATAGTACAATGACAAAGTGTTAAAAATTAGTTCCATAACAGTATAATAGAAGTTTGGCCTCTCACACTTGGGTTTCTCTGAGCTTTCAGTTCCCTCACCTGTAAAATGTCTCGGAGGTTTATGTGGATAGGATTTGTAAAACACAGAGTATCGGTATAAGTTACCTGCTATAAGAAGTCTTCTCTAATAGTTATTAAGTACTTTTTAAGAGCAAGACAAAATGTTAGACCCTAGGAATAAAACAGTCCTTGTACCATCTGTCTACTGGGGCCATGCCACAAGCAACAGATAGGAATGATGGGAACAAAGAGGTGAGAACACTTAGAGGAAAGCTTCACAGAAAGAAGCACCAAAGACTTCAAAGAAGTCTTGAAAGGAGGCAACAAGGGAGTTCATTCAACACATGGCCCACAACTGGCACAAATCCTGGGGAGTCAGAGCTTTCGTGTTGAATTTGGGAAACTATAGGTAGTTCAATCTAACTATATCAGTCATATTAAAGTGTTTATTAATTAAATATTAAATTAAATTAATTAAGTATTAAAGTGTTTAACACAGTTCCTGGCACAAAGTATGAGCTGTATAAATGTTAATTATCATCATCATCATAATCATCATTATTATTCCAACTCCTTCATTTTATAGATGAGGTAATGGAAGCCCAGAGGAGTTCAGGGCCAAAGGTCATAGAAAGAGCAGGGATTCAAACCCAGCACTCTTTCCACTGTACCTCTCATCTTAACCAAGATGAAGGGCTTGTCTGGATCTTGGTCTGCAGTCAGAAGCTCTTCCCTTGAGCTATACTCTCTGGCAAGTTAAGGCCAGACCGTGAAGGACATGCCAGCATTAGGCTAAGGAGTTTGTGTTTTATTCTGCAGATCATAGGGCAGCAATGAAGGTGGTTGCCAGGAGTCACACTGATCCCTACTCAACTCCCTCCTTGGGTAGACAGAGGGTAGGGTCCATAATTGGTTTAACCTTCTTTAATAATTTCCAGCCTTTTAAAACTTTCACATTCTTTATTCGATAAATCTGCACTAATTTGAGTGACTTAAAAGTTGTAGTTGCCACACAAGCCAAATACCACATCCCTTTTTTCTGTCAGTATTTAGTTTTCACCTATTTTGTTATCAGACCTTATAAATGTATTAAAGCAATCTATAAACTAGTATGAAAGAGGAAGCGTGCATCCAGCCAATTCCTCTTAAACTATTTTTAAATTCTATTTCATACTTGATCGACAGAATATGATGTAACATTTATGTTCTCCTTTTTGAAATTAAAAGCTTAAAACACGTCTTTAGAACCCCAATAATACAGAAATTCTTTACTCACAAACAAACATGATACACATATGGTGACAGATTATAGGAAGGAAAGAAATTAACTTTTTATAATGCACTACTACAGCAGACTTTCTGAAATTGAAAATGCAAATTTAAAACCAATGAAAATATTCCCTAGCTCTGTAGTCATAAACTTGTTAAAATTTTAAGAATGCCAAATATCATTAATGTGAAACAAGTCAGATAGAAGGGGTACACTGGTACATTGGTAAACCATTTTATAAACACTGTAAGAAAAAAAGGAAAGTTTAATTATAATTCAATTTCTTCTTACAGACTATACATGACACTAACCTCTTGAGAATGGGAGGGAAGAGGAAGGGACCCAAGGGCAGAGAGTCTAAGGGGAAAGAGAAGAAGACAATGGCCCAAGAGCAGAAGGTATGGTGTACAGACTGCCACAAAGTGACCTGGAGGTGAGGGTAGTCATCTAGGGGAGAAGGGTAAAGGGGAGTGAGACAAGGACCTAGAAGCAGAGTCCAAAGTTACAGTGGAAGGAAGATGAAGGTGATAGAGCAGAGGGTAAAGTGTGGAGATGACCAGGAAGTGGTGTGATTTAATAAAAGCTTGTTGATTGATATCTATGTCAATTTGGAGAGAAACTTCTGAATTAACAGTGCCAACCTGCCTAAAATTAAAGCTCTGGTCTTTTTATATGAACTGCTGAAACAATATAAACATTGACTTATTTGATCAAAGTCTAAAATGAAATTTGAAATTGACCTAATTGGTTGACTGAAATTAAGAACTGATTAGCAGCACTTTTTTTCCACAAAATCATGGAAATTTCCCTAACAAAGAAAAACAAAACAAATAAGGATATTTTGTTTCTAGGCTCATATTCTTCAACGCTTAAAGGATCTATGATTTAATATGTGTATGCTTTAGTAGACAGATGATCTTAATGAATTGCTATAACCAAAAAAAAAAATAATAACCTATGGCCAACTTGGTGATCTGCCTCTCTGAATGTAATTAGACTGGTCTAAGATAATAGGTATACCATCCACTGCCAGGACCACATTCAAATTCTTTCTAGCTTGGTAGGATGGGATGAACCCAGGGTCACCCCCACACCATAAGAATGCAAAGGAAGACTTTAGTTTAAAAATGTAAAATAAAATTACTGGTCAGCATATTGTATTCCAAACCGTAAATATACTATTTTCTTTTTTCCATAAACAAGGTTACCAAGCCATCCTGCACTACTCTACAGCCCATTACTGGGGGAGGGAAATGTAATTTAGCCTACAGCTACAACAGCAGTCTTGTGGTTTTGGTTGTTGTTTTTTTCGTACAGGTTAATTTGGTAAGGTAAAAGGCTCTAATCTCTGGTGACCAGGCACTGGGATACAGATCACTTACCTCACTAGACTTTTCTCCTTGTCACATGCCAAGGTGATACAATTAACTTCAAAAATTAAATTATAAAAGAAAAGGCTTATACACCTTACATACATGGAAAACAGAAAGACGAAACATAAGATAGAAATGTAAATTCCACAGTGTCAAAGACCATGTTAGACTAATGTTATATATTCCTATCCCATGTGCAGTGTCAAGGTGTCCTTTGAGAACTTAACAAAGAGTGGTATTAGGACAGTGAACGGAATCCAGCCACTGAATATTTACAAATATTGACTGCAAGTTGACTTTACATACTTAAGATGAAGCAACTTTCAACAATAACACGATATTATCATATATGTTCATTTTCCGTATACTATATTGAACAGTGGAATCTAATTAAAGTAGAGAAGAGACTTTAATCAAAGATCTCAAATACCAAACTTTAATTTTGGACCACCAAATCTGCAATCCTTAGTTATCTGGAGTATCATAACATTTCACATGAAACCCTGAATTATGCAGCCATTATGGGTATCGATTAACAGGACCCCGTTCCAAATCTAAAACGATTATGACAAGGAAAAAGTGGACTGGCCTTAACGCATGCTAGATGCCATAATTCACACAAGAATGATTGATCCTGTGGTTTTGTTTTGGGTTTTGCACAAAAGGTTTGACTCTCAGTAGGCTGGCTAATATAATGAAGCATCATTAGTCCATACAAAACAATCTATAAAGCATGAGGCTACAGTGAAAACAGAAATGCACCTGTACTTGTTTATTTCCAGACTACTATCTCTATAATACAAAATATGTATCAAATTTTTGAAAAGGATCTGCAGAATACTATTTATCTTGACCAAACTACAAAAAAATTATAGTCATTTATATGACTTTGCCAGAAAGGCTACTTGTATCTATTTGTTGAGTCGATTCAGTTGTGTCCGATTTTGCAACCCCATTTGGGGTTTTCTTGGCAAAGATACTAGAGTCGTTTGCCAATTCCTTCTCCAGTTCATTTTACAGACGAGAAACTATAGCAAATAAGGTTAAATGACTTGCCCAGTGTCACACAGCTAGTAAGTGTCTGAGTCTCAGGTTCTCCCGACTCCAGGACCAGCGCTTTATCCACTGTGATACCGAGCTGCCCATTTATTTATTTAAGAATATACAAACAGAAGAACCATTTCTTCTCTTACCAATTGCTATAGATATAAAGCTTCCTAATGATAGAGTTTGCACTACTGATTAGAGAAATGCACTAAAACAACTCTGAGGTACCACCTCATACCTATCAGATTGGCTAATATCACAAACAAGGAAATGATAAATGTTGGAGGGGATGTGGGAAAACTGGGACACCAAGACACTGTTGGTGGAGTTGTGAAATGATCCAACCATTCTGGAGAACAATTTGGAACTATGCCCAAAGGGTTCTAAAACTAGGCATACCCTTTGATCTAGCGATACCACTGTGTGCCAGTAAGGCAAAATGGGCTTAGTTTAACGGGTGCCCTTGAGGAGTTTGGCTTTTGTTTACCGTGAAAGTACTTTCACCTGTTAAATGCTAAACCCCAGGCCCAAAGCCCTATCAGGTGTGAAACCTGTGTGAGCATAGATTAAGGATTTAAGAGGGGCCAATCCGGGAACCAATGGGTCTCTGGACTCTGGACTCTGGTCTCTGGTCGTTGAGGCTTGGCTAGGAGGAGAGGAGAGAAACAACAGCTGCAAAAAAATCCGAAGCAGAGCCAACCCCTGTGTGGACCCAGGAGTTCGAGCGTGAGGTCTTGAGGCCGGTGAATATGATTTATGCCATCTTAT
>CM053625.1:262819036-262853887 GCA_028646595.1 Phalanger gymnotis
TTCGCTAATTTGTTACTCTGGGCCCTGAATAAATTTTTTGATGCCTTCTGCTTGGAGAATTCTGTATACCCAACGATTTTGAACCATTCAGATATTTATATGATCCTTTTTGAGATCATAAATTCGGCCTTCCTACTACACACTGCTAGGTCTATATTCCAAGGAGATTTTTTAAAAGGGCAGAAAGGACCTATTTGTACATTTGTACAAATATATTTATAGCAGCTCTTTTTGTGGTGGCTAAGAATTGGAAATTGAGTTGATGCTCATCATTTGGGGAATGGATGAGCAAGTTGTGGTATATGATTGTGATAGAATATTATCATTCTATAAGAAATGACAAGCAGGATGGTTTCAGAAAAACCTGGAAAGACTTACATGAACTGATGAAAAGTGAAAGGCGCAGAACCAGGACAATGTTGTACACAGTAACAGCAATAATGTATGATGAAGAACTATGAATGACCTAGCTATTCTCAGCAATACAATGATCTAAGACAATTCCAAAGGACTCATGATGAAACATGCTGTCTACCTCCAGAGAAAAAACTGATATTGTATGACTATAGACTGAAGCCATCTTTCTTCCTTTCATTCTTTATTTTTGTTTGAGTCTTCTTGTACAAGATGAATATGGAAATATTTTACATGACTGCATGTGTATAACCTATACCAGATTGTTTGTCATCTCAGGGACAGGGGAGGGAGGGAAAGGTAGAATCTGGAACTCAAAACTTCAAAAAAAATGTAAACAATTGTTTTACATGTAATTGGGGAAAATAAAATATTTTTTAAAAAGAGAGAAACTGAACTAATGCATGCCATCTGTATCTTGAAGATATCAAAAACATTTTTAAAAAAACAACCTTACCTACAAGAGATATAAAATTGCTCAAATGATCAAGAAGGGAAATAAGCACAATATGAAAATGAATTTAAAGTTTGTTTATGGTTCTAAAAAATTTAGAACCTTAAGATTTCAAATAAACATCTTAATCTCTTATTTTAAGTTTTATTAAAAAAAATGAAAATCTCTACCACTACCATAAAGCTCCCCTTAGAATATGGAATGAAGCCAACATGGTAAAAGGTAGGCAAGACAATGTGACTTCTTTGAGATATGATCTGTTTAATGAATTTTCCCCCAAAACTCAGTTTTTCACTTAAACTAAAATAATTATCTGAAGTATCATCCAGTTTGAGAAACCACTCAATGACACATCTAGGTGTCTATACTACCTACACGAGGACAGTTCTGTCTTCATATTGCAATTTCAATCCTGTATCTCTTGCTGTGACTATGAATAAATCAGTTAGCCTCTCTAGATCTCGATCTCCTTAGCTGTAAAAGGCTCATCTCAGCTCTATGATGCTGTGATTCATATCCAGAAGAAACATCCTCCCTCCCAGAAGACTGGCTTCCCGTCCCAATTTGTCTCTGTCACCAGCAGTTTCCCTAGGCACTTAGGCTTAAAACACTGGAATCATCACCAACTTGGCTTTTTCCATTAATCAATCAAAAATTTATTTATCATCTATTATGAGCACAAAACTCTGCTAAGTATTATGAGGGATACAAAGAATTAAGACCACTTATAATCTAGGTAAGACAAATATGTGAAATTTTAAATAACAAAAATTCAACAACAATAAAAGAAAGGTTAGATGTGATTATCTGGCAAATGAGCTATATAATAAGTGCTGTGAATTCAGAGGAAGAAGAGATCACAGTAAGTCTAGAAAAGCTTTATGGAAGAGGTAGATCTTGAGGGAAGCTTTGATAATTAATGAGAATTCCCAGGCAGGAAAACAACTGGAGTAAAAGCACAATGTTTCAGAGAAGTAAATGGGGTGAAGGAGTGGGGGGGGGAAGGGAATTGGAAACCGGTGGTCATGGTCTTGAATGCCAAGCTGAGAAAGTCGCACTTTATTCTAAAGGAAGGAGGAAATCATGAGCAGAAAAGCAATATGATAAAAGTGTTGAAGAAGCCTAGTCTGGTGGCAAGGAATAGGGTATTTTGCAGGAGAGACTAAAGTACAGAAACTAGTCAGGAGGTTATCAGGTGTAAGTTTCTGAAGTAGAGGGGCTCTGTGGAAGGGAGGCCGGCAGAAGACAATGTGGAAGATGAGTAATCAGGATCTAGCAAATGGTACCCCAACCACAAAGGTCTCAGTATCACTTCATGCTGTCACCATCACCCTCGACCAGACCCCCATTCCTAGATTGCTCATTACAAGGTCCTGAGAGGACTCCCTTGCCTCCACTTCTCCTCACTGCAGCCATTCTGCATACTAGTCCCTGACTGATTTTTGCCCCCAAACCACTTTTGTCATGCTATTTTCATGGTTAAAAATATTTCATCTTTCCTTACTTTCTACTGCACCAAATCTAAATTCATATTCTAGACTTTCAATATCTGGTCCCTCATTATTGGCTCAAACCTTATTTTCTACTCTTCTCCAACACATTCCCTCCATTCAAAACAGGATGATCTTGTCCAGGGGATGGGGAACTTGTGGCCTTGAGGCCACATGTGGCCCTCTAGGTCCTTAAGTGTGGCCCTTTGACTGAATCCAAACTTCACAGAACACATCCCCTTAATAAAAGGATTTGTTCTGTAAAGCTTTGATTCAGTCAAAAGGCCACACCCAAAGACCTAGAAGGCCACATGTGGCCTCAAGGCTGCAGGTTCCCCACCCCTGACTCTTGTCACTGTAAAACACAGTACTCATTCCTGCCTGAACTTTGTTCATGGTATTCTCCTGGCCTGGAAGGCTTACCCCACTACCCCTTCTCTGCTATCTATCTAAATCCAACCAGTGCTTACAGGGTCACTTCAAATCTCATCTCTACCAGGAACCCCTCACCAACTAATCCAGATCTCACAAATCTACTTCTTCTATGGATTCCTATAATACTTCTGGTCAATAATATGAAATTTAACTATTGATTAATATGTATCATTCGCTATTAATTCATATGTTAGTCTTGTCTCCCCATTAAGACTGTATGCTTTTTAAGGACACAAAGGTATGTTTCTATCTATAACAATACTCACTTTCTAAAATTTTTTCTCTAACTGTGAACCTTGGAAGTTCCAGAAAATGGTAGAGAAAATGGGAAAAAGTAATTTGGTTTATCTTACCACAACTATTATAATATCATACATTTCTATGAAGAATTTTGCAAAACAATGGCTGTCAGACCAATCATGTCATCAACCAACCTTGTAAAATACACTCACCATTGAAAGGGTTAATTTCTGCTGAAATTCGTGAAATAATAGCTTCTTTAACTTCTTTTTTCTTTACACATCGAATCCCCAAATTCTGAAAGCTAGAACAGAGCAAAATAAAGAACTATCAAGTAAACGATTTTTTAAATCACAAAAACAAGAATGAGGTCCTATGACCTACTAAGTACTGCTAAAATTACTCACTTTAATACTAACAGATGGCAATCCAAAAGTGACAGAAAGCAAAAGGAAAGTAAAGTTTCTAAAGTATACATTAAAAGGAAAAAGAAATAGAGTGTACATTTTTACACAAGATATTTGTAATTACATTCTCACAATATGTCCATGTCAAATTTACCAACCTAGAAAACAAAGTGGAATCACTAAGATCAGAAGACTAAAAATCACAAAAGGTGACTAATAGGTGCTTGCAAAGGATTTGAATAGTTGATATTATGTCACTTTAGAATGTGTGGTCCTAGACAACAGTGAAATATTGTTTGCTGTACATAGTACTCTATTATCAACTATATTATTTATTATCAATATGGGAGTAACATCATTCAGAAGAATCAATGGGAAATTATGAGATTTTGATATTTAAAAATTAAACATTTACAAAGTTTCAAAATGTCACATTTATGGAAAAGTTCTGAATAACTATCAACACTACTCATTTGCATGTAACTAGTAAAGATCACTGCCAGGGGACTCCCCCACCACCACCAGCAGTCATATATAGTCCCACATGGAAAAACCATTACATCATTAAAGTTTGGTGGATGTGAACAAGGAAGCAAAGTTCTACTATAATAATATTACTGTTCCTTCAAATTTTATTTAGCAATTCAAGTAAGCTTTTCTTATGGGCCCTCTCAACTACCACTAATCTTTTCCTCCAAATACTCTCAGAAAACAACCCAATTCATATACACTTAGCTTTGCTTAATTTGCTCCTGAAATTACTCTGAAGTTCCATTTCTCTGTCTCTCTAATGAAGCTGTGTTTTCTATAAAAGATTCTACTTTGCTGAAATTCCTGAAATAATATCACTTCTTCCTCAAGAGTATCCCTAGCTTTATCCAGAGATTCTAAGGCTGTCTTTCAAATTTTTCTACAGGAAAGGGCTCTTCAGTGAAATACTGATTTGAAAACAAAATCAAGTAATTTCAAAATATATTATTTAATTAGACTTCACCATTTTTCATATAATTTTAGACCAGTAATGACTGTAACATCATAGATTAGAACATATCTAGTCTTTCAGAGATGAAGAATTGAGACTCAGAACTTAAGTAATTTAAGGTCCAAATTTCTCTAACCCATCTAGTTAGTGGCAGAACCAGAATTCGAATATTGTTCTGACTTTCACTCCAGTGTTCTTTCCACTAGACTACACTGCCTCTCTCTATATCCTTCGAAGTAAATACACATTCAGATTTTATGGTTATCCAAAGTAAAATGATCTCATTTTCCCCCTCAAAAAATAAAGGTACACCACTGGTATTGCTGACATTGAACAAGTTTTTTTTTTTATGGGTTCACAAAAATCAGTTGAAAATCCTAAGCATTGTATTAGTAATATACATTAAAAATTTTTCTTTTTCATCTCAGGAATGGAAGAAAGAAGGCAGTCTAGTCAGCTTAGCATTCCAATAACAAATACCACAAATCTAGGAGATAAGAATGTTAAGGGGAACAGGTTTTGCTCGTGACTCAGATTCTCTTTAGCTCTTTTTCCATTTGTAGCTTACCCTAAGCCAAGAAATATGGGATATGAAATGAAATGATGCCCAAACAACTACAAATCTACAAAGTATTTATAACTAACAATAAATTACAAAGTATAAGCACATTATATCCTTTACATAGATAAACAGTTGATGTGTTATGGCTAATATGTATCCAAAGCCAAAAATGACAAATTAGTAAATTTGTAAATTACAGTGCTACTTCTACTGCCAATTGTAATATTTATTTGCTTGAAAATAGCCTGCTGCCCTTTATTAGAGTCATAAATGCCCATCAGAAATATCAGTGCACATTGCTTACACATCTTACTTTTATAGTCACAGAAACATATTCATGGATGGAGAAAACAAATGCCTCCTGGTAAACACAATTTCAAAGACACCAGGCCAGTTTCCTGGTCTTCTAAAAAATACCAATTTGCTTGAACAAAAAAAATCTTACTTTGAAAGCTTTTATTCCAGTGAATACTCAAATTCTTCCCTCTTCCTCCTCTTCCCAGCCTACCCTCACAAACATTTTAAGTAATTGTTGTTATCAAACCTTACGAAGAATGGATTTCAGATACTTTCCTAAGAACAGGTTCTAACTGGGAGTGGAGGGGCTGGGCAGGAGAGATGAGGGAGAAAGGAAAATGAAGATGCTAAGAACTAGAGGAAGAGGGGCATGGAGGCGAAAGAAGAGCATGTAACTGAGAGGCTGAAGGCACCAAAGACACTAGCTACGCTCATAATTTTCAACAATGTTAGCCACTGTGAACATTTTTACAAGGCACAGACTCACATAAGCCCCAAACTCATTATACTTTATAACAGGAGTATAGACAGGACTCTGATTCTTGAATTTGCTAAATGTGTTATCCTGAATGGATTTTAACTTTTAATAGGTTATTTTGGTAATAATTATATAATTAGAGAGTCTAAAGGGCATTAAACTAAATAATATATCTACTAACCAAAAGTCATTTAAAAAGACATTTTTCTGTCAGTTAACATTTAGGTGTGCAAATAAATATAGTAAATACTACTCTTTCATCAATTATCTACTACAATCAGTTTAATTTTTAGTACTCTGATTTCTATAGATGAACAATTTATTTTCAAAGGTAAATCTATGGATTATAAGAAATAAGGCTTTAAACTATGATTAACAAAACGAAAAGTATAATCTTGGAGGATCAAGGGAGAAAAATTAGAAAGGATTGGGGAGGTGAAGGAGAAGGTAAAGGGAGAAATGGGTATGATAAGAAAAAAGGCACATTCGCAAAAGAAAGCAAATAATCATTTTTAAAGTAATTAACATCTAAAAAGTATTTTAATGTTGTACAAATATTAAAAAAGAGAAAGGAAGGACAATCTGTAAGTCTAAAAAGATAATCACTAGTAGAGCTAAATACTATTTTAATACTTCTAAAGATTCATAGTATCAGTGGTATTTTCATCAATGTATAACAAAATCACTTTATGCTTTAATAAACTCACTTACTGAAATTCTCTAAGCAAAAATGAAATTAAGTGATTTACTCATTAGCACAAAGTCTATGCCAATGGAGTTCAAGCTGTGGCAGACCACACGATGAACTGGAAAGACTTCAGATCGAGGTTAAGTTATTTAACTACAGTTTATCTTAGTAGAAAATTTAGGATCTTAACCTAAGTTTCCAGTACAGTGTTAACTCTACCAAGAACAGCTGTTTAAGTGGGCAAAATTCTGCATTAAAAGAAACTGAAACGAATTCAATCATGATAGAAAGATATGACTCGTTAACTATTTCTTCAAAACTTGCAAATCTTTAATTTTTTTGCAAATCTTTACCAGGGGTCCTCTGCCTCCACCAACACTAATCTCTATCCTCTATTATTCCAGCAGTTGGTCTTTCAAGATGTGCAATGGACAAAAATTTCATTATCCTGTGACCAACCTAGTAATTATGATTAAGTTGTGACATTTCACAATTTATTTAGTCCAGTTGTCAAACAGATTATACTATCCATCACAGGGTCTACACTATTATTTTTAAACATATGAGAGAAATCAATGAGTAAAAGGAACAAAAATATAACAAGGCAAATGACAGTTCACATCAAATACTAATCAACTTAAGGAAAAAAGATAGCAAGTCAATTCATTTTGTAAAACTCCCATTTACATACAAAATTTTCAAGTTATATGGTCTGTTTGAAGATTCTAAAACAAATTTAAGTCTCAAGAAAGTCCTTGAAATAATCTGTAAGTATATAATCTTTTAGTTCTTCAAAATAAGTAATGTTTACAGAGTTAGAAATTTAAACCTATTTCAAGGAAAGGAAAGTCAAACCAAACATCCAGGTGTAAAAACAAGTTAAACATTCCAAAAGTATGTATAATTCCTAGTAATTTTAAGATGTAACATTTTAAGTGCCAAGCAATTAATCAATAGGGGAGGGAAGAGGGAAGAGGAGAATGCAGGGCAAAGATGATCAACTGACCAAAATGTCAACACTGAGAAATCTGGTATATACTGTCAGCCACAAAAAAAGCATCTGATCATACTAATCACTACTGTTACATTCACTTCATCCCTTCCAGAAGATCTATGGTGGTTAATTTAGCTACTGTAGAAGGAAAAAAATAGTTACAATACTATGGGTAGGAAAGGAAACGATGCCTATCAGTCAACAAGCATAGTATGAAAACCTGAACCCACAGTTTAAGAACCACCGAAGGGGTCCCACATGGACACAGAGAAAAGTTGTTTTCTAACCCTCTTCTTGCTCCTGAAGGCTCTGGTACGTTGTATTTCACACAAATGCCAGCTCAAGGAAGAGAATGATCACTTACATCAGAGCTCTGCGTTCCTGACCAAACTCGGCTTCGTAGTAGCCATCTCTACAGTCTTTTCCAACTAGATCATGGGGATGTGGTTTGTATGGCTCATTCTTTGTAACCAGAGTTATTCTCACTTTTCCTTTTCCTTTCCCATAGCAATTCATTATCTGAAAAAGGGAAGAAATTTCAAGAAGTAAAATGAAACTATGCATCATGAACAGATGATCTATTCACTAATGACCTCACCTCCCACCCTCAAATAGTTTTATTCACACACCATATTCAAACATTGCATAAATGAAATTGGATAGAGATTTCTATAATGTATTTGGTTGGAAGAATTAACCTTTTCTTGGGCTTGGGCTCTTGCTTCTAATGTCAAACTGTGAAGTCACCTGACCCATGGTGTTTTAGTTTCTTCACTTTTAAAAATGAGTAAAACAATGCACATTTGAAATTACTATTACATAAAATTAGAAGAAACTCAAATGTAAATTACAGAATAAATTAACACTGCCTAAATGTACATATAAAATAAGGCACATTGATTACAATATAGTACATTTACAATAATACCCCAAAAAATTCCCTTAACTTGTATATTTAAATCACATTACAATCAATTTCAATAAAAAAAAACCACCATTTAAGCACAGCTAAAATTAATCATTCATCATCTTGGTTTGGGAAATATTTATGATAGACTGCATTCACTGAGTGCTAAGTATAGACCATTATTAGGATAAAGAAGTTATCAGGATGTCAAAACAAGTAAGTTTTACTAGAACTGTTTAGAGAAAATATGACTTGAATGGAGATTCAGTAACAGGGTGAAGCATAGTTTGGTGGAGGGAAGGAAAGAAGATTTTAGACCAGAGGAAATGACTGCTATTTAGAGCAGTGGCTCAAACTTTTTGGTCTCAGAACCACTTTACACTCTTAAAAATTACTGAAGACCTCTTGTTATTATTATGAAACTATTATTATGAAAATCATTTTGATCTTGTGGGCTCTCCCTAAAGAGACTTGAAGTCCCTTGGACTCTCAAGACCATACTTTGGGAACCACTGATTTAGAGGAAGGGACAGGTAAAACAGACTACAAACCGGGATAGAACAAAGTAAAGGGCATTTAGTAATGCAAGAGGAAATCCATAGTAATCTCAAAACCGCAATTATGAATTTAACTTCAATTTGAAAGACAACTGTAAAATACTGCAGGGATTTGATAATGGGGATGGCCTGATCCCAATGACACCAGAAGAGAGCTAGCCAAGAGGTTGTTCTAGTTATGTTCCTAAGTTCAATTATGAAGTCTTAATGCCTGTATGTAGGTGGAGGGCAAAGGATGAAAGATGTTGTTTGGAGAGGACTGGGGGAAACAGTAACATTCCTGACGGTAACAAGAAGTTGATAAGAGGTAAGAACTTGGGTACTTATGGTAATGGGCTCTATTTTTAAAATACATTTTTATACTTTTTGATGGCAATAGGACATCAAAGAGATGGTAAGAAATTTGAGATTAAATAAAGAACTAAATATTAGGGCTAAAAATGTCAATATGAAAATCATTAAGTGAACAGCTATTAACTAAAGACAGGAAAGTAGAGCTCCTCAAAAATAAAGTAGAAAAAAATAAAAACCCTTCGGGCATCCCCATAATGTATGGGCTAAGGAAGAAAGGGAGTCTTTGAAGGAAAAATCTGAGAGATGAAAAAAAAACAGAAAAGCAAAGTATCCTGATATTAAGATCAGAATATTTCAGGAACATTTCATATTTTAAATTATTTAACTTTATTAACATTTTCCTTTTTATATTGAGCTAGAGAGCTCTGATAACCAAAACTCTAGCATTATTTTTAAAAAGGAAACCTGCCTAAAACTGGGAGAACCTAAATTCTGTGGTTTTAACAGGTTTCTCTAACCTATATAAGCCTGAATAGAAATAGCAAGTTATTTCATTATTAAAAGTGACTTGAAATGTTCAGATTTCAAGATGAAAGGTACTATGTAACTGAAAATAACAAGTTTAAGTCTACCTGCCAAAAAAACTTTAAGCTTTACTGAACTTCATTTGGCATTTTATGTTAACAATCTCTCTCTTTAAAACTATATAAAGAAGTAGACATAATAGAATCCTACTGTGTCACAAGAAATGCTGATGAAAGAGATGATTTCAGAGAAATGTGGAAAAGCTTTTATGAAGCAGAGAGAAGTGAGCAGAATCAGAGCAATTTATACAATGACATAATAAAGACAACTTGAAAACATTTAAGAACTCTGATCACCTTAACGACCAACCATAATTCCGGGGACCAATAATAAACGCCACTACTCACCTGACAAGAGTCACCTGATTCAACACACATGAGACACACATTATTAGACGCGGACAAGGAGAACTTATGTAGCCAAGTATACATCTTTGTAATGAGGGGTTTGCTTTTGTTTTTCTTTTCGATGGGGGAAACAGAGAAGAAAAGAAAATTAATGTTTGTTGGCTGGGGGAAAAAAAAGATGTCCATCAACTGGGGAATGGCTAAATAAATTGTGGTGCATGAACACAACTGAATATTACTGTACTGTAAGAAGCTATGCAGCTAAAGAATTCTGGAAATCATGAGAAGATTTATATAAACTAATGGAAAGTAAAGAAAACAGAACAAGAACATACACAATGACTACAACAATACAAATGGAAAGAATGGGAGCAAAAAATGCAAAGGAACATTTTGACAACAAATAAGTTTGGTCCCAGAAGAGATGTGAGGGTGCATTTCTTTCCTTCCTTTGCATAGATGGGCAACTATAAAGTTGGGACAAAGCACATAATGTCGGACTTGATCAATCTATTGGTTAGTTTTGATGAACTGCTTTTTTACCCCCTCTTTTCTACTCTGTTATAAAGGGGAAAGATATATTAGGAAGGAAAGGTGATAAAGAAATATATCAATAAAAGTTAAAAGAAAAATAGTTTGAATATTTAAAAATTGTGTTAGATAAAAGACATCATGGTCTAGTGGTTAGAAAGCTGGCCTTGGAACCAGGAAGACCTGGGTTCAAGTTCCACCTCTCAAACAAACTGGCTACATGTTCTAGGTAAGCCATTTAACCTTTGCAGTGGTCTGGGCAATTCTTTAAGATTATAATTTTCAGAGAAGATGTCAATTTGTGTTGATACAGAGATTTTCCTCACCTGGAAGTTCCCTAAACCAATGAAATTACAGATTTGGCTCCTATCACCTTTTGCTATATTAAGATTTTCCTGTAAAAAATTACCCATTTGAATAATCACTTTAAGTCAAGAATTTTATCCTTTTCCAGTTCTGGATTGGTATGAAACAAATTGAACATATATAAAGTAATAATATTTCCAATCAGCAAGTGCAGGCATAAGGGCAGGGACAGACATTGTGGGCAGGGTTAAAAAAAATGAAAGGATGTTGTTCCTCTCCCTTCTCCTGGGCCTTGATTCCAGGAGAAGGGAATGGGAATCATGGCTGGGGTAGATGCTAACATATTTTAGCTGTAGAGAAGCTCTGAGCCCAAGGGGCAGAAGGATGCCTTTTCTCTATGCTCTACAAAAAGGGTCATGATCCACAAACTAGTTTAGTATGAATTACCTTACCATATTACATTTTTGATAAAAACAATTCATGTGCTATACCATGTCACAGTATGTCTAAAAGGAAACCTTGAGAAAACATTCCTGAACATTTTATTCACTTGGTATACATTATCAAAAACCAAACTCCCACTCAAAAAGAACGATATCTGATATCTTAAGCTTACGATAGCTAAAAAAGTTGAAAGAAGAAAATTATTGGTGACCATACAGAAAATGTACCTCTTGTAAAACTGTGATGCCATACTATGAAGCCCATCTGATTGTGTGGAAAAGAAAATGGCGGTCTATTACCTGTATAGATGGATATGTTCGATTATTATCTGTACTGTGTTCTCCTGGAATGCTCCCTGCTGACCGTCCTTCACATTTATAACGAAAACGCATGCCCCTTTGCCTGGGTTGTTCAATTATTTCTACATATGGTTCATGACCACCTAAAATTAAAACAAAAAATAGGTGAGGCTAGGGTGGCAACAGCATCAGATTTTTAACAATATTTTTCAATAGACAAATATAGATTTGTTTTCTTTAGAAGTAAGCTACAGAATTGAAATTCAAATAGATTGTGATCTTGGGAGAGGAAAGAGTGGGGAAAGAAGGTTTTTTTTTAAATAAAATCAAGCTTTCACACAATGGCAACCTGAGACACTTTTAAAAATAGTTGGTAGAATTAATTTGCCCCTAGAGATCTCAAAACTTTGTGCTGTCACCAACTATGAGATCACCACTTCTGAGTTTTCTAAATGAGCATCAGTGGTTCCCCCAAGATTCTCAAAGGAGTGTTAAGAAGAGAGCAGTACTTGAGTGTTTTTAGTGTCAGCTCCAAAAACAAGGCAATTACAACTGGAAATATTTTATTTAATTAGATTTATCAGTTGTTGTGAACTAATATTTTATAAAAACATACAGAGAAAATGATACCAAATTTTTCCTAGCACTTCGAATTCTTCTAGAGAAATGAAGGATAGACTTGACACAAAACTTAAAATTCCACTAAAATTTTTAAGTAATATAGGAAAACTAGATATAATAAGCAGACTTAGCAAGACTTTAGGGGGAAATCAATTCACTAACATTTCAGGCCAAATGGATTTTTCAATAAGATTACTTAAAATGCTTTACTATGTTACAGTGTAGGGAAAATAAATACACACACATACATATATTATATATATATATATATATACACATGTGTATATATATATGCAATTTTGTTCTTTTTTTTATCAAATAGCTTCTTACCAAAAAAAAAATGATCAAGAATACTGATTCTGCTTTAAAAGTAGATGGTCATTTTCAAGTCTTCCCTTTAACTCTCCAAATATACTCTACCACCCCATCCTACCCCTGCCTCAGCCTATGAAAATCTGAAATTTAAATATTTCAATTCGATAAGTATTAAGACTTACTATGTGCAAGGTATAATGTTACCACCAATAAACTACAACAAAAAATAAGTAAGCACCATAAAAAGAGCAGTGGATCTGAAGTCTGAGGATCTGGGTTTGATTTCAGTTGTATGTACTACCTGGATAATCTTGAGCCTTCTTGGGGCTTCAGTTTCCTCAGGCATAAAATGAAGGAGGACCTGAGGACCCTTCTAGCTCTAAATATAACCCTACAATGTGGCCCTTCCCTCCAAGAGTTTACATTCTTCTAGAAGAATAGACTATGTACACAGAGAAGGATCCTAAAGAGGGATCATGAAAGGCTTCTTCATTCCTCATAGGCTCAGGGTTGGGAACTAGTATTCTCTTTTAAGGTTTTGGCATCTGTTAAAATGCAAGGACCACTGAAAGAGACAGTAAATGACATTATTAATAATTAGAAGAAAGAAAGGCAGCATTTAGTTTGCCTTAAGAATACACAGTAGTACTGTAGTTTTATTAAGTAAGAAATGAACAGAATTTATGGCTAAAATGATGACTGTTACAGAGCAGAACATTAGCTTCCTCTTGTGAATTTTCATAAATTTGCATGCATTTTATTTTACTGACTGTAGGACAGGTTTTCCTGGGCTTTATTGGCATTCTTGGTAAGGGGTTAGTGCTTCAACAGGTTACATCATTATTTATTTGTACCCCACGAGCACAAGAATAAATGATTTCTTTAGACTTAACACTATGAAGAGAGGCCATATGGTACAGTCTTGACTCTGACACAAAACAGCAGTGTGAAGTCACTTGACAGTGTTCCTCCCCTCACCCAACTCTTTAAAATGATAAATTACAGCAGGAAGGGGTTTCCACATTGAGAAACCAATGGTAAAGAAGCAAAGTATCCAGAACAAAACACGATGAAACAATCTCAGCAAGCACATTTAAAGTATTATTTCCATTTACTGAATTCAGGTAGCTTCAGAGGGGTGTGTGGGGGGGTGTCTACGACTGTGTGTTTGTGTCTGTCTTCTGGCCCTCCAATACCCATTTCTCTCCTTGGTGGAGCTGCCTCCTCCTCCCTAACCCTCAACTTGTCTTCATACTCCCCTCTTCACATGATGAAAACTTATGCTTGAGGATAAATGTGACAAACTCACTCATAAGTTATAATAAGGCAACCTAACCATTTACTTTTAATCCTATCATTAGACGGGCCTTTTCTACCCAGACATCTTTAACTAGGTAGTGGGTAGGACTTATTTGACCTTTAGTCTGACCATATACATTTTGCTGATCTTATCAATGAATAAAGAAGAAAGTGGGTTTTTTGGGGGGGGGTTTATAGATTGGATCTATGATTTCATCATTGTAGGGAACTCCTAGTGTGGAAACTCCATCTATGTAACTGGTCTATAACTTACTGTCTTAGTGAACTGCTTGGGGGCACTGAGAGGTGGTGTCACTTGCCTGTGGTCACATGGCTAGCCTGTGTCGGAGTGGGAAATTTAGAGGGCACCCAATTTGAGAGGAGCAAAAGCTTTCGATTAATATTCCTTCAGTAGAGTAGAAGGAGGTGAGGGAGTTCAGTTACAGGGAGATGAAAGAGTAGTGTAGCCTGCTTGTGTCCATAAAGAAATCCCTAACTTGCCATGCCCCACCCTTAATCTCCCTTCTTGGGATTTCCCCTTCTGGCTCTCCTTTACAGGAAGAAGAGCCTCTCTCCTGCCTCCTTCTAGAAACAGGGCCACACTCCCCCAGCATAGGAGAAAAATTCCAGTGCCACCTTCCCCATCAAGTCTTGTGTGGGAAGGAACCTATCTGGGTCTTCTTTAGTGGGGCAGAAAGAAATCCAAAATCACTCCAAAAATCCAGATGAAATACGTTATCCTTCCAAAATGGATGCTCTATACCTCCCAAGGCACTGTAGAAATTCTCTCACTCTACTGAATTTGTCTGAATTACTTCTCTATTCTTTTCACACACTGAATTACCAAGTTGATTTGAGGGTACATTTCTTGTTGCCTGTTCCTGGCAGCAGTTACTCTGGGGCCAAAACTGCAGGTTTATTTTGAATTTCTCTGTGCTTTAGGTGCATCCATAAAATGAGGAAGCTGGATTAAATAACATCCAGGATCATACCTTTAACATTCAAAGGTTATCATTCTTCCTCTAATGCTGATGTCTGAGTCTGTGGAAGACATTAGAGGAACTAAACCTGTGATTAATGACTTTCTTCACTTAGATAAAAGAAAATTTAATGTTTTATATGAGACTATCCACATCCTCATATTTTCACATCCCACCCTTGTCCTGATTCCTTTACTTCTACTTCCCTATGTGGAGATATATTTATCTCTTTATAGAAACAAGTTTTTTTTTTAAATTTCCTAGATATACATCATTGACTATAAGAAACAAAACAGTAACATGCACCAGCTATTTTTCCAGTTATTTAAAATATTTTGTATTTTCAAAGCACTTTTCTTTCAAAGAGTGAAAAGAAGGATGCTAAAATATATCCATCTGTGGAACAGAGAAAATGAATACCAACCATATGCCAGTGAATGACAGGAAAAATGAAATTTTTAACCAAGAATATTACTAGAGAATCATAGAATCTTAGAGTTGAAGGAAACATGAGCATCCTTTAGTCTAACCTTCCCTTTCAGAAAAAAGCCAAATACCTGACTAAGGAAAAGACTAGTTCACATTTAATAATGGTTCTAAGTAGGAGTTTTACTATTGCATTCCCCTATAAGAATTATACTACAGATCAAAATGACACTTAAATTATAGCAAACATTATGCAAATAGGCAGATAATTAATAGGCATCACTGGCAGTGCCTTCTTCATAAACTCTGAAGAATACAATCAAAATATTAATTTTCAGTGATATTGATTTTTTAAGTATACAAAAACCCTAAACTGAAAAAATATTCAATATTATACTAATGAAAAATTTCCCAATTATCTATATTCATAACTTTGGAACCACTTTTGATTCCTCTATCCAATTGAATTCAATATAATATTCCAACATTCAAATCAGCCGCTACTAAGTACTGTTGATGCTATCACTAAAGTATTTTTTGTAATAATCCCCTACTCTCACTCTCCCAGTTTAAGCACTCATGTTGAATTTAACTGCCAGGACTACTGAAACTGAGGTAGCTAGATGGCTCAGTGATAGAGCAGTGGGCCTGGAAACTCAGGAAACTCAAAGACTTCAAATCCAGCCTGACACTTAATAGCTGCATGACTGTTTGCCTTAATACACTGGAGAAGAAAATGGCAAACCACTCCAGTATCTTTGCCAAGAAAATCCCAAGAACAGCATGGCCACAAAGAGTTGGATATGACTGAACAACAACTGAAACAGCCTAAATAGATCTCCCTCTGGCCCATTTCCATCCCACCACAATCCATCCCACACTCCATTCCCAGACTGGTCTTGCTAATGCTCGGAGTCTGACTACCTTAAAACCAAAGAACTCCACTAATTAGACCCAAACCCATATGGTCAATCTGATTTAACAACAGCTTCCCTCAGGTACTTTATACTCCAACTAAACTGTACTAAATGAGTCCTATGCTTTCCTGTTCTCTGTTCAAGCTGTCTCCTGTATCTGTAGTTTCCTTCTCATTCATCTCTACCCATCTTCTACCAATCCTTCCATGTTCAGCCCAAATACTACCTTGTCCATGAAGTCTTCCCTAACTTCCCCTTCATCTGGTCTCATATCACTTTGTACCTCTCTCAAATGAATCACATTCTAATTTGCACTACATACTTTACTATAAACTCTTTGAGAAGTGGAACACCCACTGATCTCCTCCAGCACCATCCACAGCTCACTGTATACAGGAGACGCTTACTAAATGTTTGTTGAATAAATGATTAACATTAGTAATACAGTAAGCTATATCAATATATGCTACCCCCAGCGCTAACTGCCCCATTAGCTATGACTGCAAACTGTAGTGCTGATACCTGGCACATGCATGTTTTATAGCTTTCAAAGCGCTCTCACACAAATCTCCTCCCCTCACAAGACTCCTGTGTGTTCCCTCACAGGCCAGGTTTTATTTCCGCCCCCCCTCCCCCCAGTTTAAAGATTAGGAAGCTATGGTTCAGAAATGACTTGCTGTTTTGCCCAAGGTTGTGTAGTAGTAACAGTAGTAGTAGTGGTGGTGGTAGTAGTAGTAGTAGTTGTTCACCTAGAATCCACATATTCTGACTCCTAACCCACCGCTCCTTTCTCTTACTCAGAAAGAACAAGAGGCCTCTGTAAGTATTTGCTCTACCAGCTTCTTCAACACTGCTCACCACTCTTTTTCATGCCTTCTCATCTTGTGCCACTATTGTTCATGTTTTACCATAAATCCTCCATAAGGGATCCACCTAGAACACTTCCTCTTATCAATTCCTCCAGTACTTGGTCAATTTGCTAATCACTGGACAGAAATAGCACAATGAAAGTGCTAATAGTTACAGTAATATTAGCAGAAGGTCTTGAAACTGCCCCATTTCCATACTCCAAAAGTGAAAGAGAGCCTACAGAAAAACTCAAAGGTATAAGCAAGCATTTTTGTCTGTTCATGGGTTACTATGGCCAACTTGTAGCCAATTGACTGATGATCAAAACTGAATTTAGCCGTTCATAGTCCACTGTAGTCCATCACCCAAACTCTAATCTCTTCCAACTTGGAAAGACCCACCAAATTTTGTATTATGATGGTATGGCAGCCAGAAAGAACTCAAGGTCATTTTCACGCTCCAATGAGTCATTATAGTAGGGCTTTAGGAGAGGACTTTCTAATACAAAAAAAAAAATCTTCCTTTATACATAAAATAAATTAGGACTGACATAATGGAGAATTGATGTTCTAGAATCATTAAATTTTTTTAAAAGCTAGAATAAAAATTGTTTCAGGAACAATGCTTACTGATAAACTAAGTAAAACAGAATCTAATCCAAGCGTAACTAATGTTAAAAGCTTTAGAAGACGAAGCGTCTTGGTAGAAGTAAGACTCAATTTAGTTCCTGTACAGAACTTGGAACATAAAGGAGAGAAAGCAGCAAAACAGAACTCTAGAGGATGAAGTATACCTGATTGAGAGAGGGCAGAAGCAAATACCTATGACTCAAGTGCACAGATGGAGCTTATGACCCCGCTTTCCCAATTATCCTACACGTGAAATTTAGAGAATGGTGGAAAGGTAGGTTCTATTTCCCCTAAGACATGGGAGCCAATTTACTTCATAAAGACCAGTTGCCTCTTCTGGACATAAAAACTACCTTTCTCTCTCAGTTCCTTCTATAAATATGAAGCACCTACAATAGCATTATGCTAACTACTGAAGGACATAAAAATATAAATAATTCCTTAAGAACCTTAAAGTTTCCCACAATCTGAGAAGGATGATAAAAATAAAACAAATTAGAACATGATAAGTGGACAAATTAAAATACAATAAAGAACTACAAAGTGCTAAGAGATCAAATGAAGAGAGAGGATAATCATATTAGGGAGGAGGGAGAAAGATCAGAGTAGACTTTATGAAAAAGATGGCTTTTAAACTGGACCTGGTAGGATTTCAACAGGTAGAACAGGACAGAGGAGGGCGTTGCAAGCAGAGAGAACAATCTGAGCAAACACATGGAGTAAGGGAAATCCCTGAATAAGTTCAAGAGATGGCAAGTAATCCACTTTGACTACAACGCAGTAGATTGTGATTTCTGTATTACTCTGCACCTGCCAGAAGCTATTCCTTTCCAGTGTGAGCCACCATCATCTGGAGATAAAGGGCCTGGATCCAAATCCCAGCTCTGCCAGTTATTAGCTATGTAACCCTGAACAAATCACTTACCATCCTGGGCCTCCATTTCTTCAAATGTAAAACAAGAGGAGAGGGCTGCACTATCAAGGCCTCTATGGTCCTTGATCGGAATCACCTTAATTCCCTTTGTTCATTCTTAATTTCCATGTACTTTTCCATACTGACCAATTTCTGAAACAATATTCCAATATGCTTTCTTCATCCCTTTCAAATTACTCTTTAAACTAACTCATGCTACAAGTAGTCTCTCCTAAGTCATCTTCTCTAAGGTATCTTTGTACCTTACCTACAACCACTTTCCACATTTCTCAGCTACATTAAGTAATCCTGTTGAAACTTTAGACTACATATGGTGTAGTAAAGTGTTTACAAAAATAATTTCCTCATGCATTTTCTATTAATATGTGACAAGAAAGAATTCCAAGAGGAAGAAAAATATTAATAAAAGAAAGGTAAAAGAAAGGTAGATGGAAAAAAGAAAAAAAATCATTCAGCTAATTATCAGAAAATAGCACTTCAAGTATGCTTTTTTGTTCTCTACAATGAATATGAAATTACAAAAGAGCTAAATTTCTATTAGATATATTAGCTAACATAACAACAAAACAACTTACTTTCCTTGTATTTAACTGAAGTTCATAAATAAACAGGAACACTGATTGCCCAACTATATACATAGCTCAGACAGGTTTGGGAACATTTTTCTTCATACTTCCTACTCTAATTAACTGTGATGTCAACAGATTTGAAAGGAAACTTTAAAATCCTTATTTAAGCCAGTCTAATGGAATCAAAGGGCTACTTAATCCTAACCATTTGTTTTAACGATCTAGAAAAGCTTGAACTTCAGAGTAATTTGCAAATGTCATCAATTTTTCTACTTCCCCCAGAAATCTTACAAATTATGATCTATGGTATTTTTATGTTATCTGAAGCACATATATTGCTTCCATGTCAAAGTCAGTAAGAGATGAAGTATTAAAATCTGAGAAAGTAGTATTAACTACTCTGTTACTCTATTAAAATACTTTGTAAGGTTTTTTGTTATGGCAATGTTGATAGACTCTAACCACATGATAATAAACTCTAATCAATTAAGCAAAGCTTTCTGTCAACAAACTTATGATTTACCAAAGACATACAGGTTAATCAAATGTTCAAATAAAGGTATAAAAGCTTTCACCAATGATAACAGCACCTACCTCCCACGGTAGTTCTGAGGATCAAATAAGATAATAATTGTAAGGCTCTTAATAAAGTGCCTGGCACATTTGTTGTTCTTTTGTTTCAGTTGTGTCTGGCTCTTTGTGACCCCATTTGGGGTTTTCTTGGCAAAGTTACTGGAGTGCTTTGCCATTTCCTTCTCTGGCTCATTTTATAGATGAGGAAACTGAGGTAAACAGGGTTAAGTGACTTGCCCAGAGACGCACGGCTAGGAAGTGTGTGAGGCTAGATTTGAACTCAAGAAGATTAATTTGACATCAGGCCCAGCACTCTATCCACTGTGCCACCTAGCTGCCTTTACTTTGTTCTCTATAGAGATCAAATCTGTACAACAAATGTTTTCTCTGGTAGCTGTCAGAATCACTCTAATGAAATCTCTAATTACTGTACTGTTGATTCTGTAGGAAGGAAGGCTGAGGAGTGCTATGTAAGTGTTAGCTATCATCATCGTGAGGGCAGCTAGGGATCGAATGCTGGGCGTAGAGTCAGAAAGACATCTTCCTGAGTTCAAATCTGCCCTCAGAAACTTAATAGATGTGTGACTCTGGGCAAGTCACTTAACCTTGTTTGCCTCAGTTTCCTGATCTGCAAAACGAGCTGGAAGGAAATGGCAAACTCCAGTATCACTTCCAAGAAAACCCCAAAATGGGGGCACAAAGAACTGAACACAACTGAACAACAATTATTATCATCATAAAGGCCAGAGCAAGACAGCAGGTTTTTCCTTTCAAACTACTATTTCAAACTTCATGGATAGGAATCAAATTATGATACACTTAAAAGGACATTTTCTTTGTTGACTCATTTGTTTTTAAAATATTTGATAACATTTAATTTTTAAAATATTTCTGTAGAAATCCTTTTCTAGTTATTATTTGGGAGAAAGAAAAACCACCCTTAGTTTTGAATTCCTTTCAATCATCCTATCATAATCAGGGTATTGTTACAGTAATTTTTTTATAGTAAGGAACTGTCATATCAGTCGACAGAGGTTACACATTCACTAAGGGAACTATTTTACCATCATTTTCATAAAAATGTGGGGTGCTAAATACATTGCATACAAATGTGGTTAATTTTGTGTTGCCCATTTAAAAAGTACCACATGGTTGACAAATTCACACTTCCTGAAAAGGTTGGTTAAATTTCCAGCATACTGCCTATTTTATTCGTGAAATACATCTTCGATATTCTCACAGATCTTTTTTTAGCTAATCAGAAATTTGACAACTAAAAGTTAGTTTTTTCATGCTAGCCATCCAAATTGGTTTTAATATTATTAACCCAATTACATGGCATTTTAGGGTCAATGATGTGGGTAAAGAGAAAGTTTTAATGTTTTAAACTATATACATAATTCTCACACTAAAACCGCAAACACAGCCGAAAGCATGTCATTTGAAACAACCTCACTTACTTCCTTTTCAACTTACAATGGCTGCAATGACATTGTTCTGTTTAAAAAGAAAAAAAAATCCTTTCTGCTTTCTACTTCCTCTTTTACACTCTAAAACAGGGATGGGAGACCTTTTTCTATTGAGGGTTACAGACCATAAAAGTAAAAAAAAAATCCTATATTTTAGTGGAGTTTAAGTGCTTGATGGGTTGTTTTTTGTTTGTTTGAGAGAGGGGATAAAGGAGTTGAAATATAAAATGTTTTAAAATTCATCAAGAAAATTAACACATAATTTTTCAATACTCCGATTTTAATGCTCAGCTGGGAAAACAAGGGGAATGGAGAGAGAACTAAAGGAAAAGAACACAGGAGAGAGACAGATACAAGAAAGTTCAATGTTTGCCAAAGCCATGAGATATAAAGTTCTGACTCATTTACTAATCTCAAAGCAATCAAATGGAGCTCACAGATATGGGTGTTCTTTCCAGTGATGCAGACTGAAATCCATCTAATCCTGACCATCCTGAATAACTCTTCAATATCCTCTCAGAACTTCATCATGAGGGTCCCACCCATGGGAGGAAGGAAGATGAGGACTTCTTCCCTTTCTCCTGACCCTTAAAAAAGACAACTTTCTACCCTGGCAACAAAAAAAGAAGTGAACACTGCCAGAACCGGTTATTTTTAAAATGCATTTATTTCTAAGCACGCTTTAAATTCTCATTTTTCTCCTCATTTTTAATAGAAAAACCTTAGCTTAATTTGGGGGAAAGTGGGATACAACTATTTCATTTTATACATTTAAAAAAATGATGCTTTCTTAACATTACCATCTCATGCCCTTTCAAGGTATTACTAACAAAGACTTTAGAGCATCATGTCAGTCTTCACAATTATTGGCATAAATGGCATCCTTGATCCTTTTTCTTCAGATACGGCGAATACAGACCAAAGAAGAGTCCCCCAGGGCCTGGAGATTTTCAACTCCACTTTTAAAACATAATACCATCATTCCGATGGAAAAAAAAAAGGATTTTTAATTAGGAAAGCTCTGATGCATGCTTCACCGCATCCATGCAATAGCAAAGAATCTAGAGGAAATTGCCAGACCCTAAGGTGGACCCCCTGGGGAGGATTCAAGAGAGACCATGCGTGGGATGAGAAGGTCTGAACGGGCTGAGGTCTACACCAGCTGAGAAGTACCTGTCTGAGATCTCTCAAACCCACTTAAGGATCCAAGAATTACCATTACTAGGACAACCGCTACTGCCAAAAGTAACGATGACACTTTACGTTTTGGTAGTGCCTCAAGGTAGAATAAGGCTGGACAGGTAAGCTAATGGTCCTGCCTTCCCTCGGACACTATCCCCAATCTACCGTGCATCCAGCTCGTTTGTACAGAGTTGTTTGCACGCTGTCCCCCCCCCCCCCCCCCCCCCCCCCCCCCCCCCCCCCCCCCCCCACTAGACTGTGAGCTGCTGGAGAGCCCGGGCCGGCTTTTACCGTTCTTTGCATCCCAGCGCCCGGCGTATAATAGGCACTTAATACTGACTGACTGCCAAATCACCTTTGTTTTCACTTCGCCCTTTCCCCCAAGGTCCCCTCCTCCTCCCCAGGTTCCGGGAGTCGCTGCCCGGGAGGTAAGGGGGAATCCCGGGTAACTCCCCCAAACTTTTGCAGCAGATCCCCTTCCCATCCCCGGGAGCCCGGACCTATCCAGGGCCGGCCCCTGGGGACACTCACCGGCCGCCATGGCTCCGCTCCGCGCGCCGGGCTCCCTCGCAGCGCTCGCCGGGCAGGGCAGGGCAGGGCACGGCCAGGAGAGGCAGGGCAGGGCAGGGCAGGGCCGGGCCAGGCAGCGCGTCTCCTCCGTCAGCACTCTCCGAGGGCCAGCCTAGTCAACCTAGTCTCAAGCAGCGAGGACCCCCCTTCCTCCGGGGCCCCGCCCCCAGGTCCCGCCCCCTCCCCGCCCGCGCCGACGTCCGCGTCTGAGGCGGGCATCCTCCTACCCCTGCCCAGAGGGGGGTGGGGGCGGGGCTGAGTCGAGGGAAGGGTCGGGAGCCACTGGAAGGGAGGGGGATTTCCCGGAATATGACGCAAGGCACTCTCCGAGGTGGCGAGTGGAGGCGTGCATCGCGCGCTCAGTCTCTCTCCCCCCCACCCCACCCCCGAGTACCGGCGCCCCGCCTCCTACGGCTCTCGCCGTCGGTGATTGGGTAACCTGGGAGGCGGGGGGCGTGGTCTGGCGGTCAATGCCGCAGAGGGGTGGAGCTGGGGAAGAAGAGGAGGAGGAGAGAAAACCATACTGAGCTTGTTTAAGCCCGGCGGCTCCTGAAGAAATCCCCCTCCTCCAGTTTCTTCCGCGAGTTTTTTGGTTTTTTTTTTAAAGAACAGGAGGGGGCGGGAGGGTGAGGTGCGCAAGAAGAGGGAGACGCACACGCACGCGCTGCATTCTATACACGCTTGAGCTCGCGGTCCTGCCCCCGCACACACCCCGTCCCTCACCCTCCGCCCAGCCCCACAGCCCCCCACTGTGCTCCCGGCCTCCGGGTCGGGGGGTGTCTTAGCTTTGTGGGAGCTGCTGTGAGAATCGCTTAGCGAAGCCTCTTTGGGTTTCTGGGGAGACTCTGGCCCGCCTTCCTGGATGATAGGAGCCCGGGGTTTTCAAAATGTGGTTCCCCTTTTTCCCGCTTTCGCAAATGCAAATCACAGCCCCCGCCGCGGGCTCTTGTTCGGGTTCACCCCTTGGGGAAGCGCAGGACCGGCGTCACTATAGCAGTTATTAATTTGTAGCGAATTTATTTGCATACGTAGAACCCTTTATCACCCTATTTTTACGCCCACGGAAATACTCCATACAGTATTTTTTATTATATGTAATTTATGCAACATATTGGAAGTAATTCATAATTTCGTTACGTGCAATATGTTACACATATATGCAATATGTAATGTGTAATTACATGTAATTTGTGTAATATGTTTGTTAGTGGTGTCCTCTCCCTGTTACTCAATTTCAAAACCTTCCCTGATTTCTACAGATATAAAATGTCTCCTTCAATTTCGTAGCTCTTTATATTCCTATTTTATTCTTTATTACTAGAGTAGAGAAAGCACTCAACCCTTTAGAGTCTCTCCAACTCTCTAGGACTATTGAATTGCAGGGGCCTGCTCTGTTTTGGTAGAGGAAGTTCCTCGTTGGGTACTCCCTTCACAAATTAAATTAGTGGTTTGTACATCGTCATCACCACTGATCACGGCCTTTAAGGTTTGCAAAGCGATTGACATACATTATCTCATGTGATATTTACTTCAGCCCTGTAAAGGTGTAAGATCTATGATTCCAACCTGTGTCTTTTCCGAGACCTGCACTTTTTTTTCTGACACCACATTTATGTACATATGCTCATAGAATAGACCTAAGGCTGGAAGGAATCTTAGGAGTCGAGACCAGTCTTAGCTGATGTATCACATTGTGCAAGACTTTCCTACTCTTTATTCTTAGTGCCTTCCCTCTGATATTATCTCCAATTCATATTGCATAAACCTTGTTTGTACTCAGTAGGTTTTACGTTGTCTCCCCCATTCAAGTGAGGTCCTTGAGGTCAGAGGTTGTCTTTTACCTTTCTTTGTATTTTCAACTTGTAGCACAGTGCCTAATACATAGTAGGCACTTAAGAAATGCTTGTTGACCCATTTATTTATTTAAATAAATGAGGAAACAAGGGCCCAGAGAAGTAATCAATTTGCCAGTTAATAAGCCACAGGATCAGGATTCGAACTCAGGTCCTGGTAACTCCAAGTTGGGCAGAGGGTGGGGGAACCAAACATAAGTTTTTTCAGTTGTCTCTCACTTTCCCTAGAGTAGAGTAGGCACTCCACAGGGAAAAGTTTTGCAGTTGTGATGTGCTTAATCCGGTTAGGATTGCTATTTCCCAGGAGGTCCAGTCTGCTAATAAGCACAAGTTCCCTGCTAGATCAGAGAGCAGAAATGTCTCTGATAGATTGTCGCCCGTATTCATAATTATTCCCTGTTTAGGAATCAGCACAGCCTAACGTGTATTAAAATTTAACTGTCTATATATCTTATCCCCTTCAAATTGGAAGCTCCTTGAACACAATGAATATGTTTTATTTCTCCTTGTCTCTTCCAGATCCTACCACCGTGCGCTGTACTTAGTAAATGATACTGAATGAATGAGCAAATAAAAGAAACTTCTGACTTATATTTGGTTCCTTCCTTTATCCCCACAACCTATCGTCAGTGTCTCTCCTCTCTCAATCCTGTATTCCATTCCCTCTGTATGCTCTAATTGAGACCCTAATTCCTTCTCACTAGGATTCTTGCAATAGCTTCCTAGCTGCTCACACTACCTTCAGTCCTTTCTCCCCTTCAATTCATCCTGCACTCCCCGTTAACCTTTAAAACCCCACCCTCCCCATTATTTATAGAGTAAAACCCAGAATCTTTAGCCTGGCATTCAAAATCCACTGCAACCAAACCAGAGTATTCACCATTCCCTAAATGTGCCCAGAACTTTCCTGACTATAAGCTGTGTATGTCTAAGTCAAATTCCCTTTGCCTGGAATGGCTTTCCCTCCAAAATCACGTCCAATTCTCTGTGACCCTGTTTGAGGTTTTCTTGGCAGAGATACTGGAATGGTTTGCCATTTCCTTCTCCAGCTCATTTTACAGATGAGGAAACTGAGGCAAAGAGGGTAAAGTGACTTACCCAGGGTCACCCAGCTAGTAAGTGTCTGGGCCAGATTTGAACAAGAGTTTTCTGGACACCAGGCCTGGAGCTCTATTCCTTGCACCACCTAGCTGCCCTTCTCCCAGCTGCCCTTTCTCTCCACTCTGCCTGTTTAATTCTCACTTGTTCTTCAAGGCCCAGCTCAAAGGCCACCTTTTCCCATGAAGCCTGCCTAATTCCTCCAACAACAACAAAAAAAGCTTTCCTGTATATATTCAAATATAGAACTCTTTGTAAACCTTTCTTGTGAAACATATCTTTGTATGTTATTTATGTGCAATGGAGATCAAGTGCATGTACAGATCTTTTTTTTTCTTGGTATAAAGAAATGTTCATGATTATTGATGTTTGTCAAGTTCATAATACTTTAAAAAATCATAAAAGAAGAAAGGAATGATTTAGTTGTTTTAAAAAAGTACAGAAGAGTTCTCCCTCTACTTCCCAGCCCCATCAGAGGCAGAGAGGTAGGACTCTAACTTGTCTCCAACACCTCAGTCAGGAAGAGAGAATGAGACGGACTGGGCCAGACAGGTCCAAGCACGCTCCTTGCCTCTTCAGGTATCTTTAAGGATGTCATGTGAGGAGCTGCTGAGCCAATGCCTGCTCCCCACCCAGGCTGCTGCCTGGGAGGCCCCTACAGCCCCTTCTACCATGCCTCCTTAGGCCTTCGCTGGCTTTGGACTATTCCAGGACCCTGAACAGCGCAGTGCTCATGGCCACCAAGCTGGTGTATGACCATGCTTCCAAAGTAGACTGATTTGCAATGTGATTCCTCCTTCAAGAGATAGTGGATCAGCTGCAGGACCTACAGCGAGCCTTAGACACATTTGAGGGTCAGATGGGTGGTCCCACAATGGATGTGCCCATGCTGAAAGCAAAGGAGTCAGACAGGTCTTGGTCTGGCAGGACTGGGTGCCAGGCCATGTGGCGCATATGCCTGTCTGTGAGAGCCCCAGTTCGTGGAATTCTGAACACTGGGCTGTGTGTGGTGCCTGACAGTGGATGGTTCAAGTGAATGGATAACAGCAACTCATAGACTAATTGGAGGGTAAGTAGACTATGGGGCTAGAGCCCTTAACAGAGCCCATACTTTGTGATTTGCACATTCTGGTGGTGCAGAGGTAGGTTTCAGTGACTATTTGTGCCTTGCAGGATTTCCAGTGGTGCATTCTACACTTCACAAGTGCCCAGATCAGTTGTCTTCACATGTCAGCACAGAAGTTGTAGTACGAAGCCACTTTCATTCTGTTTGAGTCCAAGGCCTCCTGAAAAAGTCACTCACAGACAAGCTATTCCAAGACCTTCCAGAGACTTCTCATTGACTACCTACAGACCCCAGAGATTCTAATCACCATGCTCTTTCCAGACTCATGGTGGATCATGAATTTAACCCAGTGCCAACTCCTGGTCTTAGGATGGTGGTTGCTTTAGCCCAGGGCTGCCCCTTACCCCCAGGAGCCCTGCAGGACTCAACCAAGGTTAGAGACTTTGCTCTGTCTGGGCTTGAAAGAGCTGGAGAGTGGGAGGAGCCCAATGTCTGGGGTAGAGGAAGTTCCCAGATCATGCTGCTGCCTTTCTTCATGAAGCCCTATTCCAAGTCACCCTGAACAACAACTTCATCTGTCCCAGGTTCCAGGCTGCTGATGGTGCTGAATTTTCATTCTGTATAGTCAACTACCTATATAGTGGTAGAGGGATTTCTCAGTGGTAGCATGAGAGAGGAGGTATGTGTCTTGGGTTCTAGACCTGGCATGTAACCTTTGGTTGGTTACTTTCCCTCTATGGGCCTCATCTTCTCAATTTGTAAAATGAGGGGAAGGATGGATTTGATGATCTCTAAGGTCCCCATGGCTGCTTGTTGCCTCCTTCACTGTGGTGAAGATATGGTGATTGTCCATATCTTTGCCCAAAGACTTAGAAGGGTGACTGAAGACCTTGGTGGGGACTGGGTAATCTCATACCAGGCCATGGGATAATATCTTTTGGGGAGGTTAGGGTGAAGCCCTGGCTCTTGTCCTTAGGCTGCAATTAGAACTGCCCTGTTGTGTAGTGTGTATATGTGTGTGTATGTGTATTTTGTGCCTGGGGAGGGAAATGAGCAAGGGCTCTGCCTGCTCTCCATATGGGAAGGGGATGATTATCTAATTTACCTGTAATTTGCATATACTTTGCATGACCATGTATCACCCACACACAGCTATCTTTAGGATAAGAGTAACTGCAGGAGTAGTAATAACACTTTGTTATGGTTTTGTGGCAAGTCGTGGCAGCACCATCTCAAAGCATTCAGTCAGACCATCTCTAATAAAACTGTAGGCATTTATTGAGGATTGATGCCCCTCAGAAGCGGACTAGGTTCCAAGAGGAACCAGCAACTTAGTAAGACAACACAGGCAAATGTATAGTTTAATGATGCTAATTATACAACAGAAATTATGAATATTAAAGAGGCAGGAGGGATTTGGGAAGAGGAAGGAAGAGAAAGGAAGGGAAAAGAAGGTGGGGGGAGGGAAGGGAAGGGAAGAGAATCAACGAGATTTGACAACAGGTAGTGTTCAATTCAGAGGTTTGAGCAAAATCTATTATGCTTCAATTGAATACAAAAAAAGCTGGGGTAGCTGTCATGATTTCAGATAAGGCTACAGTAAACATAAGCATGATAAAGCAAGGAAAGTATGCTTAAAGGTGCCAATGATAAAGAATTAATATCAATACTTAAGATACATGCACTGAAAATCATAACTAAATACTTAAAGGAAAAATTAATTGCAGGGAAGAATAGAAAATAATACTCTAATAATGGGGAACCTAATTGTACCCCTTTCAGACATAAATAAAGCCAACCAAAAGATAAATGGGAAAGGAATTAAGGACCTAAATAGAATCTTAGTAAGATTAGAGATGGTAGCTGTTGTACTAGGGCATAAAGGCTTCACAAAAAAGAGAGGAAAAAAGCAGCAGTACTAACCATGCTATTTACTGATCACAATGCAATAAAATTATAGTCAATAAAGAGCCTTTGAAGAAAGGAGGAAAATCAATTGGAAACTACATAATTTAATCCAAAGGAACTAGTGGATTAAAGAAACAATTTGAAGTAGAAAATTTCAGCAAAGAAAATGACAATAACCTCCTCCCCAAAATGGGTTACAAATAAAGCAGTCCTTAAGGGAAATTTTATATGTATAAAGACTTTTTTTCAACATCAAAAGTCAAAAAGAACAAATCAATGAACTGAGCATGCAACTTAAACCCTAAAACAACCACCAACAAAAAGCCCCCAATTTAGCAACAATGTAGCAATTCTAAAAATCAAAGAAATTATTAATGAAATTGAAAGCAAAAAACTTCAATTGAATTGGTAAATAAAACTAGGAGCTGTTTTTTTAAAAATCTAATAAAATTAATAAATAGCTAATCTGATTAATAAAGAGAGGAAAACCAACTTGTTCATATCAAAAATGGAAAAGGATAATTCACAACAATCGAAGAGGAAGTAAAGGAAATTATCAGAAACAATTTTGCCCAATTATATGCTAACAAAACTTAGAGGAAATGATGAATCCTTATAGAATATAAAATATCCAGATTGACAAAAGAAGAAACAAATTATTTAAATAATCTAAGATCAGAAAATGAACTTGCACAAACTATAAATGAATTCTCAAAAAATTCCAAGACCAGATAAATTTACACATGAATCATACATAAATTTTCAAGGAACAATTAGTCTTAATATTACACAAACTCTTTCTAAATATGGTGTTTAACAAACAAATAAAATAAAATAAAAAAGAAGTAAAGAAGTTGGCCTTGATCAGAAGAAAGGCTACTTCTATATTAGAGATTGGAAAGAACAGTCAATGATGTCAAGGGGTTTGGGGATGTAGAATAAGGGAGAACAAAGAGCTCCCAGGAATAATTTCCATTTCCTCCAAACAATATGAGGCAAGATTCTCTGATGAGAAGACATGGAAAGACTTGCATGAAATGATGAAGAGTGAAGTGACCAGAACTAAGAGAAGATTGTATATAGTAACAGCAATGTTGTTTTAACAGCAACTTTGAGCAACTAAGTCATTTTGACTATTATGAATACACAAATCAAAAATAAAGGACATATGAAGAAAGGTACTATCTGTATCCAGAAAGGGAACTAATAAGTAGAAGTATGTATAGAATAATTTTACATATATGTGTGTATATATGTATAAGTACATACACATATATATGTGTATGCACATATATATATATAATATATATGTACACACACCTGTTTCTGTCTAATACTAGCCATCTCTAGGGCAGGAAGGGAAGGGAGGAAAAAAAGAAAAAAAAAGAAATTTACATGATAACTTTGTTGCATATTTGGAGGGAATAGCAGGTTGTACATGACAGGTTTGCAGTTTCATGTGCAATCATCTTTTTATTATGCTCTGTTATGGAAATGCTTGTTTTGTTCTGTGAATTAAAAATAAAATGATTTTTTAAAAAGAAACAAAAATAAATAAATAAATAAATAAATAAATAAATAAATAAATGAATGAATGAATGAATGAATGAATGAATGAATAAATAAATAAATAAATGAATAAATAAATAAATAAATAAATAAATAAATAAATATGGTGTTGAAGCAGAGAAAGAAACCTATAAACCAATATTCCTGAGAATGCGATACTAAAATTTTGCATAAAATATTAGCAAATAGGCTATAATAGTATACACTGTAACTGCTATATCAGAAATTCTAGAAAGATTATAAACACAATGAACTATGTATTAATACCATAAATCATTTTAAAAATATATGATTATATCAGTAGTTGCTGGAAATGCTTTTTTAAAAAATCCAACACATTTTTTGTCTATTAAAAACATTAGAAAGTATAGGAGTATTGACTTTTCCTTAATATAGTAAGTAGCATCTATTTAATAACAACAGCAAACATTATACATAACATAGAAAAGTTTTAGAGGCCTTTCCAATAAGATCAGAGGTAAAGCAAAGATGACCATTATCATCACTACTATTTGACATTGTTCTTGAAATACTAGCTATAGTAATAAAACAAAAATGAATTGCAGGAAATAGGCATAGTCAGAGAAAATTTGATGGTTTATTTAGAGGGCCCAAAAATCAATTAAAATATTAATTGAAATCAATAATAAATAGCAAAGTTGCAGGATATAAGATAATCTGAATCATCAGAATTTTTTAATATTACCAACAAAACCCAGCAGAAAGAGACAAAATAGAAATTATTTTCAAAATAATTAAAGAATGCATAAAATATTTGGGTCTCTATCTGCTAAGACACACCCTATAACAATACAAAACCAAATAAAAGCACCTTACAGAAATACAGATTTAAATAATTGGAGAAATATTAATTCTTCTTGGGGAGAATTAATTATTTTAAGCCAATGTAACAAAATGCCAGTGCTACCTAAATTAATTTACTTATTCAATGTCATGGCAATCAAATTTCCAGAATCAAAGAATGATTTTATAAAGCTATAAAAAAATCGAATTCATTTGCAGGAACAAAAGGTTGAACATTTCAAGGAAAATATAAAAGAAGACAGAAAAGAGGGAAGGGGAAGGGAAGGAGGGGGAGTGGGGTGGGTGGGGGGTGGTCATGTACCAGTGCCAGATCTTAATCTATAGTACAAAGCAGTAATCATCAAAACCATTTAATAGTGTTTTTAAAAAGAGAGAGAGAGATCAATTAAATAATCAGATGAGATATACAACATGCAGAAGCAAATGAATGTAGGAATATAGTGTTCAGCAAGCTAGAAGACCCTAGTTACTGGGGCACTACTCAACAAAACCTTATGGGAAAGCAATCTAGTAGAAATTAGAGCATCTTGCACCTGATACCAAGACAGACTCTAAATGGGCATATGACTTGGATATGAGGTGACATCATGAGCAAATTAAGGATCAAGGAATAAATTACCTTGGAGATATCTTGATAAGGCCAAATAAGAGATAGAGATAGAGAGGATCACAGAAGAAGATGGTTAATTTTAATTATGAATTTTAAATTTTTTTGTACAAACAAAGCCAATACAATTAAACAGGAAATAGGCACTTGAGAAAAAATATTTGTAGCATCTTTGCCTGATAAAGATCTCATGTCCAAGATATATAAGGGACTGATCTAAATTTTTAAGATTTTAATTTAATTTAAAAGATTGAGAGCCATTCTCCAATAGATAAATGGTCAAAGGCTATAGAATGATCAATTCACAAACGAAAATATCCAAATTGTCAACAACATGAGAAGATATTCTAAATCCCTAATAATTAGAGAAATGCAAATTAAAGCAAACCTGAAGTTCCACCTCACACCCAATATGTTGGCAAAGATGACAGAAAAGGATGAAAATGTTGGATGGAGCTTCAGGAAAATAGGAACAGTAACGCAGAATGAGACATATATCTTTGGATATGGCCAAATTTGATGTCTTGCTTGATTATACATATTTGTTAAGACAGTTTTTCTTTTGTTATTGCTCATTGGAAAAATAACAAAATTAAATTAAAAAAAGAAACTAAGAGTAAGAGTGTCAAAACTATTAAGCCAGGTTTTATCTTTATACATAATGCACCAGGTAAATCGGAGGAGATTCACAAAGCCAAAGGCAATTCTATAATGACATAAATATATATATACATACGCATGTGTGTATATATATATATACATATATATGATGAAACTACATTTTGATCTTTATTTTATACTATCCATTACTGAAATTGAAAATGTTATTAAAATGTGTTTTTTTGCTGTTTATAAAATGTTGGTGTACATGCTTTTATGTAATGCTCTTTAGATACTTATACTATTTTGGTAATGTGTATTATTGTCGCATTTACATATATAGAATTTTACATGAGTGATACTTTTTCACTACATGTCATGTATGTATTTCTGTGCAAATATATGAAATCTTATACTCTATATACAATATGTGTTATTTTATACATTATGCTTTATGCATAATATATTATACTCTATACATAATATGTAGTATGTATACACACGAATACATAAAGGCATATAGTTAAAAAGGATCACTCTCATGTAAAATTCAATATATGTAAATGCAAAAATAATACATATTACCAAACCAGATAAAAGTATGTAAAGAACATTACATAAAAGCTCAGTTTCCTCATCTGTAAAATGAGCTGGAGAAGGAAGCGGCAACCACTCCAGTATCTCTGCCAAGAAAACCCTAAATGGGGTCACGAAAAGTCAGACACATCTGAAATGACTGAACAACATTCTATATCCCACATACACTATACTCTATATGTTATACTATAGATAGTATTATATGTACACACTTGCATTGTGAATTGTGAATAAATATATACAATTGTGAATAATATACACCTATAATAATGTATATTAAATAAACACATATACACATATCTATCAATCTATCTAAAGTGTTATGAACAAAAATATTAATTGTTGCTAACTCTTTAGAGTGGTTACGTCATCAGCAAGCAAGAGTGAGTAGAGGACCTCACCATCTGCAAGTAACCTTTCTTTCTCTGGGACTCTTCAAGGAACAATCTCCAACACTGGCAAATACCTTTGATTATCATATGTCTCCTTGTTTCATTCCTTGTTTGATATAAGTAAGAAGAAAGTTGGCAAATGAAGTTATTTCTGTTGTTACATTTGACAAGGAATTTTATATGATTTTTGCACAGGAGACACCTTGTTGGAGGAGAGATTTTAATGTGGAATTTTACTCTCTGAAATCAAATACTTATTTATTGTCAATAAAAAATAAAGACAATGGAATCTTGTATACTTATACACTTTTCAGTCACTTGTATGACTATAAAGACAGTGTCTGCTATAGGAAATCATTTTTGAAAGTTTACTCCTTCCCTTCTCATACCTTTATTAAGGTTGCCCACAAGACATACATGAATTAAAAGTTTTTCAGAGTTGAGTAGACATATATACATCAGTAGTTATAAATATTCACTCAGTCACATTTCATGGTAACAATAGAGAATAAGATTGTTCTAAGCCTTTGGAATCCTCTCCTCTTTTATATAATTTGACAATAGATCTCCAAATATTAAATAGCTTAGGTGGCACAGTGAGAGAATGCTAGGCCTTCAATAAGGTAGACTTGAGTTCAAGTTCAGACTCAAATACTTACTGAGCGACTCTAGCCAAGCCACTTTAACTCTGTCTACCTCAGTTTCCTTGATTGTAAAATGGAATAGTAACACCTACTTCACAGAGTTGTTGTGAAGATAAACTGAGGGTAATATGTGTAATGCATCTGGCCCATAAGAGGGACTTAATAAATTTGCTTATTATTCTTTTCAAAAAAAATGTGTTGCTGGCCAAGATGGCGACTGGAAAGCAGTAACTGGCGTGAGCTCCCCACCAAGTCCCTCCAAAAACCTATAAAAAAATGGCTCTGAACCAATTCTAGAACTGCAGAACCCACAAAGTGGCAGAGGGAAGCAGGGCTCCAGCCCAGGACAGCCTGGATGGTCTCGGGGTAAGGTCTGTCCCAAAAGGAACTCCCAGCCCCCAGCTGAGGGGAGCGGAGCTGAGCCAAGCAGAGCCCAGCGCGCAGCGCGGCGCTGCAGACCGCGGACCTACGAGACCAGGAGTGGAGTGGAGAGTGCCCTAGCATGCTGAATTACTGAGCTGTGGCATGTACCAGACCTCACAACCCACAAACAGCAAAGACTACACAGAAGGTTAGTGGGAAAAGCTGCGGAATGGGAAGGAGTTTGCGGTTCGGCTTCCACCCCTGAGGCAATGGAGGCGGGGCAGC
>CM053625.1:262854387-262886754 GCA_028646595.1 Phalanger gymnotis
TACCCTCTGGCTCTAGAGTATCAGGGCAGTTCTCCTTGATAATTTCTTGAAAGATGATGTCTAGGCTCTTTTTTTGATCATGGCTTTCAGGTAGTCCAATAATTTTTAAATTCTTTCTCCTGGATCTATTCTCCAGATCAGTGGTTTTTCCAATGAGATATTTGACATTGTCTTCCATTTTTTAATTTCTTTGGTTCTGTTTTATAATATCTTGATTTCTCATCAAGTCACTAGCTTCCACTTGCTCCAATCTAATTTTTAAGGTAGTATTTTCTTCAGTGGTCTTTTTGACCTCCTTTTCCATTTGGCTAATTCTGCTTTCAAGGCATTCTTCTCCTCATTGGCTTTTTGGAGCTCTTTTGACATTTGAATTAGTCTATTCTTTAAGGTGTTATTTTCTTCAGTATTTTTTGGGTCTCCTTTAGCAAGTCATTGATGTGTTTTTCATAGTTTTCTTGCATCACCCTCATTTCTCATCCCAATTTTTCCTCTACTAATCTTACTTGCTTTTCCAAATCCTTTTTGAGCTCTTCCATGGCCTGAGACCAACCCATATTTTTCTTGGAAGCTTTTCATGTAGGCTCTATGACTTTGTTGACTTCTTCTGGCTGTATGTTTTGCTTTTCTTTGTCACCAAAAAAGGAATCTAGAGTTTGAGTTTGAGTCTGAGTTTGCGTCTGAGTTTGTTTTCACTGCCTGTTCATGTTTCCAGCCAACTACTTGACGCTTGAGCTTTTTTGTCAGGATATGACTGCTAGTAGAGTAGAGAGTACTTTGTCCCAAGCTTTAGGGTCCAAGCACTGCTGTTTTCAGAGCTACTTCTGTTCCACAGTGTAGTAGGAAGGCCGAATTTATAATCTCAAATATAATCATGTATATGTTTGAATGATTCGAAATCGCAAGGTATGAGAGATTCTCTAAGTAGAAAACAACAAAAAATTTATTTAGGCCCCACTGCAGCTTATCCATGAATCAGCCTCCCCATTCCAACATCTTGACAGAAAGACTCCAGGCCCAGAAAGCCTGCCTCACAAGAGTAACCAGGAGGCCACAGAAAAACAAGATAGTATTTAGCCAAATCATTTTTACTGGCCTCAAGTCCTTGCTCGCACTCCTGTGTCTACACACCAAGTCCTTGCTCGCACTCCTGGGTCTACACACGGGTCAGCTCTGCATCCGCAGCTTCCTGCCTCCGCTGTAGTTGTCCCTTGGCAGCCGAGCCTCTAGCGTTCTCAAGCCCCGCCTCAAGACCAGAGACCATTGGTTCCCGGTTTTGGGCCTGGGGCTTAGCACTTAACAGCTGAAAGTACTTCCACTTGAAAGAAACAAAAGCCATGCTAAGGAGACAATTTTGCTTAACAACACACACAGTCATCCCAGGCTCTGTCACAGCAGCACCCCTCCTCCCTCAAGAACTGCCAACCAGGACCACAATACAGATCCAAGCAGGGCACAGCAAGAGAATCTGCCTTTGTGCCCACAAAGCATTCCTTGTACTTTCACTCTGATCTGCTGCTAGATTACTCCCACCATGTGAGCCAGGGACTCGGGAAGCCACTGACACTGGTGCTCTGGAGGCAGCCTCAGGAGCTTCCTGCTGTTGCTATGGCCACCACTGCACCACTTTCTCCACCCCCAGAGTTGGCGCCCGGACAGCTCTGAACTCCATCCCGCAGTTTCCCCCTAACCTGCTCTTTGGCTTTTGTGGGTTGAGAAGTCTGGTAACTGCCACAGCTCACTGTTTCATGGCCCCAAGGCCTGTTCTTGCTGGCTGACTCAGGGTCTGGTCTGTCCCGGTGCGGCCTATGCGAGGCAGCCCTCCGCTCTCAGCACTGCACAATAGACCCTTCGCTGTGACCATCCAGGCTCTCCTGGTCTGGATACCTCTTTCCCTCTGCTATTTCATGGGTTCCACAGCTCTAGAATTTGTTCAGAGCCATTTTTAACAGATGTTTGGAGGGATTTGGGGGGGAACTTAAGCAAGTCCCTGCTTTCCAGCTGCCATCTTGGCTCCGTCCCCAGACAACCTTTTTTTCAAAGACAGCAGAGAAAGAAAGAATGAGTTAAGAAGCTGAGAAATTTTAAGGTAGTGGGACAGGAAGCTGAGGAATCTCAAAGCCATGGCCTTGATCTTTTCAGCAAAGTAGGGGATGAGGTCATCTGATGAGTGAAAAAGCAGAATGTGGATTAGATTAGGGGCTTGAGCAGACGTTGAAAGGTTTAGAATAGTTGTAGGCACTGAGATATAGAATCTACAGGAGGAAAATAAAAGGATTTTTCAGCAACACTGAACACCCAGTTGAGGTTATGTACTATACATTGATACTAAATGAAATCATCTCTACTTTTTAGACTTTCTCCACTAACTGTTGGCTTCCTGTGAATAGGATCAGAAACAAATTATTATGAGATCAATGATGGAAGGTAAAAAGGATGAACAATTCTAGGAGGATAGTTATCAAATTATTGAAGTGGCTATGGGATTAAAGTAAGGAAATAGACTAGTAAGGCGATAAATGAGGGAGATAGAATATTTACATATATATGTATATGTAGCACATAGGTTCTATGTTCTAATTCCTTACCCTCACTCACACTGGCAGGATAGATCCTCAAAGGGTGATGGGTTACTATTCCCTTTAGGATCCTAGAAGTAACCTTGATGAGTTGGCTATGTCTAATACCATCACTCATGAAATGCCATCCAATGTCTTTTTCCCATTATCATTTAACCAATAGGCATCTCCCTAATATCAATTAACTGACATTAATTGACTTTTACAAAGGGATATTTACTGAGAAGGTACAGCAAGATATATTAACAACATCCCACTTCAGGAGCACACACTCTCCTTTATATGCCTCAGTCTCTGGCAAAAGTAGGCTCAAATTTAAAGCAGTTGCTATAAAACATTATCTCCCTCTCCACTTGGGGGGGTGGGGTGGCATGTGACACTTCTTTGTCCTAGGAGTCATTTTCTTCCTTGAGAGAGTTTCCATCAAGTTTATTTCTAGGTGTAGAATGGTTGATGGATTAGTTGTTTATCTGGGATGGGATAAAAACAAGGGATGGCAAGTATTTCATTTTGGATAAAATGAAGAGTTATGAATTCAACCCCAGAAAGATATGTTGGAACCAACCTATGAAGGACTTTAAATGACAGGCGAAGGAGTATATGCCATATTCAGTAGGCACTAGGGAACCACCAAAGGTTTTTAGGTATGAGTGATTTGATCACAATGTTCCCTTAAGAAGATTTCTTGGGCAGCACTGGTAAGGATAAATTGGAATAGGAAGAAACTAGAAGTAGAGAGACTAGGTAGGTATTAGACACTAGGTATTATAACAGACCAGGTGAGAAATTATAGGGACTTGAACTGGGCGTAGTTGGAGGAGAAGTTGAAAGGAGGGGTCATATCCAACAAATATTCCAGGGATAGAATTTAATTTGGAATAGATTAGATGTGGAAAATAAAGAAAAGAAAACAAAGATAACTCCAAAATTTTAAGCATCAGTGACTAGGGGGATGGTGGTGTCATCCAAAATAAAAAAAAAAACCAGACAGATGATGGTCAGGTTTGGTAAGCAGGATTGAAATGGGCAGTTTGGTTTTTAATGTTGTTTGAGGTATCTACCATATAAAAAACAGTGCCTGTTTAGGGTAGCATAAGTTTATTGATTGCAACTAGGAGATGCAATACAAAGAACACTGGTCTTGGAATCAGGGAGACTTATCTTCATGAGTTCAAATCTGGCCTTGGACACTAGCTGTGTGACCTTGGGCAAGTCACTTAACCCTGTTTGCCTCAGTTCCTCATGTGTAAAATGAGCTGGAGAAGGCAATGGCAAATAACTCTAGTATTTTTCCAAAAAAACCCCAAAAAACCGAAATTTGGTCACAAAGAGTCAGACCTGACTGAAATGACTGAACAATAACAATAACAACGAAAGTTCCATAATTAGATTTCTTCCCCCAAAATAGTTATTGAATCTCAAAAACCTCCTGTCTTCATTGTTCTTTTAAAAATTAAAATATATTCTTTATTAAAATAGTACTATTTTTATTAGTACCATTCATTATATTTTATAGTACTATTTTACATATTTTATAGTACTATTAATTATATTAAACTCTTTAAGTTTATAATAGAGTAAGTACAAGGAGGAGCAAGACTTAAACACATATAACTAGCCAAAAGTAATTAGTGACATCTCTGGACTAATTCTCAGAATACCGTTTTTAAATTCATAAAACAAAATACATAGGGATACAAAAGAAACCAACTATATTGAAATAATTGTTCTAAAATTTTTTCTAAAAAAGTTTATGGATCCCCTGAAATCTGCCTATGGTCCATAAACACTAGGTTACAAACTCTTCTAAACTTTTGGTACTTTCCCAAAAGTTATCCCTGGGCAGCGCTCTTGTATGTACTACACTTCCTTCAGTTTAGAGTTCTTATTAAGTCCTAGAGGCAGCTCCCTAGAATTCTATGTCCTTTTACATTTGAAAGGAAGGGCTCTCTAATTTTTTTCCCCAATCTTTTCTTTTTCTGCATCTCTTTATGAATCTCATAATTGCCTTAAAGTCCCCAGAAAAAAAAAAAGGCAGAATTTTCTTATGACTAACTCTCTTCCAATTAGAGAGTGACTATTCCTTGGGATCTACTACTAGTAACTAATTCTGCTAACAAATGTTTCAGGTTCTACTAGCATTAATAAGCCATTGAAAGGGGTTATTTTGTTCAACTTCTGCAGTTCTTAGCGTTTTAAAATTTAGTTTTGCTTGGTATGGCCCAAGGGTGAAACCAAGTTGCTTTTGTAATTACTCATTATTGCTTGGGAGACTTCTGCAATTCACTTCTCTCATTTTAACCAAGCACAGGAAATTAAGAAGGTCATGAATGAGAGAGAGAGAGAGAGAGAGAGAGAGAGAGAGAGAGAGAGAGGAGGAGAGAGGAGGAGAGGGGGGGGGTAGAGAGAGAGACAGAAATTCAGATTCTAGCAGTTCATTTCCTAGTTGATCAAAAACAGTTCACGAACTTCCCAATATACTGGGACGCTCTTTGAAAGTGAAGTGTCTGTCTCTCCAGTAATGTGGAAAGAACTTAAGATGAGTATTGATAAGAATGAAGACAATTTACAGAATGTTTCTCTTTTCATCTCTCTCTACACTCTGTGACCTCATCAGTTCTAATAGATTTAATTATCATCTTAATGTAAATGATTGCAGGTCTCTATATTCAGGCCGAGTCTCTCTCTGAGTCCCAGTTTATATTACCAAGTACATGTGGAACATTTCAAACTGGATGCCCCAGAGACACCTCAAATTTAATATGTTCATGACAGAACTCATTGTTTTTCTACTCAAACCCACTCCTCTAGTTGATGTTTCCCATTTCTATTAGGGACACCGCTGTTGCTTCAAATCTCACGGTTTCATAAATAACCCCAGTTATCCTCAAATGGCACAGTAGATACAGCCCTAGGCCTAGAGTCCAGAAGACTTGAGTTCAATACAGACCAAGTCACTTAACCTCTGCCTGCCTTGGTTTCTTCAATGCTAAAATAGGGATAATGACAGCATCTGATTTTCCCAGGGTTGTTTTGAGGATGAAATGAGATATTATTTGGAAAGTGCTTAACACAGTACCTGGTACATAGTAGGTGCCTAATAAATCCTTGTTTTCTTTCCCCTTCCCCCCTTCTCTTCCTTTACATATCCATCTGCACAACTGAAAATATCTTTCAGTTCTGTGAGGCATCCTTTCAGACCTTTCAGTGTCTGTGGGGCAGCCAGTTTGAAATGTTTCGTATGTACTTGGTGATAGAAACTGCGACTCAGAAAGGGACTTGGTCTGGATACAGAGTCCTGAAATCATTTACATCAAGATCATAATTAAACCCACAAGAACTGATGAGGTCACAAAGAGAGTGTAGAGAGAGATAAAAAGAGAAACATTATGTAAATCGACTGTATTCCTATCGATACTCATCTGAAGTACTTTCCACATTACTGGAGAAACAACCACTTCAATCACTTTTAAAGAATGACCCATATCCTCCCTATATCTGGCCTGGAATATTACAATAGCCTGTTAATAGGTCTTCCTGCTTCAACGCTCTTGCCACTCCAAGGCATCCTCCACACAACTACTAAATGGATTTTAAAAAAATATTGGATCTGACCATGTCTCTTTCCCACATGATAAATCCATTACTCTCCATTGGCTCCAGGATAAAAGATAAATATAAATTCCTCTGTTTGTCTTGAAAAGCCCTCATAGCTTGGTTCTACCTGCCTTGACAGACTTCTTGTTCATTACCCCTGTTTTCACATTCTACGGTTAGGCCAAACCGTCCCTCACACACAGCACTCCATCTCTCATCTCTGTCTTTGCCCTGGACTCTTCAGTGTTTCAAATGTCCTCTTCCTCCTCACCAACACCTCATGGAAGATCTTGTTTCTTTCAAAACACACCTCAAGCATTGCTTTCCACTCAAAGCCTTTCCTGATCTCTCTCCCAACCCTGTTAATGCTCTCCCTTCCTAATATATATGTACGCACACATATGCGTGTGTGCCCAATGCGTAGCGAGCATTTAAGGAATGCTTGTTGATTGATTGGCTCATATAAACGCCACATACCTATTAATACTTGGAAAAAGCAGGTAGACAAGTGCTACTTTAATGTCAAGTTGTATGAAGAAGTTAAGAAGCCTCTGATTGTCATTAATGGAGAAGAAGGTAGAGAGAATTAGAAGGACAGAGCTGGCTTTTCATCCTTTTTCTCCTCTATCTATAATTCAATATAGACTGTTGTTAAATTATATATACATAATATCATATAAATTATATTATATATTACATATATTATATATGTATATATGACATTGATTCATTGCTGCATTTATATTTATAGCTACATAAGACATTGGTTCCCTGCCTTTAAGAAAATTATTATTTTGGGGCGGGGGGAGGTAGGAGATGCATAGAGAATATGAGATTTAAAACCAGACCTATTATTTCACTGGTAGAGGAAACTACCCTTGAGAAAAACCCTTCTACGAATGCAGAACTGCAACTGACAGTCTTAGATAGTTGCTTAAGGACACCTAGAGATTGTCAGAGTCTATCTTACTTCAGAGTAGTGACTAATGGCCCCAAGGAGGGCTAAAACCCTGCTTGAGTGGGGAGGGTACGAACTAATCATAATAATTATTGAGTATGTTTGAGTACAACTCCTGCCGAAATACTTTCACTTTTTTTCCAATGAAAGTAATGTTCAAATCAAAATTAACAAGAGTGAAATTAATAGTAAATTTTCTCCAACTGACAGTAGATGCAGCACAATGATTATTATAATGTTATTTCTGAATAAGGTCAAACTTGAAACCAAATTGGTATGACCTGCTATCATCTCTGTCAGTTAATTTTAACCTGATAAAGCAGCTGCGTTGTTTTGTCAGACTTTTTGTTGCACATGTAAAGTATGTAAAATTGAAGCTAAACAATCTTTGTGTGGAAGTTTAAAGTACCACATTTCTCAACATCATTCATTCATCTCAATGGCATGGAGAACAAATATAATGAACTGGTTTAAAAAAAAAACCCAAAACCACAACTCTAAAAAAATTTTAAAATAACTCAAGAACATTAATAGATAATCATTTATAATTTTCAACAATTAAATTTAAATTTAACTGTTTTTTATTTTTATTATCTCTAATTTTTTAATTAAAATTTTATTCCAAAAAATAAATCATAGTTGATTTGACTCTATCATCCAACATGTTACCCATCCCCCAGCTCTGTGCCGTCTGACAATTTGACAAGCATGTCTTCCATACTTTTACACAAGCCACTGATAAAAATGTGAAACAGAGTAGGACTGAGCAGAGATCCCTGAAATATTCCACTACAGACGTCTTTCTTGGTTGACACTGAACCATTAATAACTACTCTTTGGTCAAGCCATCCAAACATTTCTCAATCCACCTAATCTTGTTGTCATCTGGTCAGTATCTCTCTGTATTGTTAACAAGCATAGTATGAGAGGCTTTGTTAAATGCTTTGTTAAAATTCGGGTAAACTTTCTATAACTGGTGGGTTCCCAAAGACTGGCTTCAATTATGAAGGCATCGCAATAATAACAGCCTCCACTGAGGAACCTTGGAACAGTTACATTTTGCTTGTTTCTAGTTCTTCACTAGAGGTTTTAAGTTCCTCTGCTGTCAGCAAATTAATAATGAACATAGGATAACAGGTTTACTAGAGGGCATGCAAAAAACAGGACTTGTCCTTAAACCCAGTTATTAAAGAATTGTTATAGCTCCCCATATCTTGAATGGCATTTTCTTTTCCTTCACTAAAGGTTGTTACAGTTCCCCAAAATTCACAACATTGACAAGGTAACAATGTCCCCATATCATGAGTTGGGTTCGAGCCTTTTGCCAAAGAGCTGAGTCTGTGTCTTGCTGCTCATTACTTCCTTAGAAGATACGCTTGTTCCTTGCTCTGGTGTTTGCTGCCTTGTTCCCAGCTTCTGACCAACACCACCACTGCTCTTCAGCCCTATGGTTGTCCTGGCTTTTGCAGACTCAGGCCAGGCCTAGGAATCTTTGGCCCTTACCCAGAAGCTGTTGCCATTTTCTGTCCCTTGGTGACTTTGTCACCGGTAGCGCCTTCTTCTTCATCCTGTGCATGTACCAGAATTTTCTCATGCTTTTTTGATGTTATAGAAAATGCTTGAATCCTTTTGGCCATCCTCCAGTGGTATTATGGGAGAAGACTGCTCAGACAGTTTTTCATGCACACTCACTACCTATGTACATAGCATTTCCCTGATCTACTCGCTTATTAACTCTGCCAGAAGAGGAAATGAGGTTTGCATGTCAGGAGTAGTTCTTGGTGAAGCCATGTTGATTTTTTGTGATCACCATCCTTTTTGTAGATAATCACTAACTATTCTTTAAGAACTAATTTTGGAATTTTCTATTCTACTCCCTTTTTGCTGAAAATCTGAACATCTGCCATTCTTCATTCCTAAACACCTCCCCCATTCTCCACGATCTTTTTTTAAAGTAAAATTTTGTTGACATCTTTTGTTTTCACCTAAATTTCCCTGTATATCCCTGTTCTTCCCTCTGTTCCAGACAGTCATCCCATATGAAGAAGAATTTTTTAAAGAGAAAAAGAAAAAAAAAGCTGAAGATAAACCACCAGGAAAATGATTTGCACACAAAAAAGAAATCTGGAAATATATTTGATATTCCACAGACATGGACTTTTCACCTCTGCAAAGGAGGTAAGTGGAGATGTCTTTGCATATCTCTTCTTTGAAGCCACACTTACTATTTTTGTACCTTTCCATCTATACTGTTTTCATTGTGTGAATTGTTTTCTTAGCTTTGCTTGCTTCATTTTATATCAGTTCATATAAGTTTTTCCATGCTTCTCTGTTTTCATTATATTAATAATTTCTTACATATCCAGCATTTCTTACATTCACATTCATTTATCACAATTTGTTTAGTTATTCCTCAATTGATAGGTATCTACTTTGTTTCCAATTCTTTGCTATCATAAAAAGTACTATTATAAATATTTTTGTTGTATGTTTGTGTATATGGGGACTTTCTTCTTACTAATGGCTTCCTAGTGGTATAAACCCAGCAATATGATCTCAGGTTATAAGAGTATGGACATTTTAATCTCTTTAGTTAAATAATTCCAAATTGCTTTCCAAAATGGTGGTTTCATTTCACAGCTCTATTAACAATGTATTGGTGTGCCTGTCATTCTAGAACCACTCTAACATTGACCATTTCTATCTTCTGTCCTTTTTGTCAATTTGCTGAATATAGGGTCAAATTTCATGGTTGTTTCGATTTGCATTTCTTTTATTATTAGTTATTTGGGACATTCTTTTATATGGCTGTTAATAGTTTGCATTTCTTCTTTTGAGAACTGTTTGTTCCTATCTTTCAAGCACTCATTTTGGAAAATGAATGGCTTTTGGTATGTATTTCTGTTAGTTGTCTATGTATCTTAAATACCAAACCCTCATAAATTTGATACAAAGATTTTTCCCCTGACTTGACCATTTTCTTCTTATCCTAGATGCATTAATTTTATTTGGAGAGAATCTCCATGATCTTTCAAAAATCACTAATTTAGTAATCATTTCTATCAGCTCTTTCATCAATTAAGGATGTAGGATACAGGCCAGGTGACTTGAACTTATCAAGGGCAATAAGTACTCTCTTCCTTTTTCCTTGTTTACCTTGCATTTGAATTCTACATTAACCATTTTCTCTCTTTTCCAGTCCCAAATATATTCATTATGGCAGAAAAAAAACCGTAAGTAAAATAAGAATTGTATAGCTCTACCTTCTCTCTTGTGTCCCATTACTGGTGATTGTGGTTAGTGATGGTAGCCCTCCTTTGAGCTTCTTCTCCTCTCTAATAGAGTTTTCTAAAGAAGCCCTATTTTTTTGTCCTTAAGATTACTTACTGGGGCAGCTAGGTGGTGCAATGAGTAGAGCACTGGCCCTGGAGTGAAGAGGACCTGAGTTCAAATCCAACCTCAGACATTTGACACACTTATTAGCTCCTTGACCTTGGGCAATTGCCCTACCTTCCCCCCTCAAAAAAAAGTTAAAAAAAGATTACTTACTACCTTCAGTTTTAGCTCTCCTGACACTATTCTTACAAGATTAGAGCGGATTTTTGTGTTTATCCTGTTATTCAGCCTTGCTTCTCTTTTCTGTATGTGTCTTTTAGAAGTCTCTATTGGTTTGTGAGTTCCCTGAACATCCATCCACATCAATCTCTTTAAGCTATTTCCTCTTTTTTTCCTCATTGAAATTGTTTCTCTTTCTGACTGCAGAATTTCATTTATTAAGAACTTATTATTCTTCCTAAGCTGACTTCCCTATGGAATTTTAGTCCCTGGAATCTCACCCATGCTTTCTTTCTCTGCATACCTTGATATCTATTCTCCCCCAACTGAGGAGTATGACTATGACAAACTTTCCTTTCCTCTCTGTCACTGTTTCTAATGTAGATTAGTCACTTCCTCCCAAGGTTCCCATCCTTTCTGCTTGATAATTAATTCCTCCATGTTGGTGAAAATCAAGCCCTCAAATAACAGTGTTTTTTATTGGTTCCTCTACTTTTTTAAGGATCAAATTATCATTAAGCCCAGCAAAAGATGAGGGAACCTCTTGAGAAACATTGGGAAATAAGTGCAAATAGATAAGGTAGGATCTGGATATGTAACATATTCTTAATGTGATAAGCAGTGAGGAGATATAATAAATGCATGATGAGTGCTGTGACATAGTGAAAGTAGAAAACACAAAGTTAAGTTTGGCAGCAGAGTACGGATGAATTAAAAAGAAGGAAATCAGTTAAAAGGTTTTTGCAATAGTCTATAAATGAGGCAGTGAAGACAGTGGTCTTCAATACATGGCAGGAAGAGGGAATCTATGATGTTCTTCTAAGAAGCTGCCTTCCACTCCCCGGATTTGATGCATAAGAATACTGAGAAGCTGTGTTTGGTGGTTGAAACTCCTGGGTCTGTTATAATTTTAATCAATATGGTAGCTTTGTGAAGCAGAAAATGGCCCTGAATTTTAAAGAGCGGAGCAGGGTTTTGTTCAAAATTTGATTAGTTTTCCACTTTTGATGTCACAGGCAAGAATGTTCCAATCAGCTAGGATGTGAGACATTTCTAGCATGAAATATTCCTGGCAGACTCCAGAAGAATGAAGGGGGAGCCAGACAGGATATGGGGATGTGGCTAGGGCAGAGATGGCAGGCCAGAGGAAATCTAGGCATTCCACAACCCCCAGAAAACAGAGGTTTTCCAGACTATAACAGTAATAAAGGAAAGGCAGAAGTAAAAAAAAAAAAAGGGCTAAGTTTCAAACCAGACAAGAGGTGAGAAATGCATGGCACAATAAAGAATATTGAAGAGAAAAATAGATTTAGGTTCCAATGAATTGCCACTAATTCTTAGATGAATCATTGTCTTTTGAGGGTGAGAATCTCAAAAGTAGATGAGGGTTGATGAGTGCGGTGGAGCACCAGAAGCCAGATGCTCAAATAATTCTTCTTCCCATCTCTACCCCCACACACACCCCCACCCACACACCCGCACCAGTTTTAGAGTGAAATATAGGGGGAAAGGGAGGAAATTGTGAGAGTAAATATGGCAATGATCATGAAAATCAACTCATCTATTTACATTTAAGGAACTGAAGCATGAGAATAGTGAGCGCGCACACACACACAAAATTGAAATCTTAGTATGTGAAAACTCCGAAAATAGTCATTCGATCTAAAAGTTTCAAGTTAAGATTTTCTTTTTTAACCTTCCTGATCAGATCGTATAGGCCCTATAGCATAGCATTTCTTACATAATGCTGATTGCATTGAGCTTTAAAAAGTGAAACTGTTCTGACATCACAGTCAATTTGGTTTTTATAACTGCATGAGTAAAATCCAATGTTCACAAATAGGAGAGCCATGAATGACTAGTTGAGATATAAAATCAGCATATTTCAGAATTAGTAATATAAACATTGTCATTTTAGAAGTGATATGCTATCCTTCAAAAAAAAAAAGACTAGAGAAGAAACAATACCCCTCTCCAAATAAATACCGGGCTTAAAATTCCGAGAATCAAAGAAAAGGTTAGCAAAATTAGGAGCAAAAAATGAAGAATAAAGGAAGTTATTAGAAACTAGTCTGTTTACTTATATGCCGATAACCTAGATGAATGGATGAATTCTTACAAAAATATAAAATGCCTGGAAAAACATAATAAGAAATAGACAATTTAAGGAACCCAATCTCAGGGGGAAAAAATTGAACAAGTCATAAATGAGCTCCCAAACGGCATGGAGGAGGGGGAGAATCCATACTCTGGATCACATGGATTTACAAGTGAATTCTATCAAATATTCGAAGAGCAATTAATTTAAGGATTACATATACTGTTTGCAAAAATAAGAAAAGAAAGGATTCAACCAAATTCCTTCTTTAATACAATTATGTTCTTACTTCCTAAAGCAGGGAGAATCAAAAAAGAGAAAGAAAGCTATAGACCAGCAATTCTTAACTTGGAGTTGATGAATTTGTCCTCTAAAAATTTTTTTGATAACTGTATTTCAGCGTAATTGGTTTCATTTGTAATCCTGTGTATTTTATTTTATAGATTTAAAAACATTATTCTGAAAAGGAGTCCATAGGCTGCACTAGATTGACAAAGGGATCCATGACACAAGGTTTAAGAGCCCCCACTACAAATCAATATTTCTAACAAATATTGATGCAAAAATTTTAAATAAAATATGAGCAAGAGTCTATAGCAACAAATTACAAAGATTACATACTATGACCATTTTGGAGTTAAGCCAGAATTGAAAGTTGGGTTTAATATTAAGAAAAACGTCAACCTAATAGATCATATTGATAACAAGAACAGTACAAACCATATCAATAGATGAAAAAAAAAAGCTTTTGACCGTACACAGTACCCACAGCAGTTAAAAACACTAGAACACAGAGGGTGAAATGAACCTTTTCTTAGCCACTTGTATCCATTTAGATACCAAGATACAGGAAAAGAGTGGTCAGATAGGAGGAGAATCAGAAGAGGGTGGTGTCCTGAAAACCTAGAGAGACGGGGATTAAGGAGGAGAAAATGACTAACAGCGTCAAAGACTGCAGAGAGCTTAAGGAGAATGAGGATTGAGAAAAGGTCAGTGGATTTGGCAACTAAGAGATCATTAGTAACTTTGGAAAAAGCAGTTTTGGCAGAACAGTAAGGCCAGATTGTAAGGGGTTCAGAAGAAAGTGAGAGGAGGGGAAGCAGAGGCACCCAATGTAGATGGCATTTTCAAGAAGTTTTGCTACAAAGGACAGCAGAAATATAGGACAATGGTTAGCAGGGATGGAAGGACCAAGTGAAGGTTTTTTCAGGATAGGGGAGAATGTTTGTAGGCAGTAGGAAATGAGCCAATAGAGAGGGAGAGATTGAAAATAAGTAAAACAAAAGAGGGATGACAGAGGGGTCAGTCTGTTGGAAGAGTTAGGATGGAAAGGGATCACTTGAACAAGTGGAGGTGTTATCCTTGGTAAAGGGTAAGGCCACTTAGTCATGTGAGACAGAGGTGAAGGAGGAGAAAATGACAGAAGGCATCTGAATGATACAAAAATGAGAAAGAAGAGGGTCCTTACAGTGAAGGACCTCAATTTTTTTCCTGTAAAATGTGAGACAAAGTTCTCAGCTTAGACAGTAGGGAAAGGAGAAGCCATGGGAGGTTTGAGGCAGAATGCAAAGGTTTGGAAGAGTTTCTGTGGCAAGTGGGACAGTGAGTTGATAAGGGAGGTTTAGTAAGATTGTTTAGCAGCAGTGAGGGCCCAGTTAGAAGTTATGCAGCATAATTTTGCAGTGGACCCAGTCAGAATGGATTCAGCAGTATTTGTGCAAAGGCTCCTCCTTAGACTCTTCCTCAAGGCCCTCCCTAAACCCCTTCTCTAGTCACCCCAGACCACCCCTCAATCCCTCTCACAATCTTTGTGTATATAATCTCTATCTTGCCTCCATAAAGGTGCTCAGATTCAATCTAGCTCAGTAGGGTGAATCTGGCCTGCTGGTGAAAACAGGCATCACAAAGGGTGGGATTTCTTAAGACAACCCATTATGGCAAACCCTTAATAAACTTTGTCTTTTCCCTTGGCTGAGAAGGCTTGACTCTAATTCTTTCAGCAGGAGCCGGAGTATCTGTACTTTGGGGTGTTGAGCATGAGCATCCCTCAACCCCAGACCTCTTCAGTTGGTTCCCTGACCAGGAATACTGCTAATTTCAAATTCTTCTCCAGCCAAGACTGAAGGTATGTGGGCCTCCCCCTCTCCTAATCCCCTTCTCTCTCTCCAAGCATTTTGGAGGTGCTTTTCAGGCCTGACCTCAGCAGGTCCCAGTAGGTCAGACTGTCTTGTTGTACTCAGTCTGATGCTCTCAGGTGGTTCCTGGTCCAGTGGCTATATTGGAGGCCATGGACCTAGACATGGCTTCTGAAGCATGGAGGACATGGATGGATGCACCATCCAGAAGCATATGCCAGATTATTTCAATTCTTTTGGCACTAGGGAATTGGGAAACTCCAGCAGGTATGTCCTCGTGGGTTCTTTGTCTTGTTTTATTTTGTTTGTCTCTCTACACTTACTTCTAAATTCTCCTTTACTACAGAGGAAGAGACTTCCAGACCAAAGGCCCAAAATGGGTCAATCCCTTTCAATTCCTTCAATTCAATTCAATTTCTCTAAAGAACTTAAAAAGAACCCTGTCCTCAGAAAAGGTTGCAGGATGTTTGTAGCTAGAGCTGCCCCACAAAGGGGCAATGGGGGTGAACAGGACATTTTGGATGACCCCCTTCTTATGGCCCCCAGGGCTTTGGCCCTTCCCCCATTGGCAACCCCTGCTCAGGTCCCAGCCAAGGGTCTTGTTGAGATGCCTCCGTCTGTGGCCCCTTTCCCCCAAGGGACCCCTATTCAGGTTCTGGCCTCATGGCCTGCCTCTACTGCAGGCCCCGAAATATCTATCACCATGGGCCCTACCCCCGAGGCAACCCATACTCAGGTTCAAGCCTCGGGTCCTGCCCCCACAGCAATATCTTCTCCCTTACCCCCTCTCTCTGAGGTGGCACCCACTTGGGTCTCTGAGGTATCTTCCCCTCTGACCCCTGTCCCTCCTCAGGCATCAACTGATTTTCTCCCTTGTCAGCCTGATCCCCTGCAGTTCAGCCAGCACTGCCCAGCCCCTCCCTCACAAGAAGTGGGACTTCCTATATCCCTCCCCAAGCCTCAGTATTCCCAGCTCCTTCAAGGCTTTTTCCCCTGAGGGAAGTGCCTGCCTCACCCTGTGGGACAATCAGGGTACATGTTCCATTCTCCATTTCAGATCTCATTCAGGTTAAAGAGAAACTAGGGAGATACTCAGAAGACCCCACTAAGTTTACTGAGGGTTTTAGGGATCTGTCTCTGCAATTTGAGCTTTCTTGGGGTGAATTGCACATTCTCTTCTCTATCTGTTGTACCACTGAGGAGAAGAGAAGAATCTGGGAACATGCCCCAAAATTTGGGGATTGTTTGGCTAGTGCTAACCCCATAAAATACCCCCCCCGGAACAGCTGCTGTTCCCACTAGTGACCCAGGATGGAATTATCAAAAGAATGAGGATAGAGAAAAGAGAGACCATAGGGTAATTTGCCTGTTAGAAGGCCTAAGAACAGAATTTAAAAGCAGATAAATATTGAAAAAATTAGGGAAATTACTCAAGAAGAAAAGGAAAACCTTGCCCTTTTCCAAAACCAGCTAGTAGCAGCTATTAAGAAGTATACAAATTTGGATCCTGATTCTGTTGAAGGGGCAGCGATCCTTAGCATGTATTTCATTAATCAGTCTGCCCCAGATATTAGGAGGAAACTGCAGAAATTGGCAATGGGACCCCAAACACCTCAGTCCCAATTACTGGACATGGCCTTTGGAGTGTTTAACAATAAAGACTTGTTTGCAGCAGAGGAAAGAAAACTCAGGGAAAGGGCTAGAGACAGAGAACATGCTCTATCCTTGGCTGCTGGCATGGCCAGGAAAAGACCCAAGGAGTGCCCTTCCAGGGAGCCCCCTTGGAGGAAGCCCGGCAGTGTGGGCCATGGGGAAATCTGCTTTCAATGCCACAAGGAGGGTCACTGGTCCAAGGAGTGACCCTCTAGGGCGCCCCACTGGAGGAAGCCTCCAGGATCCACAACTCCAGGACCGGGCCCAGCATGTAACCTGGAGGAACATTGGAGGAAGGATTGTCCCCGAGGTTGGAAAAGTGGTAGAGCCTCCTCCCAGAACCCTGTCCTCCAGTCTTCTGAAGACTCGGAGGGAGGGGAAAGCCTGGGGCTTGGCAGTGCTTCCACTTTCTCCACCTCTCTCAAGGAGCCCTGAGCAAAATTGAGGCTCACAGCTATGTTCTCTTGTTTTAACTAATTGCTCTGGCCCTACACATCCCTCGACCTATAGGGTCATGGCCATCAAGGATCTGTTGTTTGAACACTCCTTCCTTACACTCTCCTCTGGCCCTGGCCCCTTGTTGGGAAGGGATCTGATGGTGAAATTGGGGAGCCAATTTTCTCTAGTTAAACCTCCCATCTCCCCCTTCCCTCTGCTCACCAGACCTCCCCACGGTCCCCCAGAAGTGTGGGAGACAGTCAGGCCAATTGTTTGGGATCAGAGAATTCCTGGGAAAGCTACTCACGCCACCCCAGCCCTTATTCACCTCAGAGATTCTAATGTGTTCCCCAATCCCTGTCAATATCCAATTAAGCCTCAGGCTTGGGAAAGACTGTAACCATTAATTGAAAGATTCTTTAATCGTAAAATCCTTGTCCCTTGTCAATCTCCTTGCAACATTCCAATCTTTCCCATAAGTAAGCCTAATGGAGAGTACCGAATGGTTGTAGATTTCAGGGCTGTTAATGAAGCTGTTATTCCTATGAATTTGCCACAACCCATATTGGGGTACCCAATGATTTTCCACCCTGGACCTCAAAGATGCCTTTTTCTGTATACCTTTGCACACAGACTCACAATTTATTTTTGTCTTTGAATGGATACTTCTAGGGGAATCAAGTTCATGTCAGCTAACATGTGCAGTTTTGCCCCAAGGGTTTCAAGATAGTCCTCACTTATTTGGCCAGACTTTGGGAAAAGATTTAAGGGATCTGAAATTAGCTGACAGTAGCTTAATTCAGTATGTGGATGATATTCTTATTTGTAGCCCCACCTGGAAGGCTTCTTTGGCTGTCAGACCCTGACCAAGTCACTTTACCCTGTTTGCCTCAGTTTCTTCATCTGTAAAATGAGCTGGAGAAGGAACTGGCAAACCATTCTAGTATCTTTGCCAAGAAAACTCCAAATGGAGTCACAAAGAGCCGGACAAGACTAAAATGAATGAACAACAGCATTGTATGTGGTATTGCATTTTTATTTTTTGTTAAACATTACCTAATTAGATTTTATTCTGTTTGAGAGAGACACTCATTTGACACCTCTAGGTAAGGGATAGTGAGCTAGTCTTAGAGTCAAGAAAACTTGTTTCAAGTCCTGCTTTTGACATAAATTGGCTGAATAGCCATGAGCAAGTCATTTAATCTCGTGTCCAACTTTCAGGCTATAAATTGCAGAACACATGCTTAACTGTTTTGATAAAGGGAGTTTTCTCCCTGCAAGTTCCCTCTACCAGTGAAATCATAGACCATGGAAAACAATCCAGCAAAACTGACAGTATGACAATGTTGTCTGCCAAGGGAGACTGGCTAATTTAAAACCCAGTCTATCTTCTTTTACTAGCCTGCATAAGGAGGCTTGAGATCTCTCTTATTTTGATTGATTATATAAAAGACACCAATATTATTGTCATTGGACACTTCCGGGTGGAAGGAAAGCCCCAAAGTCTAAAGTTTAGCTCCTCACTGGAGAGTCATTTTTGGTAAATACATCCCTAGAGAGATATAACAGAGGCATATTGCCAAATATCATGGTTTAATCATATGAAAAGTGTACTTAAACACCCACATTGTGCCAGCTAGGGAGAGACCAGTGGGCACGATGTAGTAAAAAAAATCCTTCGTGGCAGTATTTTCTAGTGCAAGAGTTGCTAACTTTTGGGTTGGTTGGGTTTTTTTGTTTGTTTTGGGGGGTTTTCTTGTGCAATGGAGCCCTCTGACAGTCTAGTGAAGCCTCTGAACACTTTCTCAGAATGTTTTTTTAAATAATTGAAGGAAATATTAAGTTTCAGTTAGAGGTTAGTAAAAATAAGGACGTAATTTTTTCCCCAAGTTCCTAGACTCCCTAAAATCTATGTATGGACTCCTTGAACATCTATGGATACCAGTGAAGAATCACTCTTCTAGTGGTATTTGTGTACTTTGCTTTTGCTTGAAAGGACCTCCAATATGTGTCTTCCCCAAAGTAAAGGACCCAGATCAGGCATTTGATGATTTGTGAATAAGGATTGTAGGTTACATTCTTAAACTGAGCAACAGATCCATTCCTATGCCAGCCAAAGTGGGAGGTGACTTAACTCTTCCATATCTAAACTTCAGAGTGGGGTTACCTACCAGATGAGCCCTCCTGAAAATAATACATGCCCTCAAGGTGAACAACTACCTCTCTCTTTTATCATTGTCTTGAGATTTGAATTCTTTATTTCCTGTGTTAAAGCGCTGTCTGCTCTTGCCCTTGTTCTTGCACAGAACAAACCACCGACAGAAACCGATGGCAGATTCTGGATCAGTATGGAGTAGTCTGGCAGCTTAAAAGTTTGTTAAAGCCCAACAGGGTCGTTCTTGACACTACTAGTGACCATGCAGGAAATAAAAAGCGACCAAACAGGAAGTAGGTGGAGTAGACCATAGAGGCAGGAAATGTTTGAGTCTGGTGAAATTTCTGCCTATCCACAGAACACATTATTAGTGCCAGGTAATACATGTGCAAAGAAGGAAAGAAAAGTTCTCAACAAAGTAAACAGATAGAGGAGCTGTTATTTCTCATCATAGTGGTAATTGCCTAAGTCAAAGAATGGGCCTCTACTGCTAAGTGTTTCCTACAAAGAGCAGTTTATTTAAATTTTAGGTATTTAACCACCAGTAAGGGGGAGGAGGTGGGCCCAACTATCTATTAGAATCATTGTACTTAATTACATAGGACAAGCAGTTTTCCAGTTAAAGGACCCTGTATCATAAAACCAATTTATCAATTGGGTCAGAAAGCACAGTTTAGGTTCTTTATCTTGGCTTCAGAGTTCTTTTACTTTAGGTCAAACCACATGTGTATGTGGCAATTTGTTACAATTAGTTTCTTTTTCTTTCTGCAGAAAATAGATAAATATCTCCACCTTTTCATCCTACTCCAGAAATTCTATTTATAATAAACCATAATAAATATTTTGAGGTTTATGACAATATGCTATAAAAAATACCCGAAGTCTCAAGTTGGAAGCCTTGAAATTTCATAAGATCATAGATTTGGAGTTGGAAGGAACCGTAAGGGTCAACTGGTAGAATCTCTTCACTTTGAAGAAGCCCAGAAATGTTAGGCAATTTCCTCCAAGATCACACAGAAAGGGGGAGAACCAGCAAAATTCTCTTCACACCATTACTCTCTTCCTACCTCTTTAACTGTTCCTTCTTTGTCTACTGACTTTTTCTCCTCTTTCGCCTTCCACATGGGTGTACTACATGAACCTGCCCTTGGCCTTCTCTTCCTCTCCTGACGCATGTCTCTTCCTGTGGCTTCAGTGATCAGTCCTATACAGATGATTTTCAAACCTCTTTCTCCTCAACAACTCAACATCTCAGAGCTTCAATCTCATATTTGTAGGTGTCTATTGGAGATCTCTGCTAGGTCCTGCCAGCACCTCAAATTCAAACACACACCAGATTGAACTCATCACCTCCTCCTCAAAACCAGATGCTCTCCCTAGCTTTGATATTACTGTTATGATTCCATCATCCTCTCAGACACATAAGCTAGAAATCTTGGAGTCCTGGGATTTAGATCTAGAAGGTACCTTCAAGGCCAACCAGTCCAACTCCTTCATTTTACATAGGAGGAAAACCAGACTACAGACTACAGACTACAGAATGTGTAACCCCAAATCACATGGGTAATAATTTGAAACTAAACTTAATCCATTGATTCGTAATCAAGAACTCCTTCCATATCATATAGCTTAACTCTTTTCTCTCTTCCACCTCAATCCAAAAAGTGGTCATACCCCATGGATTCTAACTCACAGCACATCTTGCATCTGTCTCTTCTTTTCTATTTCCACTAATATCACTTTGGTCCAGGTTCTCATTGCCTCTCGGCTGGATTACTATGTCGTCGTTGTTCAGTTATGCCCGACTCTTATCGGCCCCATTGGAGATTTTCTTGGCAAAGATACTGGAGTGGTTTGCCATTTCCTTCTCCAACTTATTTTACAGATGAGGAAACTGAGGCAGATAGGGTTAAGTGACCTGCCCAGGGTCACACAGCTAATGTCTGAGGTCAGATTTGAATTTGGGTCTTCCTTACTCCAGATCCAGCACTCATTCTGTTGTGTTACCCAGCTGCCTTCTAGATTACTATGATAGTCTTTCAAGTCATCTTACTGCTACCAGTCTCTCTCTCTCTCTCTCTCTCTCTCTCTCTCTTTTTCTTCTCTCTCTCTTCTCTCTCTCTCTCTCTTCCTCTCTCTCTCTCTCTGTCTCTCTTCTGTATCTGTCTATGTATCTCTGATCCATCCATGAATTATCTTTCTAATGTGTCTCTAAAATCAAGTCTTCCTGCTTAGTTCTAAAAACCTTCAAAGATTCTCCATTGTCTATTCAATGAAGTATAAATTCCCTATCCTGGCATTCAAGGTGTGCCTAAATTTGTTTCCAAACTACTTCTACAGAGTTAACAAATACTAATCCTTTTGGCCTACTTTATGCTCTGGTCAAACTAGATGACTAATCATCGGCCATTCTCATTCTGTTCTTTCGCATTGTTCTTAATGCCTGGAATTTCCACCTGTTTAAATCTTTTCCTTCTTTCAAGGCCCAACTCAGGTACCACCTATCCTATCAAGTCTTTCTGGTTCCCTACAACTGAAAAAGGAGTATACATTCTCATGGAGTATACATTCCAATAGGGAAGATAACACGTAACTAGCTAATTCCTCCTGGTACTTTGTCTGGATCTCTAGGTTGCACTCATCCCATTCTGCCTTCTATTGTGGTTATTTGTACACATCTTCCTTCCCCTTCCACCCCCCTCCCCACCCCCGCCCCAGATGGAGCACCGGGCCTCGAGTATGGAAGATCTGAATTCAGATCCAGCCTCAAACACTTACTTGGGCAAGCTATTTCTCCTTTTTTGTTTTTACTTAATTACATGCCCTAGTATGTTGCCAGCCAACCAGAACAGAACTAAAAAGATGACTTGTTTTTATTAGTGATGAACTTCATGGTTTGCTTTTCTAACCACACTATTTACCTTCCTTTGGGCTAATCCAAATTATACACAAAACTAAATTGAATTGCCAAAAGAGATCATCTTTTACGTGCTAAGCTACTGCAAGAAAGAGGAGCTGACTCAAAATAGAGCAGCTTGCCTCAAAAACTAGTTCTTTCTCACTACTGGGTTTTGTTCCATCAATTGATCAATCAACCAGCATTCATTAAGTATTTACTATATGCCAGTCACTGTGCTAAGGGTAGGAGATACAAAGAAAATCCAAAAACAGTCCTTGCCTGTCAAGGAGCTTACATTCCAATGTCACTTGTTTGTGATGTAGATTCTTGGTCAGCTATAGGTTGGAGTCAATGGTATCAAAGCAAATAGAAGTAGATTCCTGCTACTTCATATTGACTTAGATAACCACAAATTAACTTTATCTATGTTGTATTGTGTCTTTATTTATTTTGTTAAAGATTTCCCAGTTACGTTTTAATCTACTTTGGACTGTACTGGGAGTTTTGCAGTGCCTTGTAGCTATGTGTTCTGAAACCTGTGGATTGGATTAACTCTGTATATGCCTTGAACATAGAGACTGTGTTTTTGTTTGTTTGTTTTTGTTTTTTTGCCTTTGTTTGTATCACCCAGATTTTGACACTTCTGGATTAGAAGATCTCTGAGGACTTTTCCTACTCCAGGATGCTCTGAAATTCATAATTTAGCCTAAAAGTTTGCTTTTCTTTCACCATGGCATAAGTAATTATATTTTCAAACCTGAAGAAATAGTGTTCACTGTTCTTCAGCATACTATTGGGTAATGTGCTCTGGTCTGTATTTTTCCAATTATTTTGATATCTTTTTGTTGAATGGGGAAATAAGTTCAAGGAAAATGTGTCACAGTGAAATAGATTTCTTACCATCTGACATCATAATTATAAAGCAATTAGCCAATAACTGGAGGTTGAAATCTGCTCCATTTCCTGCTTTGTGGCAAAAGAAATGGCAAATACAAAAATCCATTTTCAAAAGTTTATTGATGCTTTTTAAAGTCATTAGCCTGTATACTGTATTTCACACCTCCCTCCACAACTCTTCTTTACATAACAGGCCCAGATGACCTAACATAGAGGCATCCATGTGGGAAAAGACAGGAATCTACTTCTAGGAGAAGACAGTCTGCATTTCCCTACCTTGTGGGTGAGAACAGCTTCTTTCCACTGACCGCACAGCTAGAATGGGCTGAGTCTTTAAAACTACCAGACTGGGACAATCTTTCTGTTTTTCTGGTAGCATCTGAAGGGTAAAAGTCCTATTCTCCAATAGTATGGACACCACGAATTGAGCTAGGTAAGAGGAAAGATTACTTTCTCTTCTCCCCCTTTTAGAAAGGCCCTATGGCTCTAAGAGATGGGCTTGGGGTTTGGTCTGTTTTGTTCGTCCTTTTTTGGTTCTAGGTGAAGGCTGTGGGGTTCTTGGACCTAGACACAAGCCAAGGCAATCTTGAAGGCAGAGTCCCAGGTCGGATGGTGCTGCCAGCCCAGGAGGGAAGTCCTAATAAGGTAGGGTGCCAGAACTCAAGCCCAAGGTGGGCTTTGGATTTGGAAATTGGTGGAATACAGAGGAACTGAGCTAAACTGGGAACCTAATAATCCTCCTCCCCTCGCTAGAGAATGAGGTGATGTAAGTGAGGATTATGTCCTCCAGGTGTTTGCATATCTGTTTTTGTAGTACTTAGAAGTAAATATTCCTTGGTAAAAACTCATCTGATTATTAAATGGTTAAATGGAACTTGAGTGCAGGGGACCCCTAAAACTCAGGGGACACAATCAGTGGGGGATGGAGCCAATGGCAGATAGACAGATAGATACTCTCTAAGCCTTGTGTCTGTCTCTACATCTTGTATCTGTCTCTTCTTTTCCACTTCCACTAATATCACTTTGGTCCAGGTTCTCACTGCTTCTTGGCTGGATTACTATGTTGTTGTCGTTCAGTTGCGTCCAACTCTTATCATCCTTAAAGGTACCAGAGAATCTTAGGAGGAGGGTCGAACTGTAATATGCCTCGACTTTAGGCAGTGAGAGTCAGGGGAATCACTGTTACACTTAAACAAAAATTGCCCCTTCACCTCCTCTCATCTTCCCTGACTTTCTTCAAAATGTGACTCAAAGCCCACCATCTACAGGTCTTTCCCAATTCCTTCCCCAGCCCAGTAGCTAATGCTTTTGTCTTTCAGAGAAGCATTCATCCACTTTGTGTTTATATTGTATATATCTAGCTAGTTACCTCTCGTCTTCCCTATTGGAATGTATACTCCTTGAGTGTTGGAGCTGGTTTTTTGCCTTTCTTTGCATCCTCAACACTTAGCATAATGCCTGACACATTGTAAGCACTTAATAAATGTTTATTGATGACTGTTGATTAGACCAGGAGTGAGGAGGCTATGGCCTTGAGACCACATGTGGTCCTCTAGGTCCTTGGGTGTGGCCTTTTGACTATTTGACTATTAAGGGGATTTGTTCTGCGAAGTTTGTATTCAGTCAAAGGGCCACACTCAAGGACCTGGATGGAGGGCCACATGTGGCCTCTAGGCCACAGGTTCCCCACCCCTGGATTAGATAGTTAAGCAAAACTAACTCATACAATAACCTTGTCTTTCAATATATCTATACCACATTTAGTTGTTGTGTAATCAAGAGGTAGACCCCACATCTTGACTGAGAAAAGAGAGATTTTTCATATTCGGTTCCCTAGGGTCAAAATTGGCTATTATAATGTGAGCCTGCATACTTTTTTGTGTTATTTTCATTTACATGACTGTAATTATGTTTACCGTTCTCTTGGTTGTATTGATAAAGATCTACCTTCAAGAGAAGGTAAAAAAGAGATGAAAAGAACATTCATGAGAAAATATGATCATTCTTGAAGTAGTGGCACTGTCCGTCTTGTTTGTCCCAGACAGCATTCTATGTCCCAGCCTTTCCACTAGCCATACCTTATACCTGGAACTTACTCCCTCTTCAGCTCAGTCTCATAGAATCTTTACTTCTTTTAAGACTCAGCCAAAGCATTACCTTTTACAGGAAATGTTTCCTGTTCTCTTTCAACTGAGTGTTCTCCATCTCTTGTACTTGTTTTGCATATACGTATATAGCACATGTGGTCTATCCCCAATAGGAGGTTCCTTGAGAACAGGAGCTTCTTCCCTTTTGTCTTTGCATCTAGATTGCCCGATACACTTAACAAAAACACTTAATAAATGCTTATTGATTGATTTATTGATTGGCTCCAAACAAACAAGTTGCTTTCAGAGGGTAAAATATCAGAGACCATTCTACTAAAAGGTTTACATTAATCTCTCCCTCCCTCCTTTTCCTCTCTCTCCCCCCCCCCCCTGCTGTCAGTACTCTTCTTTCTCCCTCTCCTATTTCTTCCTCTCCTCTCTTTTCACTCTCTCCTACTTGGAAAAATTGGACTAGACCCTGCAAAGAACAATGTCCTTACAGTTAATGCCATGAGATTACTTTACAAATTATATAATCTCAGAGAAATGTATTCAGTTTAGATATCCAACAAAGATTTTAAGTGCCTACTGTGTGCTGGGGAAGATGCAAAGTTTAAGTTAAACACATCATGGAGTTCATAGTTTAGGAGGAGGAGATAGGAGCCCAGATAACGGATACATAATCACACATGGTCCATTAGAAAGGTGTAAAATAGTGGTTGTACAAGGGCATCTGGGTGACACAGTGAATAAAGGGCCAGCTAAATTCCAATCCAGCCTTAGATGCTTACTAGCTGTGTGACCACGGACAAATTACTTAACCCTTTTGCCTCAGTTTCCTCATTTGTAAACTGAACTGGAGAAGGAAATAGCAAATCACTCTAGTATCTTTGCCAAGAAAACCACAAAAGGGGACATGAAGATTCAGATATGACTGAAAAATGACTAAACAACAACAAAACGTTGATATGTGAGGTTTAAGAGGCGGCTTTTACTGATTAGCCAATCAGAAAAGACTTCAGAAAGAAGGTGGTTCTGAGTTGTGCTTTAAAGGACAGATAGGAATTCAAGGAATTCAACAGGTAAAAAGGTGGGGAGAGGGATACCCCTGGCATAAAGAAGTAGTTTGAGCAAAAGCACAGAAACTAGAAAGCCCATGGAATGTTTGGGTGGCAGAGAGCAGTTTGTTTTGGCTGGAGCATACAATTCATGGGTCAGGGGCTACATTTGTAATATATATCCTTTGAATGAGGCCTGGTGGGAATTGAGAGGATTGGAGTAGAAAGTGGTAGTGGGAATTGAGTGAATCACACTGACTCCATCTTGTGACTCAATTCTGCATCTATCTCAGTTCCCTTTCTGTTCAGTTATGGGTCTAGTTCAATTTCTGTCTTGTGAGAAAACTTAATTCAATTTTCGGAATTGTGCGAAGACTTTGTTGCATTGTTTGAACCTAGCCCTGAAAGGCTGGGAAGCTGAACCAACTCTACTTGCTGAAGCATCTAGGTTATGCTGGCCAGAAACCCAGTCAGATCCAAAGATTGATGCAAGGAGTTTTTTTTCACAGTTGTATATCTCAAGCAACTCATATATCTTAATCTACAAACCGGCCCAGCACTGATCAATTAGTTATTGTTTCCATGTTCCTTTGATTGTTCACAGACACATGGGGGAAGTGGGACACTTCTTTTTCTGACTTCAAGGAATCGGATCTGCTCATTCTCCCCTTCCCAACTTGGAAAGTCTCTAATCTTTCCTCCAATTAGAAATCAGATGGCCTAATTTTGTAAACTGCTTAATTGTTATCTTTTAATTAACTGGTCTTATTTGATTGTTTTTAATGTATAAAAGCCTGTCTCCCGTATATTTGGGGTCCAGTGCCAAAGCTAAGGAAGGTCTTGATTTTTTGGGCAATTGACATGCATTGCTTAATAAATTGATATGCTCAGAAGCTCAAACCTTTGTTTCCTCAGTCATTTTATCTTTCACCTGCCACAACTTAACGCCAAATTTGCATTATATTAAACTTGAAAATCAGACAACTATTTGAGGCAAGGTGATATGGATTTGTCATTGTTGGGAATTGTTAATTATTCCTCCGGCTATAAAAGATTGTCAAGACAGTCTCAACACTGGTGATCATTGTGAAGAAGGCAATAGGAAATCAACCTGAAGTGTCTCAGAAGTGATATAGAGAGTGTGAAGAAAACAGCTTGAGTAAAACATTAGCATTGTGGTCAGAGTGATGGAGGTAATGCAGAGTGCAGGCATAGGGGAGAGAGCACATGGTGTGATCATGAGTCAGCATGCTTGGGAGTGGATTCTCATTGAAAGGGCACAGGCATGCTTGGGTGAGGATATCTGGTTAATTTGTAGGTGAGTTCTGGTGGCATTCAGATGGGATGGGTTTGCTCTTAAGGTGAGTCATGATTTGGGGAACCCAGGAGGATTGAGGAGAGAGCTGGCATACTGAGGCTGGTGGCCCCAGCCTATGCAGATTGCTGGTAAGATTGTGTGCACATAGGGTTCTGGGACCAACCCAGAGTGATTACGGTACTTGGCGAACAATAAAGAAAAAACATTGGCAGATAACGTATCTGAATGGCACCACTCTGAACCTCAATAGTGTCTGTGGGAGAAGAGAAGGGGCCCCTGGTGGGACATGCAAATGGACCTGGAGCTTGAAAAGTAATGTAATCAATGTTAGTATATGGGTCTATAATATTTCATACCAAATTTTACCCTTCAGGAAGTAATATGATGTTATAGTTTCAATGAAGACTTGTTCTTCTCTCAAGTATAGAAGGAAGTCAGAGATACGCCATGCTGGACACAGGGGAGGTAGTCATAGAATCACAAAATCTCTGAGGAATCTCAGGAATTATCCAAATTAGCCTGTACCTGAATAGGAATCCTCTCTATGATCTTCCCGAAAAGCAGTCATCTAGTCTCTACTTGGAGACTTCCATTTGGGGCTTCCCAAGGCGGCTCATTCCACCTTTGGATAACTCTGGAAGTTTCTCCTCGTGTCAAGCTAAAATCTGCCTCTCTAACTTTCAGATAGTGATTTTAACCTTCTCCCTTCCCCCATGCACCTCTCCAATGCTCTGTGTTGTTTATTTTCCATTCTTTGGAAACTTTTGGGTTTCATGTCTCCTATCCGTTCATCATCACCAATAGAATACTAATATTAGAGAGATGGTCCTTAGTTTCTGGGTGAAGCTTGGGAGGTCATTGAAGGAGGCTATAACTTTTCCAAGGGCAATATATCCCACACTCTTTCTATTTTATTCTAGGCCCAATCTACCGTACATTTTATTGTCTGTCAGAGACAGTGAGGTGGTGCAGTAGATAGTGTGCTGGACCTGGAGTGAGGAAGGCCACAGTTCCAATCTGGCATCAGACACTAACTAGCTATATGACCTTGGACAAGTCATTTTGACTTTTTCTGCCTGAATTTCCTCAATAGGGATAGGGATAAAATAGGGATAAAAATAGCACCTACTTCCTAGGGTTGTTTTGTGGATCAAATGAGATTATATTTGGAAAGTACTTAGTGTGGTACCTGACACATAGTAGGTGCTTAATAAATGTTTATTCCATTCCCCTTCCCCTGTCATCACATGTATATATATATATATTGCCTTCCCCTGTCATCACATATATATATATATACATATATATATATATGTTGTCCATTCAGGCCTATTTCATAATCCAGATAACAGTCTTTGTCCATTTGATCTTTTCTTTGTGAATGGTCAAGCCTAAGTTTTTTGAGTAGGTCTTCCAGAGGGGCTTTGGAATGCTTTGGGGCTTGATGCACCAGTATAGTATCACCCACAAAGAGGGGAGGACCTCCATATCTATAGGAAATCTCGACTTGGATTCTACACTGGCTCTCCTCCATCAGAGTAGCATATTTTGCAAACATGGCTCCCCTTGTCATTCCTTAATTGGTGTTTGTGGTCAGAAAGCCATTGAATGAGGTTATTTTTACTTGTATCTTTTGAGAATTCTTGAATGATTTCAATGTATGGATAGGAAATGCTTTGTTGGAAGAAAATCTTTAAGGTAGCATTTTGTTCTACCAAAGCAAATGCTTTTTCATAATCAACCAATAATAAGCACAATGAGACCTCATATTCCCTATACCTTTAAGTCAATTGTGTGATGGTAGAGACTGGTTCATTGCAGAATACAGTTTATGAATGCCTGTCTCCTAATATCTTCATCCATGCAGGATGCCCTCGATGTAAATGTAGATAACTTGAAGATATTTAGTAGTTGTCGATGTTTCTTCTGTTGCTTTTTGGGGGTATTAATGAAGTCTGAGTTTTTCCCACATCTTACCTTCCTTTGCATACTCTGCAATTCAATCTTTGAATATGTTCACAGTTGTGTTGCCTCCAGCACTGACCTCCTACATGCACAGTTGGTCCAGTCCAGTCTTTTTCCCTATCTTTCCCTTCTTTTTCTCATTTTTAAATGTTCTACAATCACATTCAGTACTATGGTGTCCAAATGCTGAAACTATCTTGATGGTGAAAAAGTTTGTTATAAAAATCTTTTAGATCATCTAAAACTAAAAGCTAGTATCACATGCAATGGAAATACACTAGACTCTTTCCCAATAAATGTGGTAGTGAGGTAAAGATGCTCACTCTCCTTGCTATTATTTGGTATTGTTCTAGAAGGGCTAACAACAGTTCAAGGAAGAGAAAGAAATTAAATGCATAAAAGTGGGTAATGGGGAGATAAAATAATCCTTATTTGCTGATGATGTGATGGAACACTTGGAAAATCCTAAGGAGTCAGCACAGACACCAATTGAGACAATAGTTTCTGCAAAGTTTCAGCTGCAAAATAAAACCTCATAAGTCAACAGCATTTCTATATAATAACAAAACACGAGAAGCAAAAAATAGAAAAGGAAATGTAATTCCAAATAAGTACAAAATGCATAAACCATCCGGAGGTCAGTCTACCAAAGTACACAAAAGACTTGTATGGATTCAACTACAATGTGCTCGTTAAAGAAATAAGAACACCTTAAATAGCTGTATGAATATTTAGTCCTTGTGGCTAAGCTGTGCCAACAATAACAAAAATGAAAATAATTCCAAACTTAATTTATACTTTTGATGCTATTCCAATCAAATCGCCAAGGGGATATTTTATAGAACTTAATAAAATAAGAAAATTTGTAATGACAAATTTATTTGGAAAAAGAAAAGATACAGAATATCAAGAAAAATGATGGAAAGAAATTGAGATGAAAGGGGAATAGCACTTCCAGACTTTATAAAGCATCAATCATCAAAGCCATCTGGTATTGGCTTAAAAAAACAGGGCAATAGATCAGTGAAATAGACGAGACAAGGGACCATCAGAAGCAAACGAACTCAATAACCCAGTCAGTGTTGGAGAAGTAGGAAAAAATTTGGGGGGGACCTCCTTATTTTATATTAAAAAAACTTCTGGAAAAATTGGAAAACAATTCTAGCGGAAATTTAGCTAGGACCAACACCTTATACCATATTCCACAATACATTCTACATAGATACATGACCTTTTATAAAAAACTTTTTTTGAGGGGGGAACCCAGGGAAATTGGGATTAAGTGACTTGCCCAAGGTCACGCAACTAGTAAGTGTGTCAAGTGTCTGAGGCTGGATTTGAATTCAGGTCCTCCTGATACCAGGGCTGGAGCTCTACTCCCTGCACCACCTAGCTGCCCCGATACATGACCTTAATACTAAAGATAAGATTATAAGAAAATTAGAAGAGGATCATATAATATACCTCTTACAGGTGTGGGTGGGAGATATATTTCTAGCTAAACAAGAGAGAGAGGTAATTACAAAAGATAAAATATATAACTTTAATTATATGAAGCTGAAATACTTTAGCAGAGACAATTAATGCACCTAGGATAAAAAGGGAAGTGATCAAGTGGGAAAAATTTTGTATCACATTTCTCTGATAATGGTTTGTTATCCAAGATATATAAATATATGTAGATATATACATATATGCATAATATATGTATTTATTTAACAATCATTTTCCAATATATAAGTATTCAAAGTAAATTAATAAATAATTCTCAAAAGAATTGCCAAGTATTGACAATCACATGAAACAATGATCCAAATCACTAATAATGAGAGAAATACAAACTAAAACAACTCTGAGATCTTTCCTCACACCCTGAAAATTGGTAAAGATGACAAAAAATGGCAATAATCAATGTTGGAAGGCTTGTAGAATGATAGGCACACTAATACAGCATTTGCTGAGCTATGAAATGGTATAAACATTTTGGAAAGCTAGATGGAATCACGCAAATAAAGTGACTAAGATGTCCACATCCTTTGAATCAGAGGCTCCATTACTAGGTTTATACCCTAAGGAAGCCATCGGTAAGAAGAAAATCCCCAGGAACTCCAAATATTTATAATAACTTTTGTGACAGCAAAGAATTTTAAACAAAGGGGATGCCTATCAGTTGGTGAATACATAAGCAAATTGTGGTACATGAATCTAATGGAATATTACTATGCTGTAAGAAATGATATTGGTGATGAATACAGAGAAACATGGAAAGATCTACATGAATGGATGCAGAATGAAGTAAGCATAGCTATGACAACAATATACACGATGACTACAACATAAATGGAAAGGAAATAACACAAGAAAGCAAATGTAATATTATAAGTATCAAGCATGACTAGAATGAAGATATATCAGTGGACACCTCTCAACCCACCTCTTAGTGAAGGTGGGACACCCACGGGTGTTACACATTGCTGTGTTTTTAGCCTTTTTCAATGTACCAATCAGTTATGGTGATTTTTTTTCTCTTAAAAATCCTATTTGTTAACCCAAGATCTAGCAGCTTCTACATTAAGAGACTGAAGGGCTTGGAATACGATATTCCAGAGGTCAATGGAGCTAGGATTAAAACCAAGAATCACCTACCCAGTAAAACTGAGTATCATGCTCCAAGGCAAAATATGGATTTTCAATAAAATAGAGGACTTTCGAGCTTTCTCAGTGAAAAGACCAGAGCTGAATAGAAAATTTGACTTTCGAACACAAGAATCAAGAGAAGCATGAAAAGGTAATCAAGAAAAAGAACAAGAAAAAGAAATTGCAACTGTTTTGTTTACATTCCTACATGGAAAGATGATGTGTATGATTCATGAAACCTCAGTATTAGGGTAGCTGAAGGGAATATGCATACATATATATGTTTATGTATATATATGTATATTTGAGTGTGTATGTATGTATATATGTATGTGTACATA
>CM053625.1:262887254-262912557 GCA_028646595.1 Phalanger gymnotis
GTCTGGTCTGTTCGCACCGTGCGCGCTGGGCTCAGCTCCGCTCCCCTCGGCTGGGGACTGGGAGGTCCGTGTGGGACCGACCTTACCCAGAGACCATCCAGGCTGTCCTGGGGTGGGGCCCTGTTTCCCTCTGCCACTTTGTGGGTTCTGCAGCTCTAGAATTGGTTCAGAGCCATTGTTTTATAGGTTTTTGGAGGAACTTGGTGGGGAGCTCACGCCAGTCACTGCTTCCCAGCCGCCATCTTGGCTCCGCCCCCTGGACTCCTCTCACTGTCTTCTTAACCACTTAAAATCAGGCTTCTGACTTTATCATTCCACTGAAACTGCTCTCTCCAGTTTTATTAATTATCTCAAATCTGGCCTCAGACACTTACTAGCTGTGTGACCTTGGCCGAGTCACTTAACCCTGTTTGCCTCAGTTTTCTCATCTGTAAAGCTAGCTGGAGAAGGAAATAGAAAAGTACTCTAGTATCTTTGCCAAGAAAACCCCAAATGGAATCACGAAGAGTTGGATGTTGTATGGGAGTTGAATGACAAAACAGGCAAATCCAAGGCCTTTTCTCAATCCTCCTTGACTTTTCTACAGCCTTTGACACTGTTGATCACTGCCTCCTTCTTCGTATGCTCTCCTCTCTGGGATTCCAGGACAGCACTCCTGTTTCTCCTTCCCATCTGACCAATTCTTCTCTGTGTCCTCTGCTAGTCTTCTTACCGATCACACCCTCTAACTGTAAGTGTTCCTAGGGGTTATGTCCTCATGCTTGTTTTGTAGATTTACCGATTGATTGTGCTATCATTACCTTTGCCCATTCTAGAGGATGGGGCTGGGCCAGCCAAGACTGAAGCTAATATCCTCTCAGCCCAGAGGTATGAGAAAATCCACGGAAGGAAAAGTCTTACCTTGCAAGGAGCCAGAAGCAAGCCTCGAGTCTCATGGCACATAGAGTTACTAATACTTAGTTCAAAATACCAAGCCAACAACAGGGGCTGAATAAGGGCTGAGTCTGATTACTAGGAAAGTAGATTAGTAATGAGTCAGCAACAAGTTCCAAAGGGAAAGCAGGAAAACAGTTCAAAAAATCAGACTCAAGTTCAAAGAAACCGGATGCACCAACAGGTTTGAGCTTGGACCTCACATATCATTTGTCACACTTGCCGGCAGCGCAGGGATGTTGCCTCTGGCAGACACGTGGGATGAAATGTCAATAGCTCTGCCCTGCCCTGCCAATCTTGCTAATGGAAGCTCCGAGAGTTAGTGATTTGTATGGACTACAATTGATACGATGGAAATGGAAAAGAATTGCAGAGGATCTCCTCACTTTAAATAAAATCAGATGCTAGAGTCACAGCTCAGAACAAGTCTAAGGAGTTCATAAGACAGTTTTACTCTAAGCCTGAGGACTTCTACTGGCTGGTTTTTGTGGTTTAAATGAGGACAATAGGAGAGACTTAAGGCTGTGTGCTTAAGAGAGAAACTTGTCTCATCTGCTTCTCTCCCTATTACTCAATACGGGAGAGTGCCGGCATCCTCTTAGACGCTGGTCTGTGATAACAGCCCTGTCCTCCTTGTTTTCTTAAAGGATCAGGGCTCCTAGTCACTTCTAGCAATTCCAGTTTAGGAAAAAGCTATGTTTCAATGGGAGCCAACATCACTACACTTTAGATGGCTGATGAACAAAGATTAAGGATGACCTCGAGAGACCTGGCTGTGTTACTGCCTAACTATGTGGTCTCATGCAAAGTGATTGACTCGGCCTCCTTATCCTTAAAATGGGGATATAATACATGCCTGACATAGATCATGAGATTACAGGCATACCTTGTTTTATTGTGCTTCCCTGGGTCAAGAGAATCTATCGACACTGTTTTTCCAGCAGTGCTCACATCATGTCTCTGTGTTGCATTTTTGGTCATTTTCACAATATTTCAAACTTTATCATGATATTCGTTATGGTGAACTGTGATCAGTGATCTGATGTAACTATCGTAATTGTTTTGGGGTGCCGTGAACAGAGCCCTTATTAGATGGCAAATTTAATTGATAAATGTTTTGTGTTCTGACTGCTCCACCTATCTGCTGTTCCCCATCTCTCTCCCTCTCCTTGGATCTCTCTTTTCCCTGAGACACAAAGATACTGAAATCAGACCAGTTAATAACCCTACAATGGCTTGTAAGTGTTCAAGTGAGAGGAAGACACTATGGATGAGGCAAATTTCATTGTTGTCTTATTTTAAGAAATTGTCATTCTAGCCTTCAGCACTTCAGGGGTGGTCCCTAATCAGTCAACAGCCATCAGCAATGGGTCAAGACCCTCTACCAGCAAAAAGATTTTAACTTGCTGAAGGCCTAAATGATGGTTAGCAATTTTTAGCAATGAAATTTTTTATTTTTTTATTTTTTAAATTGTATACATTGTTTTTTTTCCTAAGGCATAATACAATCACACACTTAATACACTACAGTATAGTGTAAACATTAAACTTTCACATGCACTGGGAAACTACAAAAGTTGTTTGACTCCTTTTATTGTGATATTTGCTTTATTGTGGTATTCTGGAATCAAACCCACAATGTCTCTGAGGTATGCCTATATTATGACATTCAAATGAAAGAACAGGTATTTTGACTTCGACTAATATATAAAAAAGATCCATAACATTTTTGATATTATAATAATTACAAGCAGACATTTACTTTCTGTAAAAGGTCTAAACGAAAGGTCAAATAAAGCTAAAAATATAACAAGTCAATATCTATCTTTCTGCTCTTTTTTGGGGGGGCGGGGGGAAGGCAGGGGAATTGGGGTTAAGTGACTTGCCTAAGGTCACACAGGTAGTGTGTCAAGTGTCTGAGGCTGCATTTGAACTCAGATCCTCCTGACTCCGGGGTCAGTGCTCTACTCACTGCGCCACCTAACTCCCCCTCAATATCTATCTTTTAAAAATTTCCTTAACCAATACAATAATAATAGCTGGCACTTATATAGTACTTTAATGCTTGCAAAGTGCTTTACAGACATAATCTCATTTTTGTCCTCACAACAACCCTGGCTGGTAGGTGCTATTACTATCTCCATCTTACAGGTGAGGAAACAGACTGAAAGAGGTTAAGTGACTTGTCCAGGGTCACACAGATGGTAAATGTCTAAGGCTGGATTTGAACTCAGTTCTTCCTAACTCGAAGTCCAGTACTTTATCTACCTAACCGCTTAACAGTAATAGTAACAACAAAATGCAGCAAAGCAAAACAAAAAACCCAATATCTATAGCAATAAAATCAGGATTTTGGTTTTGCTCTATAATTGATCTTAGGTAATATAAATGCGAGCATTTACTATTATTTGGAGCTTTGGATCTCTGTTATCTAAAGATGAAAGATGGACAACATACTGGTTTGTAAAAAGAAAGAGCAAACGCTGCCCTCCTCCCCCACTCTTAGTTGCCTAAGGCTTTCTAAAAGGGAAGTAAAGGGCAAATGACATTAAAATTTTCAGGGAAACTAAGTTCAGTTCGGCAGAAACTCTGATTCAAATGAGAATGGAAACATTACTGAAACATATAACAAAAAAACAAGAAGCATTTATAGTATCTGCTATGTGTCAGGCATTTTCCTCATGTCATTTCATTTGGGCTTCACAACAACCCTGGGAGGCAGGATCTGTCATTATGCTCATTTTACAATTGAGGAAACTGAAGTAAATAGAGGTTAAGTGACTTGTCTGAGGCTAGACGGCTAATAAATGTGTGAAGCCAGATTTGAACTTAGCTCCTCTTGACTTCAGGTCTAGCACTCAACCCATTGAGCTACCTGCAAATTCAATGCAATAAATAATTGCTAAATGCTTGGTCCATGTAGAGACTTTGAAATATCTTTAAGAATCTGTGATTTTTACTTTGCATTGATTTTAGACACATTTCATATTTATTTACCCATGTACATACATGTTGTTTCCTATTGATAGAATGTGGTCCTTGAAGGAAAGCATTGATTTGTTTTGTTTTGGTTTTCGGCATCCTCGGTATCTAGCACAGAACCTGGTGCACAGGACTCAGTTAATAAGTGGTTGTTGAATGAAAACCAAAAGAAACTGTGTGTGTGTGTGTGTGTGTGTGTGTGTGTGTAGTTGCTTCTTACACTGACCTTTCCACTTATTTCTAGTAATAAATAGAACAAGAAGAATCAAACAGGCTTCTAGGGAGGTGGAGTATATGGTCTGCAGACGACAGATCACAGGTAGACAGGATCCTGCTAAGAATGAGAGTGACATGAATGAAGGAATGGAAAAGCATTTATCAAGAACTTACTATGTACTTGGCATATTGTTAAGCACTGGATGCAAATAGAAGCAAGTGAGACAGTCCCTGTCCTCAAGAAGATTATGTTCTCATGGTAGAAGGCAACATATAAAGGTGATGATGGCGACAGGGGTTGAGAGGAGTGGGGCCAGAGGTGGGGGATTGGTAAACATGGGGCTATATGGTTTGGAAATGGTGGCTAAACAGCCTGGTTTTGGCCACAACAAGGTGAAAATTCACCTATCAGAGCCCCAAATTCCTGGGGTGGGGTCCAGGTCCAAGTTCCCAAAGGAGGATGATGAGAAGAGTCAGAGTATAAGTGGCATGTTTTGGGAGAAAAGTATGACTATGAGAGAGAGAGAGAGAGAAAGAGAGAGAGAGAGAGAGAGAGAGAGAGAGAGAGAGAGAGAGAGAGAGAGAGAGACAGAGACAGAGAGAGAGACAGAGAGACAGAGACAGAGAGAGACAGAGAGACGAGGGGTTCACATATAGATTCCTGGGCAGATTGAGAAGCCTCAGGTTTAGCTGTCTGAAAGTTTATGGATGACTTTGGGCATGGATTTCTGCTCAGTGGCTAACCTCCTGGTGATTTTATCTGAACTTCACTAGGTTCAAACTACAGACATGCAGTCTGTCACATCCCCCTCTCTTTCCATCCTGCCAGGACTTACCAGAGCTAGTGCCTAACTGACACAAGGAAAATGTACAATTTGGTCACAGATGTTGACCATCTAGTACAGCAAGCCCATTTTCCAGATGAGGAGACTGAGGCACAAGTCGGTGAAGGGACTGACCAAGGTCACCCAGACAGTAAGTGTCAAAGAAGGAACTTAAACTCACATGCTTCTTTTGGCAAAAGCTCAGTTCCAATTCCCTATTCTTTTGATTTTAAAAAAATAGAATAAAAAGAGTATGTTGCATGTAGAGTAACTCATGGGAGAGCAAACCAGACAAGAACATTTTGTTCAGTTATTTGCAGGAGAAAGTGCTATATTTATCCCCATGTGTAGGGTTAGTCATCATGACATTGTGGGGAAAGGGTAGAAGTCATATATAACTCATTTCAGCTCAACAAACATTTATGTGTTGGGCACAAAGTAAAACATGTGAAACTGTCCCTGCCCTTGGAGAAGCTTACATCCTACTGAAGGAATACAACATATCAATTAATCCACAAATATTTATTAAAAAACTCATTATGTTCCAGGCCCCGTGTACTACCATTGGAGATACAGGTACCAAGGATAAAACACAGAAAATTAAAAGCTAGGTAATTTGAGTGGTAGCTACAACTAAGCTGGAGGTTAGGGGGGTGGTCAGAGAAGGCTTTGTGTAGGAAGACAGGGCTCCTCCATGAAGAGCAGAGAGAATAGTGCGAAATTCAGGGAACTACAGGTAGGTCCAGTTTGGTTAGAACGTACTTGTGTGAAGGGGAGTGAGATGAAATAAATCTGAAAAGGTAGGGTAGAAGCCAGATTGGGAGGAGCATTAATTGCCAGGCAGAGATGTTTGTACTTTGTCCTAATGACAACAGGGAGACTCTGAAGATTTTGGAGCAGGGGAGAGTCATGGTCAGACTTGTGCTTTAGGAAACAAATTGACAGATGTGCAAGAGCTTCATTCAGTCAGTTAAATATAAAACACACACACATAAGGAATTTATTTGGAAGGTAAAACGGGTCAGATTTGTTGTGCGTAGATACACAACCCATAGATAGAGAAGTATCATTCTGAAGTTATTGGTTATACTTGTAGTAGAGATTCAGGGGAATATGGATTGGACTACATGGTCATTGAGCTCCCTTCTAACTCTGAAACTCTGGTTTGATAAGACTATCTAATCAAAACTTTCCTTTATAAAATGATAAACTGAGGCCAAGAAGGGTCTAATAACTTCCCAGAGTCATACAACTAATTAATAGAAGAATCAGAGGTAAAACTTATTTTTAAAATTTATTTATTTTTAGTTCACAACATTCCATTCCACAAGCTTCTAAGTTTTAAATTTTCTTCCCTCCCCTCCCCGTCCCCCCCCCCAAAATGACATGCAATCTGATATATGCTTTACATATACTTTCATATTAAACAAATTTTTACATTAGTCATGCTGTAAAGAAGAATTGTAACCAATGAAAGAAACACAAGAAAGAACAGAACAAAACAAAGAAAAAGAAAAAAGAGAGCAAATAGTTTGCTTCCATCTGCATTCAGACTCCATAATTCTTTCTCTGGATGTGGACAGCATTTTCCATTATGAGCCTTTTGGAGTTGTCTTAGAACCTTGCATTGCTGAGAAGAGCCAAGTCTATCAAAATTAGTCATTGAACAATGTGACTGTAACTGTGTCCAATGTTCTCCTGGTTCTGCTCCCCTCACTCAGCATCAGTTCATACAAGTCTTCCCAGGTTTTTCTGAAGTTGGCCTGCTCATCATTTCTTAGAGCACAATGTAATACCAATTAAGTTGGGACTATTTTTTTTTTTACTGTTTTAGAATGATAAATTAATTAAGTGTCTTTGATTGAGCCTTACTAGGTGCAGAGTCCCAGGCCCAAACCCTTATCTACTAGGTTCTAAGCCTGTGTGGGAGTGAAGCCCTCAGGGTCTTAAGGGGAGTTGCTAAGACCAGAGGTAATAGTAGGAGCCTAAGTTCTGGTCTCTCAGATGATGTTTGATGATGACTAAAGAGTGTATAAAAAAAGAGAACAGAGCTATTTTCCAGAGGCTCTCACTCATGGAGGCGAGGGGCTCTGGGCAGCTGCTCTAAGAGCCTCCCGGCTCACCCAGATGTTGATGGTTGCTTGGTAACTATGAATTTTATTTGGTCTGTTTATAACGTGTGCTTGTAATTTGTTTGTATTTGCTCTGAAGTTCAGGGTGCTGGCTTTTCCCCCTGAACAAAGTGAATGATATTTGTATGTTGATTCGAAATAAGATTGTTAACCCCCTAATGCTACTTTCCTTAGTAAAATAGATCAAAAGAACCTATGCTGGCAGCATCTTTGTGGTTGGGCTTGTGTGGGTCTTTTGCCCCCACAGCAGCTGCTAGCCAAATTGTTGCAACACACAATAGTATTCTATTACATTCATATGCCACAACTGGTTCAGCCATTCCCCAACTGATGGACAACCCCTCAATTTCAAATTCTTTGCCACCACAAAAAGAGCTGCTATAAATATTTTTGTACGTGTGGGTCCTTTTTCCATTTGTATGATCTCTTTGGGATACAACCCTAGGAGTGGTATTGCTGGGTCAAAGGGTATGCACATTTTTATAGTCCTTTGGGCATAAGAACTTGTGTATTTTATAGATTAAGTGCTTCTTAGGGCTGTATTTTCTGAACCATCCATTCCAATCCAAATGAAACTATAAATCGTAAAGTCACTTTTCAAGGACACCTCCACTAGCCTCAAGTCGCAGATTACAATTTCTTTTCTTTCCTGACTCTTAGGGCCTTTCAGGGATGTCTAGGGAAGACTAGAGCCTCTGGTAGCCCCTTCGCATCCCTTCCCCTCCCTTCTCCTCCCCTTCCTTCCCCTCTCCCCACGCCCCCTCAGAGCCGCTTTTTACCTTTGGTGTCCACCTAATCCATCCAATTCTTACCTATGGCTCCAAAAAGCTGTAGCAAGCACAGTGGCTACACCCCAGTAGACTTTTTAGGCGGATGAACTAAACCAGGTTGAAAGTAACCAAGGGGCCTCAAACCCTTCAATGAATTAGAGGGATGTCTGCCCCAAGTATATGAAGACTTCCCTAGGCAGAATGGGCGAATGAGAACAATTTGTTGCAACTGCCATGAAGGCAGCTAAAGTAGGCGCTGTGCAGTGCTTAGAGCTTGGTTAGACCTTAAAGACACCAAGGTCATCCAGTGCACCCTAGCCATTGCCAGTCATCTTGACCTTTTACCCCTGGACTTTGATGACTCAGGAAGAGAGAGTGAGGCTGATGACTTTGTGCAACTCTGTCTCACTGAAACCCAATATGTGCATGAGTCAAAATACCCCACCCATAATATTTTACCATTTCTACCTACTTCAAAGTCTTGTGGCAATGGGCAAGCAATGATGTTGCAAATGTGGATTCACAGAAGTCCAGAGGGTCATCTTTTCACTGGCAGGAAGCAACTGTGGGATTTGGCAGCCCCTCTGGCTATCTGAGCAGCCTTTTTGAAGGACTACAGTGCTCACCTCCTGGGATGATAAAGAGGCTAGAAAAGATGTCCTAAAAGTTTCCTGCTTCACCCAACACTGGCCTGCGGTAGGTGGGGATCCTATAGGCCAATAGTACTATAGTCAAAATACAAAAAATATGTACAAATTTTTTTTCAAAGATGATTCCATTCACCATTGGTACATGGAATATGCTAACACTTATGGACAGCATGAAATCCAGTAGACATGAAAGACAAACAGCTCTTGTTGCTAGAAAACTCAGCATATCCAAATGGTAGCCCTGAGTGGAACAAGGCTGGCAAATGAAGGTCAACTTGCCAAAGTCAGACCTAGATGCACATTTTTCTGGAGTGGCTGCAGTGATGGGGAGTGCTGTGAAGTTGGCGTGGGTTTTGCAATTAAAACTAATCCAGTCAACAAGCTTGTATGCCTCCCAAAAAGAATGAACAACAGGCTCATGACAATGCGATTGCCACTTGCAAGAAAGAGCTATGCCACCATCATCAGTGCATATGCTCATGCTATGGTGAACCCTGACGAGGTGAAAGAAAATTTTCATATGACTATTAGGGAAATGTTTTGCATAATGATTCATGTGTGGCCTATGCTGAATTGTGTGCCTTCTCAAGGAGGGTGGGTGGGGAGGGAAGAAGGGAAAGAATTTGGAACTCAAAGTTCTAAAAACAAATGTTTAAAAAAAGAAGTTGTTTTTACATGCAACTGGGAAATAAGATATACAGGCAACAGGGTAAGGAAATCTATCTTGCCCTACAAGAAAGCAAGGGAAAAGGGGATGGGATTGGGGGGAGTGGGGTGACAGAAGGGAGGGCAGACTGGGGAAAGGGGCAATCAAAATATATGCCATCTTGGGGTTGGGAGAGGGTAGAAATGGGGAGAAAATTTGTAACTCGAAATCTCGTGGAAATCAATGTTGAAAACTAAAAGCATTAAATAATAAAAGAAAAAAAAGACAATTTTTATAAAGATCTGAAGACCCTCATCATCAACGCGCCAAAAGAGAGCAAGTTTATAATTCTGGGTGACTTTAATGCCAGAATAGGCACAGGCTATCACACATTGCAGTCATTGGGAGAAATGGAGTCGGAATCAGCAACGACAACGGTCGCCACTGAAGATCTGTGAGTCTCATGATCTTCTCATCACCAGTACTGTTCTCCATTACCTAAATGAGATAAAACTTCGTGGATGCATCTTTGAAGCAAACATCAGCATGGAATAGACTATGTCATCGTAAGGAGAAGAGACAGATGTGAGAGTGACAAAGGCAATGTGTGCCGCAGAGTCCTGGACTCATCATAGACTTATCTTCTCCAAGCTAAATATTCTCCTTCAACAAAAGCAGTAGCTCCAAGGCAAGACGGCATCCAGAAAACTCAGTGTCAAGATCAGAGCATTTCTCCATGCATGAATGTGAAGGGAAAGCTGAGCCAACACACAGCTGGCGGCCCTGGAGCAGAGAAGGAGTGGGCAGCTTTCAGAGATTTAGCGCACGGCACTGCATGTGCTCATCTGTGCCAGAACACTCACAACCATCAATATTGGCTTGAAGGAAATGATGGGATTTTCAGAATCTGCTAAATGGAAAAACAAGAGCTTCACATGGTTTACCAGCAGAATAGTTCATGTGTCTTTAAGAAGGCAGCTTTTAACTCCATCAAAAGTAAAGTGCAAGTCGTGTAACCTATATCAGATTGTTAACCATCGCAGGGAAGGGGGAAGGAGGGGAGGGAGGGAGGGATAAAATTTGCATTCAAAACATTTTTTTAATCAAATGTTAAAAATTGTTTTCACATCTATTTGGGGAAAAGTAAAATCTTTTCTTAAAAGTAAAGTATGAGGGAAGCTTAGAGAGATGTCAGATTCTTGGCTCAGTAAGAAGGCCGATGAAATTTAGTTTTACGCTGAGAATAACAATCTAAAGTGCTTTTATGATACCCTGAAGATTATTTATGGGCCAAAGACCTATGGTGAATCTTATCTACTCAGCACTGATGGAGCCACATTGATTAGTGATAAAGACATGAGCCTGGAGAGCTGGGCTGAACACTTCCGTAGCATTCTTAACATATTGTCATCAACCAATGCTGAAATCACTGATCATATACCTCAGGTTGAAACCAATCCCTCTTTAGCCAAACTTATAACTGAAGAAGATGTCTCATGTGGCAAAGCCCCTGGTGCTGATTCTATTCCAGCTGAGATTTACAAGGCAGAGGGTCCACTGCTCATACAAAAGTTGACTGAAATCTTTCTGGTTAAATGGCAAGAGGAAATTATCCCACAGGAGTTTAAGGATACCTCTCCATTGTCCACCTCTGTAAATGAAAAGGAAATAGGTTGTCCTGTGAAAATCATGGGATTGAGGGGGAGAGTCTCTCTGTTAGTCATTGTCAGCAAGATTCTTGCCAGAGTCCTCCTTAATAGGCTGATCCTTCACCTGGAAGATGGTCATCTACCTGCCAGCCAGTGTGGCTTCAGAATGGGCTAGGAAATGGTAAATATTGTGTTTGCTGCCCAACCACTCCAGGAGAAATGTCAGGTAGAACAGAGGTCTGTCCATACGTTTATTGATCTGAACAAGGCCTTTGATACCATTAGTCACGAAGGCTTGTGGAAGATCATGACAAAATTTGGTTTCACAATGCCACGCTTGTGCAGGTTCTAGATAACAGATGATGATGCTCTTGCACCGTCTCAATCACCAGTGGAGTGGAGCACGTCTGTCCGCTTGCTGCCATGCTTTATAGCATGGTATTTTCAGTATGCTATCAGACACCTTCGACAAGGACAAAAATGGCATGAAGATCAGGTACCACACGGACGATAAATTGCTTAACTTTAAAAGGCAGCAAAGCAAGACTAAAGTGGAGGGAGGGTTGGTACTCAACTATTTGTTGGGAGATGATTGTGCGCTCAATGCAGCCTCTGAGGCTGAGATGCAACGGAGTATGGATCGATTTTCTGAAGCTTGTGTGACAACCACCACCAAGAAAACAGAGGTTTTCCATCAGCCATCACTGTACCATCCATGGAACCATCAGTTATATCAAATGGAGAAGTTTTGAATTCTGTGGCTGTTTACTTTCCTTGGCAATATACTTTTCAGGGATGTCCACATAGATGATGAGGTTGACTCACTCCTTGTCAGAGCTAGTTCAGTGTTTGGGAGGCTCCAGAGGAGCCTGAAGGTCTACAGAACGATTGTTTACATGTTGTCTAGAAAAAAATTGGTGAATTAGAGCCAGAGGGTTGCTAGAAGCCTTTTACTTGCCTATGGTTTAATGATGCATAAAAATATTTTTTCAAAGATTTAAGAAACTGTCAATTAGGATGGCATTTCTTGAAGTTTAGGGATGGTTTTTTTTTAAGTTTTGCAGGCAGAATTTGAAAAAATTGTATCTATTCTTTAAGAAATTTGACTTTGTTTCCTTAAATTGTAAATTTTACTTTACGAAGTCTTAAATTTTAAAATAATTATATACAATTCTTATGTAATTAATATAATTAATAAAGTGTTCATTAAATCCAGATGGAGATGACAGAAATATTTTATTCTCAGAATTTCCCATTTACTTTTAATTTCAATGATTTAAGTTTTACTACTTTAAAATAATGAGTAATTTAACTGTTCTCCACAATGAGTAAGTATTAATCATTAGACAAATCAGGCCAGCTAGTGTTTCCCATTCATTCCTTTTAAAATTTCAGTGAATATAATTTTGTTTTAAGTTTAATTATGTGTATCCTGATGTGAATAAATGTGCTACTTGTGGGTGACAAACACATTTTATTTGAGGATGGGGAGGAAGATAGTGAAAGGGTTGTCCTAGATCAGAGGTTCTTAATTGATAACTATATTTTAATAATAATAGCCAATTATATATATACATATACACACATACACACATATATACAATATAGCACCTTAAAATTTGTGAGGCACTTTACAAATATTACGTCAATTGATCCTCACAACAACTGGTGCTATTGCTATCTCATTTTTACAAATGATGAAACTGAGGCAAACAGAAGTTAAGTGACTTGCTCAAGGTCACACAGCTAGTGAGTGTCTGAGGCATATTTGAACTCCGTTCTTCCTGATTCCATGTCTAGCACCACTGGTGTTCTTCCCCTTCCCCTCTTTTCCTTTTATCTTCTTTTTTTTTCTCTCCCCTCCTTTCCCTCCTCATTATAATTGGCATTTAATTTTATGCACTTAAAAATATGACTGAGAAGGGACAGAAATGAGAACTCCTTCCCTGATTGTGGAAGGCTCCTTTGAAGTTCATCTGTTCTCAGATAGTTAATCAGTCAATCAAATGGCAAGCATTTATTAAATATCTCCTAGCAAACAGAAAAGTTGAACAGTCACTGCTTTCAAAGATACTTCTACTCTTATGGCTGTGGCTTTCAGGAAGCTCTCTTTCCTTTCTCTGAATTTCCATGGCATGTTCTGTCCGTACCGCCCATGCGATATTCATCATGTACTATACTTATCATATAATATTGTTATTAACCTTCCCTAAGCATGTGCCCTATCTCCAGAACTACATTGTAAGCCCAGCTCCCGAAAGGCAGAGAGTGTGAAGTCTTACACACAATAGAGCCCTCACTAAATGCCACTGTTGTTGATAACCACGTTGAGGCTAATGACCTGTTCATTGGAACCAGACAAGACAAACAACTGTGGGAGCCCAGGGTATGACTGAAGCAGGACTCCCAGGGAAATTCCTCTGGGTTGGAACTCTACTGAGAATGACAGAATGGACTAATAGGCCCTTTTGAATACTATTGCCAAATTTGGAGCCCAGATTACCTAATGGAAATACCCTACTTAGCCAGGGACTGAACAGCTTACATCACCAACTTCATGTCTAAATGTCATTCACTCTTCATTGTAACTGAGGCCCCAAGAAGATGAAACATCTGACTGCATGTTGTGGGAATCCAATTCCCTTTTTCCCTTCCTGTTCAGCCACTGTTTGGCTTAAAAAAAAACCAACTCAAAAAAAGCCCCAAATGAAATTCTTGGTACTGTTATCCTACTAATACACTGATACTATATATATGAAGTGAACCCTAGACACAATGTTTACTCTTGAAGTACCCTGAAAAAAATGACTCTATAAATAATTGTTTAATTGAATAGAGGAACATCAGCTTTTAATAACCTTTAAGCACCCTGTCATTTCTTAGCAAAGATCTCAGTGAGAATTGTCTTCTTCATTCTCATACATGTCTTCTGGAAACCATGGAGGAATTTCCCCAGTTGTGTTTGCAGGGAATCAAAACACACTTTCTTCAAAATGATATGACTTTCTTTTTAATGGTGATGTGTGCAACCCCATGAAAAAAAGAAGTATACTAAGGGATACAGTACTTTAATATTCTGTTTAAAATCTTTTAAATGGCAAAAGAACATCTCCCGATCCCAGGAGACACCTACCTACCTAGGCAGGGCACTGATCCAAGGCTTGATTATGGATAGGAAAAAAAGCTTTGGATTTGGGGTCAACGACCCTAAGTTCAACACTTCTTAACAATGTGGCCTGGGGAAAATCACTCAGTCTCCCTGGGCTTCAGTTTCTTTATCTGAAAAATGAAGGAATTGCACTACATGACTCTTATGGTCCCCTTCAGCTTTAGATCTATGATCCAGTAAGTAAAGGTGGTGTAGAAGAGGTGTTTGTATTTCTGAGGAGAGGGTATCCCCAGTCTTCAAGATCAAAAAAGAAGGAATATCTTTCAATGTCATAATTTCAGGCACCACAACAAGGATTTTGTGTGTGAAGAGATATTTGAGGCCAAGGGATCCCTGCCCAAAGATCTTTAGGTTATATTAGGTGGCTACCAACTGTATAACACTAGGAGATGGGCTGTCCCCTTGTACTCTGAGGAATTAAAACTGTTCCCCTAACCTTTTACTTCTAGGAATGGCCTAGCCACCCAAGAGACTAGACTAATATATTAGGGGGCTAGGTAGTTTTTGTGTTTTAAAAAAATACTTATTAGGTACATGAAAAACCTTTAAGATGATTTGATTGGCATTCAATAGTCTATTCTTAGCCAGGTTTTGTCTCATTTAGCAGCTTTGATTCAATAGTTAGGGACTCCCCTTTGCAGTTAAGAGTTTCACGTCCTTTAAGGAGGAAGAAATAAAATGTTTTATGATTGAAATCTTGCAAGTGAAGCCTTCAAAGTCGTGAAATGGGTGGTTCCTTCATTCAAACTGGGGAGATAAAAATAAAGTTTTTCTGTGACCATTTTTTTTTCTCATGGGCAGATTAATTACCTGACTTTTGAAGTACAAAGTGAAAGGGGACACCGGGGAACAGATTCGGTTCAGTTCAATTCAGTAACCATTTATTAAGCCCCTACTATGTGCCTAGCATTGTGACGGGAACACAAAAACAGAACAAAAAACAGTCTCAGTGATCAAAGAGCTTACATAATAATAATAATAATGATAGCTAATTTTTATATAGCAATTTAAAGTTTGCAAAGTGTTTTACATGTGTCTGATTTAATCCTCACAAGAGTCTCAAGGGGAGGGGCATAGGTGCTATTATTATCCCCATTTCCCAGATGAGGAAACTGAGGCTGAGTTAAGTAATTTGCTCAAGAGGCACATGGTCCCAAAGTCTGAGGTAGAAGTTTGAACTCAGGTCCTCCTGACTCCCTAACTCTATCCACGATGCCTCCTTGGCATGCTTTCTATGACATGTACACAGAGAAGATACCTAAATGGTACAAATAAATACAGTGCAATTGGGTGGGGGTGTGTGTGACAGAAGCATGAACGCTTAGGGGAATCAGAAAACATTTCATGTAGGAGGTGGCCCCTCAGCTGAGGTTTGAAAGGGAATTCAAGAGGTGGTGAGGAGGGAGGGCATATCAGGCATAGGTCAAAGCATGGAGATTGTCATGAGTGGAGAAGAGAAAGAAGCCCAATTTGATAGCAAGGTACAGTGTGAGAGTGTGGCTAATATGAAATCAGGCTAGAAAGATAGGTGGGAACCAGACTAGGAAGGGCTTTAAGTGGTCTTTTCCCCAGACCATTAACCTCAAACTAACTTAGCTTCCTAGGCTACAGGTGCATGAATGGACATGTAGACATAAACTAACACCCACATGGACCCACACAAATATATACACAATGTGTGTGTGTGACCAGTTCCTTCCTGAGTTTTTCAAGGTCATCTCCCTTTCTAGTTTCCTCTTTCTTCTTCTTTTTCAATATATCTTCTCAAAAGAGGAAGGTGGGGTTGTAAGAACTCTGTTACTGAGGGTGACCTACAATTATCATGCCAACTTATTGCAACAAGTGCCTGGGATAGGCCAATTATTCCTGCCATGCCTTCTTATATCACTCCAATTATTCACTTCAGGGCTTGGAGTGATGGCAGTTTAGGGAAGAGAGAGAAGAACTAGGGTGGGGCTTATACCTTCCAGACCTAATCGCCAGCTGCCCAGAATCCCACTGGGGCTCAGTGCGAGGAGGCCCCAGTGGGAAACCTTGAAGAGCAAGTGTTATAGTGTTTACCTCATTCTGGCTGGACACAGACTCCAACCAATCTCAGGCTCTGAGGGAGAGAACCCAGCATTCCCAGTCCCCTCTGACCCTCAGTCCCACTCCATTATTTCCAGTGTTGGTGAGGTGAGCCAGATCTCCCACTGTTTTGAGGAGGAGACATTTACCAATTTTGGTCCTTCCAGTGAGATGTTATCAGGCCTTATCACCTAAGGTTCTCTAGGCCTTATCTTTTACTCTGGTGCCATATCCTTCAGACCCTTAGCATTGCTCTTAAAATGTCTTGGGCTTTCCATCTTTCCTGTAACTAAGCCCTCAGTGTATGTATACGTATGTGTTTGGTCTCCCCTAATTAGTTACCTAGGTGACACATCAGATAGGGTCTTTGCCCTGGAGTCAGGATTCAAATCCGGCTTCAAACATGAACTGTGTGATCATGGGTAAGTGACTTATCCTATGTTTGCTTCAGAGTCCTAAACTATAAAATGGGGGTGATAATAACAGCCCCTAACACTCAGGGTTTCTATGAGGAAAAACGAGATAATATTTGTTAGAGCAGCAAATGTTTCACTTTTTGATGGGCACATAGCAAGCACTTAATAGATGTTTTTCATTCATTCATTCGCTCATTCATTTATTCATTATCACCCTGCCCCTCTCCCTCACTGGAAAGTACCCAAACTGCTGAACAGACCCACAATGGGAAGAAGGACGTGAGACTTTAATGCCATCCTCCAGGCTTGGCTTTCTCTCCTTCTCTCCTTTGCCCTTGAGAGAGATTTTTTGTTTGCCACGTATCCAGATGCAGCAGAAGAGGGCAGCCCCATCACCATTCTCAAATGGATCTGCGGTCTCATCAGTTAGGGAGTTCACTCCCATGATGCCCATCACAACCCATAGATGCCTGCCCATTTTGTCTGACTTCTGTCCATTTTCTCCCCAAACTTCAGTCCAAGTAGTTCCCTCAATGTGCTGAGTATTTTCTTTGCAGGTCTTTGATAATGTCCTTTATTCCAGTTTTTCTCTGGAATTCCTTAGTAATCATACATTGTAGTCTGCTCACACACCCAACATGGACATTTCCATCACCTTCTGCGTGTTACTCCTCTACAGGCCTTAATATCATATAGCAACACCAGTAAAATGTTTGTGCTGGAAAAAATGGGCTTTTGCTTTCATGCAAGCTTGGGGGTCAGTAAATTAACTTTCTCAAGAGCAATTTATTGCATTCTCCTTTTCAAATCTGGACCTCACTCAAAGTCAATCTCTACTGTCTGTTTCATACACACACATACACATACACATACACAAACACACACTGTTGGACAAGTTCTATAGGGTATGCCTGTTGCTTATATGTGTATATATATGTGCATATATATATATATATATCTGTATCTGTCTGTCATTTATCTATCTATCTGTCTGTCTGTCTTCTACTTGGTCTTTCCTGTGTGGATGGACAGGCCTTCGAGTAATGATAGATCTTTTCCAGAAGGCTCTATGTTTTTTGGAAGAGCTTGAAACAATCAACACAATGTCATGTGTAAACAAGCTCACTTGGAAAGTGGTGTCAAATTCAAATAGAAGCAGGGTCACTATATTTACATAAGGATCCCTGCCCACAACATATCAATTTAGAAAACCACACAGTAACATTATCTATGTTCTAATGTGTTTTTTTTATTTTGTTAAATATATCCCACTTACATTTTAATCTGGTTTGATAGTATTCAGGAGTGTTGCAGGCTGCTATAGGGCCCCAGGTTAAATGTTTGATACCTCTGATCTAGAGGACCTCGTTATCTACAGGGAATTTCTCCTCAGCCAGGAATAAATGACTATTCAGTGTGTGTCAAAGAGTCTTAGTGTAGTTTTAAGTTTTAATAACTTCAGAAATATAAATGTTACCAACTTACACAGCAACATCTGAAAGGTTAATTATTTAAAATTTTAAAATATTGATAGCCTTCTTATTAAAAGTCAATATTACCTGTGTTTTCTTGTGCTGTATATCACTCGTCTAGTTTGAACTTTGTGAAAACTTTGCTCAGCTGCTCCTCAGTGACTGAAAGGACGGCATTTGTAATCCTAGCCACGGGGTCATCCGAATAATGAGGTTTTGATGCATCCATGACAGTTTTGATGGGAGCCCACAAGAATCTAATGGAGGTAGATCAGGCGGCCAAGGTAGCCAAGCAAAAGGACCTCCTTTGCTGATCCACTGTGAGAAGGTGTTATCCAGAAACTGCCAAATACGCAATGATACATACGCCCCATGTTGTTAAAATCAAAATTAAAAGTTTATTACTTGAGATTCATAAAACTAAACAGGTATTAGAGAATTTAAATAATTAAACTTTAAAATGATATTTTTGGTAAGTTTGTAGTATTTGTACTTCTGAAATTATTAAAGCTTAAAACCGTACTATGATTCTTGGGACATACTGAATCTATATGCATATATATGTAGAGATGTACACGTACATGCATACACATATATATATACATGTATGTTTTATTTACATGTATTTGTCATATAGTAAACTAATGAGAGACAGCATAGCATAGCATATAAAATTCCTGGCCTCAGAGTCAGGAAGACCTGATCAGGCTCAAGTTCTGATTTGGACACATCCTGGTTGTGTATCCTTCAGCAAGTGAACTAATTTCTTAGTGCTCTAGGCCACTTTCTAAGACTCTGAGTTGTAGAAAAGGTGCTAGTTCTTCATTCAGGAGTTTTCTATACCAATTAAATTACCAGCCCAGTCCTTATCCTTATTTAATGTATGCACACTGACTCGGCTAATTGCTTTTTGCCCTGTGAATACAGGGGAGAGGGTCATTTGGACCATGTGAGAAAAATACAGACATGGGGTAAAGACAGTGTCATAGATTCTTCTCCTTTTAAAAATTAATTTGGTTCCATAATAGATCATCCTCGGTCTAAATTGAGACCAGGCCAGCAGGGGTTTTAGCTTAGTATAGTGACACTGTAAAGACATAGAACTCAAGCTAATGTACTCTGCTCTGTCACCACAGTACCCTGAATATTTCATGATATATACACCACGTATAATATCGGTACACCACAGTACCCTGAATATTTCATGATATATACACCACGTATAATAATAATTATAATACTATAATAATAAAATCATTTCAGGTCAGGAAGACTCTACGTTGTTTTTTGACCACTCCTTGAATTTATTCTTTGTTTTTTACTCTTTTCTGAATTATTCTAAGTCCAAGAAGAAAATTCAAAGGCAAAGCAGATTCTTCCTAGGGTAGGGGTGGGGAACCTGAAGCCTTAAGGCCATATGCCTTGTAGGTCTTGTAGGTCCTTAAGTGCAGCCTTTTGACTGAATCCAAATTTTAGAAATTTGGATTCAGTCAAAAGGCTGTACTTAAGGACCTAGAAGACTGCATGTGGCCTTAATGCCACAGGTTCTCCACCCCAACCCTACCCCTAGTTTAGAAAGAATCTGCTTTGCCTTTGAACTCTGTAAAATTTGGATTCAGTCAAAAGGCCACACTTAAGGACCTAGAAGGCCACTTGTGGCCTTAAGGCTGCAGGTTCCCCACCCCTGTCCTAGGGTATACCAGAATGGTTCTGCCTTTACTGCCTTAGTTCCCTGCATCAGTGGTGTCAAACGCAAACAGAAACAAAGGCCGTTGTAGTGGATAAGGATTCCTGTGGACTGCATATTGATTTAGAAAAAACATCTCTTTTCTTTCTACATTAATACATCAACGTGCTAAAATCGGATAGGAATGACTTTTTCATCTGGTCCAGCTATGCTCAGGAGAATTGGTCTGCGTATTTGATACCTCTGCCCTACAAGACAATTCATTGATATGGTTGAGTATTCTTTCCCATGGTGGCTCCAATTCAAGTCAAATCAGTGGTGTTAGCATAGGTGGGTTGAGACTGGTGCTTTGGGGAAGAACATGGCTGAGCCTCGGTGACCTGGTGGCGCCCCTGTGACATGATGGAAATATTGAGGTTGCTTTTATCACCCTCTGTCATGTTACACAAAATACACTGATAAAGTCTTGTTTATTCCAAACCCTTGCTGAGAATGGATTGTTTAATAAACTTCTTTTATTAAACTACTTTATAGGTAATTCATCATCATGAACATTGAGTAACATTATTTATGTGTTCATTTCTGGGTTTAGCTATAGATAAAGGCTGTTCCTATGACTTAAAAGCGAACCATAATTTTCTTAAAAAAAAACAAAACAAAACTAGAGGAAGTCTAGTACGATGTTGGGTGGGTTCTTGATGGAGAATTTATGACAAGAGTTACTTAGAAGGAGGGAACTGGAGGGATTGGGAGAGAATACTTATATTGACGGGTTGCTTGCAGTTAACAAAATATCCATTTGGTACCTGTTACAGAGGACCTATGTTTGAATCATGGGGGCCCCTCAAGAACTACAGTCTGGTAGAAAAGAGAATATTTATTGATAATGGATAAGCTCCGATTTTTGGGAGCTGGAAATCATAAGTAGAGGCAGCTAGGTGGCATAGTGTTGGACCTGGTGTCGGGAAGATCTGAGTTTAAATCTCAAATCCTTCCTAGCTGTGTGACCCTGAGCAAGTCACTTAACTCCAGGCTCAGTTTCCTCAACTGTAAAATGGAGAGTGGGCTAATAATAAGCACTTACCTCCCGGGGTTGTTGTGAGGATCAAATGAGATAATATTTATAAAGTGCTTAGCAAAATGCTCGACACATACTAGGTGCTTAACAAATGCTTGTTGCCTTCCTCCCCACAAAAAAACCCACACCAGTCTTTTTTAGGGAAAACTTTTAGCTCACTGGCTCAATTCAGATGGAGGCTGAGTTTAAAGTGTCTAAATAAGGAAGCTCCTTTTACTCAGACCACTCAGAGGTTTGCGACCTAAACAGCCAAATAGTTTTCTACAGTTACAGTTAAGGGAGTTAATCTGCCTAGGTTCAGCTCACTACCTGGCTTGGGGTCAGACAGAAGTTACTACTATAACTAGAACCAAGACACTTTGCTCATCTTCTTGTATAAATTGTCTTCTTGTATAAATTCTTCTGCAAATTCCCATTCTGAGTCTGAACCAAAATAAAATGTAATTCAGAAATTTTCCCCAAAATAATTAGAAGTAAAATGAAACATTGATAATATTACATTTTGAAACTAAAGTCACTGCAGCTCAAAATATGGTTTAGTGGTCATCATTTCTATTCGAGTTTGTACCACTGTCCTCTGCCATGTAGCAACAAAATTCTGTCCTTGACTTTATTCTGCATCTTAAGCGTTATATTTGGGTCTGAATATTTGCCATGTTGACTATAAAGTTTATAATTGTATGGTTTTGGTTTGGAATTAAAATAATAGCTCCTATTTGCATGTTACTTTATAGTCTACAAAGTATTTTCTGTATAACTTGGTAAAGTTGGTAAAACCCACGGCCCAGAATCTGAAGATCTGGGTTCATAAGGACTATGTTCCATCTTAGGATATAGAGTACATACCAAGTTTTTTCTATGCTCAGTTTTTGCTACACATGGAAGAAGGGTTGTATCTTAATGGGACAGGTTGTTTTTTCTCTGTTCTGGGAAAGGTTGGAAAAAAGTTCTGAAAATCTTAACTATGAATTCAGGGAGTTGTAGTCTTAGAGAGATAGAATCTATCATAAGCTTTGTCCAGGGAAGCAGAGTCCAGGGATTTTTGAAAAAGACTGGGAGAGGGCAGAGGGACAGCAATCTAGAGGGGAGCAGTTCAACAGCATCTTCTGGGTGTACATGTATATATCTATATATCTATATTATATGTGTGTATACATATATATGTGTGTATATATGTGTATGTCTATATATATATATATATATATATGTATGTACACACACACATACAAGGTGCCCATAAAGTCCATGTGCAGTTTACAAGTTACAACTATTTTAAATTGCACACAGACTTTATGGACACCGTGTGTGTGTGTGTGTGTGTGTGTGTGTGTGTGTGTATGTATGTATGTATGTATGTATACTCTTTCTAGGGTTTGAGGGCTTCATGCCTCTTGGGACCTAATTAGCAAAAGGGTGTGGGCCTGGGGCTTCATACCTAGTAAGTAAAGGATACTGTCTACAATCAAGCCTCTCCTAATCAAGCTTCCCTTAACTGGCACCACCTGAGGCCTATTGAATGGGGTAGTGGTGGGGCGGGGGAGATCTTTAATCACATTAACACCACAGCATGTCTGTATATTGATTGCGTGTAGGGGGACATATTGAAGATGCCAATGACTAACCAAGATAGAACTAAAAACAGGTCAAGAGATTAGACTTTCATTCAGACAGAATTTCATCTTAATTTAGGGTCTTGAGCTAGGGGTAAAACAGGATCTTAATTGTCGCACTTATTAATGATTTTTATGAGCTCCTAAAATTGCAGAGAGAGACAACCTACATGAACTAGGACTATGCACCAGAGTCTGGACTCATGTTGGGTGTAGGGTGTAGACCAAGAGAAGGTTACTACTCTTGAGACTGCCTAATGAGAGGAGAAAGGTATGATCTAGAAAAAAATTAGGAAGGGGGAATTCAGAAGAGGGAGTACATAGCCAAATGTTGCTTCACAACAACACATTGTGGTTGCACTTACACAATCTCTCTCTTTTTGGCTCTACTTTGGGTTTCCCCTGGGAACATAAGAATGTAGCTCATGTCTAGGTCTTTATAGAAAAGATAATAGGCCCCCACCTCCCATTCAAGCACTTAGGCTAATAATTCATCAGATGTAGGACAGACTTTATTGATCCCAAGCATAAAATACTCAAACAACTATTACTCAAGCTCATAAACCATACGATTCTCCTGTCTCAGATGGGACTCTGCTACCGCTTCTAGGTTGAAGATTATACAGTCCTTCAGACATATGGCACAACTTAAAGGGTGGGGCTTTTTCTTTATCTGTCTCTCCCCACCTCCATGAAGGGAAAAAACCTTGGGGTTGCTAGAAGATCATCAAATGATCCTGCCCTATCATCAGCCCTATCTGTCCCAGAGAGCTATATAATACTTCAGGTTTATGACACTCCCTGAGGATAAAGTCCTCTCCCTCCACAAGTGGGAACATCACTCATAGCCAGTCTTGGGAGAGCCAACTCCAAGGACTTGCACGTTCTACATAAACAAAATAAAGGTGAAGCACAAGATCTGGGCTTGCTTCTCTATATGAGAAATCTGCTTCTTGCTCTCTTTGGTCCAGGCCTCACTTGATCTAGGTGTTTCTCCTCTGGGTCTAGGAGACTTGATATGGGAACTCCTCAGTCATGCCTTCTCTGCTCCTGGATCCATTATTGCCTCTATTTGCTGCCCTTCATGGGCCTTTGAAAGAATATGCGAAGGCTTTACCTTCCAGAGGCCTGAACCTGCATCTCACATATGTATCCTCATCTTTTTGTACATTTCTCCTCCCTGATGGCCAAGTCTGGGATGTCAATTAAAGGACTAAAGGTGGTACCCATGGGTGGGCTGGTTCACATCCTATCTGAGAAATAATCTTGTTGAGGACATTTAACACCTCATGAAGAAGACCTGAAGGATCTGTAAATTTGTCAGAGAAATTCCTTGTAAGGGAATATAGATTATATCCTAAGACTTAGCAGATAAATCCAAGAGTTGCTTAAGTCTCAGAAAGATTAAGTGACTTGTTGGGTCATACAATTGTCTGAGGTGATTCTTCAACTGTCCCTGTGATGACTGGTGTGTTTCTAGGTCCTAGATGACAGAAGTGGCTCCATGTCTAACTACTCATCGACCACCTGTATATCAAGAAGTTCCAATGTATGCAATAACTAGTTTAATCAACTCTGTTTAAGTGAGGAATGCAATAGTCTCCTGATCATAATCCTGTAGTAAACTTCATCTAATCCATGTGTGGAAGGTTAGCAGATTTTTCTAATTACAATGCCCTTGTGTTGAATAAGGGGTGTGTGTGGGGTGGGGCTTGCGATCTGGACCACGTGCTATTTGAATGCCTTGTGGGTCCCTCTCCCTCTTGGACCCAATTATTCTGCCCAGCAACAAAAATCAAATATAAGGGTAGAAACACAGAGCTCTGTTCTTTTTTTAAATATTTATTTAATATTTTTAGTTTTCAGCATTTTCACAAGAGTTTGAATTACAAATTTTCTCCTCATTTCTACCCTCCCTCCCACTCGAAGATGGCATATATTCTGGTTGCCCCATTCCCCAGTCAGCCCTCCCTTCTGTCACCCCACTCCCCGCCATCCCCTTTTCCCTTACTTTCTTGTAGGGCAAGATAAATTTCTATGCCCCATTGCCTGTATATCTTATTTCCTAGTTGCATGCAAAAACTTTTTTTTTGAACATCCGTTTTTAAAACTTTGAGCTCCAAATTCTCTCCCCTCTTTCCACCCCGCCCCCCCAAGAAGGCAAGCAATTCAACATAGGCCACATGCATATCATTATGTAAAACCCTTCCACAATACTCATGTTGTGAAAGACTATATTTTGCTCCTTCCTATCCTATCCCCCTTTATTCAACCTTCTCCCTTGACCCTGTCCCTTTTCAATAGTGTTTGTTTTTGATTACCTCCTCTCCCCATCTGCCCTCCCTTCTATCGTCCCCCTTTTTTTATCTCCTTCCTCCTTCTTTCCTGTGGGGTAAGATACCCAATCGGGTGTGTATGTTATTCCCTCCTCAGGTCAAATCTGATGAGAGCAAGATTCACTCATTCCCTCACCTGCCCCCTCTTCCCTACCTACAGAACTGCTTTTTCTTGCCACTTTTATGCAAGAAAATTTACCCCATTCTAACTCTCCCTTTTTCCCTCTCTCAATATATTCCTCTCTCATCCCTTAATTTGATTTAATTTTTCAGATATCATCTCTTCATGTTCACCTCACCCTGTGCCCTCTGTCTATATACATATACATATATGTATACACATACACATATATATGTATATGTATATATATGTATGTATGTATGTACATATGTATATTCCCTTCAGCTACCCTAATACTGAGGTCTCATGAATTATACATATCATCTTTCCAAGTAGGAATGTAAACGAAACAGTTCCACTTTAGTAAGTCCCTTATGGTTTCTCTTTCTTGTTTACCTTTTCATGCTTCTCTTGATTCTTGTGTTTGAAAGTCAAATTTTCTATTCAGCTCTGGTCTTTTCACTGAGAAAGCTTGAAAGTCCTCTATTTTATTGAAAATCCATATTTTGCCTTAGAGCATGATACTCAGTTTTGCTGGGTAGGTG
>CM053625.1:262913057-262949901 GCA_028646595.1 Phalanger gymnotis
TTGAGAAGTCTGGCAACTGCCATAGCTTACTGATTAAGGGCGCTAGGGTAAGCTCTGCCCGGCTCCTGGTCTGGTTGGTCCGCGCCGCCCACGCTGGGCTCTGCTCTGCTCCCAGCTCCGTGCGGGATAGACCTTATCCAGAGACCATCCAGGCTGTCCTGGGCTGGAGCCCTGCTTCTCTCTGCTACCCTGTGGGTTCTGTAGTTGTAGAATTGGTTCAGAGCCATTTTTTGTAGGTTTTTGGAGGGACTTGGCGGAGAGCTCACACTAGTCCCTGCTTTCCAGCCGCCATCTTCGCTCTGCCCCCCTGAATAAAATTCTTAATAAACAGATTTGTTCTGGGAAGTTTGGATTCAGTAAAAGGGCTGGACTTGGGGATCTAGAGGGCCACATGGGACCTTGAGGCCACAAGTTCCCCACGCCTGAAACCATTAACAGAGCTGTTGAAGCAAGTTCATTTGATTAGTTTATTTGACACATAATTAGGTCCATGTGTATAATCAGGAAGTAAGACAGTCCCCAAAGGCAGCAAAGATGAGAATTACACCAACATCCATCTAGCAAGGAAAAGCAGTTGTATCAACTTCACATGATAATGTAATCATGTTCACAGCACCACTTACCAATCTCAAAGATGTATAAAGTGCTTTACAAGCCAACAAGGTTGTCTTTTGCTGCAACCCTGACAATTCCAGGAAGTAAATACTGCCTTTAAAAGATCAGCAAAGTATTTTAAAAAGAAAAAAAATGTGAATGCTGGGTAGGATGTTATATTTAACACAGGCCTTAAAAGGAAAATCTAAAGAGGAAGTTACAGGTTTAGATTTACTCTGAAGACAAATGTAGGTTGAATTTTCATTTTTCCACCAATCCCTTAACTACTACCCAACATCAGAGCTCAAGCTAATATTGTTTAAGTGTTTCTCTATCATAGGTACCATTATGAATTTAATGTTCTTTATATAAAGGTTTATCATTCAACTAGATGACTTGGTCCTGGATCAATGCCACTTACACAAGGGAAGCTAATAAATGAATATAAACATTTGGCTTCTCTGCTTCTCGCCAAAGCACCAAAATTTATTTCTAACCTCTTCAATGTCCTGTTTCAATTGGGCTGAAATTTCAAGCCTCAGTCCAAGAACTTGGTTCTCATGTTACACATTTGCAATGAGACAGTCCTTGCTTAAAATAGTTTGCTAAAAGCATTCAAAGTTTGGCCCAAGGGTGTTTAGAAATTCTATTTCTTTTTCAGAATATGAAAAATGAATGTTTATTAGCCCACCCATTTCTCACCTCTCCCTTTTGTTAAGACTCATACTGCATAGCGTTACTACTTATCCCAGGCATACTCCTTTCAAAAGACAGGGAATAAAATATTTATAGGTCATGTATTAATCAAACGTAAAATACTCCATGTTTTATGAGTATCTTGAAAACACATGACCCTTTAAAGCTTTAGCACATGGTGGAAAACAAATTAAGCTTATATTGTTAATTTATGTGTCAGTTTGGCAAGAAATGCATTTCAATGCCATTGCCAAGTTAGGTTCTTATGATTTAAAACAACCTCTTTACGGGCAGCAAGCACTAACATTTTTTTATTTCCCTTACCCAATCCTTCTCTCTTGATCGGTCCCACTGCAAAGAGAATTGTTAACTGGTGAATTCTAGTACTTTTTTAAACCTTTAGTTGACAGTTTGTTTAGCACTATTCTCCAGTAGCTAGTCACTGGTAACCAAGGAGAATTTTTAATGCCTTTGTGACAATAAACATCTCAATTCAAGAAGAGTCAACTTTCTCTGGTGTAATGACAGTACACATTTCTGTGCTTAGTGTCTCTGCACAGATGTGCAATTCCTACATCCTTCCCTTTCTTCTACATAAGCACAAGCAACAGTGAAATACAATGAATCTGAAAAGGTCCACCTAGTGTTTAGGGCAGAAAACACTTAGATTCTGCCTAAGCTCACTTCTGGAGTGTACGTGACCTGGCTTACCCTTTAATCATATGCAACAAACTGATGTAAACCTACTGCCAAACTACCATAGGAATTTAAAAACGCTGTATTTAAAGCTGAAATCTGAAATGGACCCTAAAAGCTATATGAATCCAGTATTGCTTATATAACACTTAATTTTCTCTTTGATAAATGCTGACTGGGCATCCACACAAAAAGAAAGTAGCAGAGATTGACTTCAAGCTTAGTAGAAATGAAGTATGAGGAAAACTTTTTTTAGTAAGTAAAGGAAGATTCCATACTTCAATACATATTCTGCTCATATGAAAAACAAAGAGAAGGATATTCTTCTTAAAAGGTGAAAGGAAAAGAAAAATTCTGGATGGGATAGAGATGACTGGGTGTTAACATGAAAATTCAAGTACAGGACCCTACATCAACAATGATTCATCAAATCTATTAATTGTCTTTACAAGTTAAGGAGTTAGACAACTCTACTAAATAATAAAACAGAAAGGAATCATCTCATCCTGTTCATATAAGTTATTTTGGTAATAAACACCAGCAAAGGATGCAGTGTCTATTAAGTATTACAAGACAAAAGGCAAAGATGTAAGCTTATTGGCTAAGTTTACTAAGGAAAATACTAACTGGGTTATTCCTATTTAAAATAATTAAGGATAATAATCAATTTTCTTCCTCCTTTTGTCTTTTCTCTTAGAAAGCTCTATTTCCTTTTTCACAAATTAGGCATTATAAATTTTCATTTCCCAGACCATGAATATGAGGGGAAAAATCCATTAAAAAACAAAAAACAATGTAATATGTCTGGAATATAGACAAGTACTGAACTGAAGTCTTTCAACTTAATGGCCAAGGTTTGCAAAAAACATATTAGTTACTAATCTACTACACATATACCCACACTTTTTGTTCAATAAAATACACATGCCAACCAAAGAAATTTTTTCCTGTGTTTGAATTGAAATTTGGAAAGGTGAACATGCCAGTTTACTTCTTGTCTACTAGACTAGAATACTTAGTAAGGAGATAGCTGATGATGCTAACATATACGCATATAAATACATGGACATACATATCTAAATATCTATATGTGTATATAGATATATATGTAACTATAGATATTACCAGTGTAGGTGATATAATGTGCATTACTTTTAAATGTGCTTCTTCAAATCTTAAAGGTAAGATTATTTTAGAATAATTCCTGTAAAAAATTAAAGCGAGACAGTAAAGGTTTTAAAGTTTTCTCTTTGAAAAGATGGTATCTTACAGTACATACAAAAATACTCTGAAAATACATACGACTTCATTTACAAAACACTGAATCAAACATATTACAAGAGGAATTACATGGTTATGGTTTTTTTTTTAATAAACTGCATGCTTTCATGAAACATAAAAAAAATTACTAAGAAATGCATTGGAAAAAGCAGTGTAAAAAAAAAGACAACATATGTAGTTTGTAAAATGAAGATTACAAAGGCCCTGAGCCAATTAAAGGTCAGTTGTAATGGTCATTCAAAAATGCCTTTTAGATTTCAATAAAACCTACCTCTTGTTTCTGCATGCCTGTCAGTGGAAAAACTTTTTAAGGTTGTGGTGCAAACTGATGGTATAGAATTGTCATGCCCACTTAATTCCACACCACAAAGATGGATACTTCTTTTATATTATGGTATTTTCATTGGTACTAGAATGAGTTCTGTTGCTCTATAAAAGCTTTGCAAAAACATGAGTTAACTAACAAGGATGACATGAGATACGGTATATAATACAATTCTACCATTCATACACTGACTTTCAGTATCCTGGTTACATTTTGATTTTTACTAAAGATGCATTTCACAGACCTCCATGGGAGGCAAGTTAGAAAGGATACATGGTGCTTGTATTTAATCACTAGACTAATATTCTCTAGTAAGCAAGCACCATTTTGACAGAAATGCACACAAAAATTAGTTTAAATATTCTATGTGCCAACCTGTGGGAAAAATAATTTAAATCAACAACAGACAGAACAGACAAGTATTTATCTACACAAATTGGAAAAGCAGAAATGATACCTCACATTCACGTATCTGATGCTTCACAACAGGGCTTCACTGACTAAAGTAAATATGTTGACATTTAGTAGATTACAATTATAGGGCAATTTTTTTTGTTTGTTTTTAACTTTTCAGTTCCAGACAATGATTATAACACAAGCTTGAGGAGGGGGAAAAAATCAGGACTGTTCTATGGTAGTCCACAAGGGCAAGGATGGATCCCCATAACAGAGGAAGCAAGCATCTAAAGTTAAGGCAATAAAACCCCTAAACTTAAAGCCATAATATAGTAGACGGTCTGACAGCAGGTGATTTGGAAAAGTTACACACAATAACAGGAATATCCTATACCATCTGCAGGTCAAAGTGAAGACATAAAAATTCAAAACCAGATCAGGGTTTCCAGGCTGATGACTGTTAACTCTCACCGTATTTTACGTAGGGCAGCAACTGCAATTAAAAAAAAGAGTAGCTGCTTGTGAGCCACTAAACCATTGCATATTTTCTTTTATGTGATGAGGCACATTGCCTTTACCGGTTAAGGGTCAGTCGGATGGAATTTTTAATGACACGGATGTTGTTTGTTGGAACAGGAGATGATGAATCTGGTAGTTCTTTACTAGGTAGTCTCTATAAGAAAAAAAAAAAGAATCAGGAAAAGTGAACACAGACTTTAAAGACCTGAGTACTAATTTAGTCAACGAGTAAAAACGACAATTTTAGTACCCACCCTGACACAAATCTTTTAGTTTCTAATTTAATACAGCTAAATGCCCTAAGTGTATTAGGTACCTTCCAGTATTCAGAAGTACCTTCCTTCCAGCTTTTTAGTTCAAGTATTTAAGTAAGGAGTTCCACATTTCTAGGGGGTGGGGGAGGGGAGAGGGAAGTAGGTAGAGAAGCAGGGAAAGAGTGCATCAAAGAGGGAAGTTCTAGTTAATTAATCTTAATTCTTTCCTTTCCTCTCTTTCCTTAAAGAGGGTAAAATAGTTCTCCTAATGAAGGCAGGGAGATTGTAGTTCTTCCCTAAGTCCAACAATGCTGTTACACATATGTCATGCAGGAAAGTTGGGAGTGATATAGGTCACCCAAGAACAAATTGGTTACTGCCTTGGAAAAGGCAAAAACTCTTAACAGAACTGAAATTTGGTACCTGATATTAATACCTTTTCATGTTACTTCCACAGAAAAGTAATTTATTTTAAACTCAGATTGTTGGAAAGTCACTTATAAAAAGCTAAAACCCTAAGGAAACTTGTACTGTACGGTCATACTTTGTAAAATCACAAAAACAGTGACCCCATTGCATGGGACATGGGGAACACCGTAGAACGAAACACAACAGTGTGACAGACACAGCTCTAGTGTCTTACCAAGGTATCTAGCTCTTTTAAGTGCTGTGGAACACACATTCATGAAACTCAGGAAGTCTTTTCCACCTCTACCACTTTCTATTATTTACTCAAACTTAATCAAGGGCCTACTTGGTGCAGTGTGTTGTTGTTCAGTTGCCATTTGGGGTTTTCTTGGCAGAGATAATAGAGTGGTTTGCCATTTCCTTCTCTGGCTCTTTTTACAGATGAGCAACCAAAGCAAACAGGATTAAGTGACTTGCCCAGGGTCTCACAGCTAACAAGTGTCTGAGGCTAGATTTGGTCTCAGAAGATGAGTCTTCCTGACTTCAGGCTGACACTCCATTCACTGAGCCGTTTGCAATGTAGGGAGACCTAAAAATGAGTTCTTGCCCTCAGGGAGTCCACAAGGTAGATTAACTACCCTTGTCCTCTGGCTACCACACTGAAGTAATTTTCCAAACATCCCCTTAGGCTTAGAGGAAGAAAATCACTTTTTCTACAAGTAATTATCCAGGAGGTGGTTAGATTGCAGGGTGGCATAGCCTGATAGAACACCTAAGAGCAACCTTAGCTGGGCCTGCCCTTGATTACACAGCCTTCAGAAGATTTAGAAAATGTTTCACTTAGAAAGTGCAACAATTATTATGCCAGCAGGTGTTGGGCATTCTGCTCACTATAAACTCCCACAGATGATCTCTCCATAATTTAAATAAACCTCCTTTCTGATTCATCTGCTAAGAAATTCTGGTTTATTATTAGGGGAAATTCCATATAATCTTGAAATATTATTTATTACCTTTGATTTTTATATTTTATATCTCCATGATGAAGCTACTATTTCAATATTGAATTTTCCTAGAATGTAATTATTTGCTCAATATTGGAGATTTAAGGTTTATATGGAAAAGATACTTCGAATACCATTTGTTCCCCTAATAACAGTACACAGTAAATAACGTACTGCAAAATTACCAGATATTATATTCTGATAGTAAGGACTGTGACAAAGGACAATGATCTTGTACTGCCATGGCATCAGATTTCTGTGCTTAATCCCCATTTGTTTCTTAAAAACTAAGACAGAAAAGGAAAAAAAAATGACTATATATGTCCTCCATGAAGCCCAATTTTCCTAGCCCATAATAGCTTCTTCTCTGAACAACTAGAGTATTTATAGTTAATAATAACATGTAGTTTAATATTTAACTGCTTAGTTTCACATATTTATTTTGTCTCCCCAGTTAAGTGATGGCCCTTGCTTTCAAGGAACTTACAAAAAAACATATTACACTATATCTATATTTCCCCACAGCATTTAGCAGAAATAATAGGCATTCAAATACTTGTTATTTAAATAATTGAGAGTGTAGCGACAGAATTTTACCTGTAAACTATTCATTACCTGTAGTCTAGATGTGTCAATAGTTGGAATAGGCATAGACTCTCTTCCAAGACTATCCTGAAAGGTCAAAAGCAGTCAAATGAGGCCTCTTCCAATAAGGAAACAACTTGTGATCATAAATGACTCAGCTCTTAAAAGAAAAACAATTGTATTTAACACACACACACACGGCCACACAGGATCGATTTTATTTGCCTTGCTTCTCATATTTTCTCCCATATATTATAATGTACGTTATGATGTGGCTCTTTAAAACAAAGTACTTAAGATGAACGTTACATACTTACCATTGGTTTTCTCTTCCCATCTTTAGGGGCACAAGATTCTCTGAAAGCTGAATCAAGTCCAATAAACTATAAGAATAAAGATTGAATAAGTATTAAAATCATTTGGTTTTAATTTACATTTATTTATATAGTCATATAAACATTTAATCTTTATAATTTGGAGAATAACAAATAAATGAATATAGATATAACATAACATCAACAAACTAAAAGTGGAGTAAAGTCAGTGGTGGATGGGTAGAAGTCAACATATTTTTCTTTATATGTCACTCTCAATCTCTACAATATGAGAGATCATTCTGATTTAGTCAGAAGTCAGCTGCTAAATCCTTCCAAAAAGTAACTCATGAATTTACCACCACCTACTGGACATACAAGAGATTAACACCATTACTAAGCAGGTAATTATAATGAGTATTTTCATCCAAAGTTCACAATCACAGCTTCTATATAAGTAAACTTGCCCTAATCATTTAGTGTTTAAGACCTATCACTGATATGGGTACTTAGGATATAAGCTATTGACATGAATCTTCCATAGTTTAAAACATGTCCAGGTTTTCTGTTTTCTCTGGCCTCTTCCATTATTCATCTGGATCAGGGGATGAAAAATTAGTCTGCGCAGTCCAAATACAGCCTGCTGCCTGTTTTTGTACAGCCCATGAGCTAAGAATCATTTTTACATTTTAAAAAGTCGATTGTAGTTTGTTGACCCCTGATTTATTGCCCCTAATAATAAGGCTGAAATTTTTCTACTGACATCCTATTCTGGAATATTTAATTGTGTATGAAATACAGTGGGGTGGGGTAAGAGAGGCAGAAGAGGAAGAGACTCACAAAAGAGCTCAAGATGTGTCAGGTCTGCCAGCAATGGGCTAATCCAAGAACCAGAAGAGCTAAAATGAAAAGGCGTCTCAAGCAAAATGTTGGCAAAGAGGTGATGACTGTTTTGGCAGCAGCAATTATCAAAACAATCACATAAAGCGGTTGTGATCTGTGGCAGGGGAAGAAATATTTGTACTGAGAATATAAATTCTATAAGAGTAGGAATTGTGCCTCTTCTAAACTTTTTATCTTCCCAGTGCCTAACAGTGTGCTTTACCCACAGTAGACACTAAAATGTTTAATTCTGAAGTGCTGAAATATGGCTAAAAGTATTCAATTTACTTTTAAGAAATCAGATGAATAAAACTTGAATGAATTTAAACAATGTAATAAAAGTATTTTCTGTTAAAAAATTAAGGTCATGTATGATATGGCCAATAGAATAAAATGATATACCTAAAAAATACCATGCCTAGTTAATACACTTATTGAGTATCAAACTACTAAAGTATTACTTCACGGGGCTAGAATAATTAAATTCACACAGAGGAACAAAAGGTCAAGATCTCAAGGGAAATCATAAAAAAAAAAGTGGGAAGAGGTCTATCAGCACTAAATCTCAAACTGTACTACGAAACAATAATCATTAAAATGATTTGGTACTGATTAAAGGATAGAAAGGTTATATACTATACAGCAGTAAATTAACACAATGCCATACTAGACCGTACTTGAGAAAACTGGACAATGGTTTGGCACAAAATAGGTATTAAACAACATATATTAGTATAGATTCTCTCAAGAGATGTGTATCTATACTGAGATCAATTCCAACTGGATATTAAGGTGATCTCACTGGCAAATTAGGAGAACATGGAAGAAATTAACCTTTTAGATCTGTGGACACAGAAGTCATGACTAAACAAGGAATACAGAGGATCACAGAAAATAAAATGGCCAACTTAATTACACAAAACTTTAAAGGTTTTACACAAACAAACCTAAAGTAGACCACATTAGAATGGAGCTAGGCAAATGAGGAAAAAAAAAATCTTTGCAGCAAGTTTCTCTGTCAAAGGTTGTATATGCAGGATATATAAGGGAACTGATTCATTTATATGACTCTAAGAGTCACTGCACAATACATAAATTGTCGAAGACTTTGCAGAGGTAGTTTTCAAAGATGAAATCTAAGCTATCAACAGTCACAGGAAAAAATGCTCTGGATTACTAATAACTATACAAATTAAAGCAAGTCTAAGCAGATTGCCGAAGATGACAAAAGAGGAACATAACCACTGTTGGAGGGGCTGTGGAAATACAGGCACATTAAATGCTCTGCTTGTAGAGCTCTAAATTGGTCCTACCACTGTGGAAGGCAATTTGGAACTATACCCCTATAATAGTTTTCATCCAGCTATATTACGATTAGACCTATTACTTTGGAGATCAAAGAGGAAAAGGAATCATATATACAAAAATATTCATAGTACTTTGCATAGTAGCCTCAAACTGGAAACTAAGGGGATGCCCATCTATTGGGGAATGGCTAAACAAATTATAGTATATGAGTGCAATGGATTATTGTGCCTTAAGAAAACTATGAAATGGACAATTCCATAGAAAACTAGGAAGGCCTATATGAAATGATGCTGAGTGAATAGAATTAGAACAATTTATATAACATTATAAAGAAAAATAACTTGGAAAGACTTCAAAAACCGATCAGTGCAATGATAAACCATGATGTTGCCCACTTCCTGCCAGAGAGATGACAGACTTAAAATGAAGAACGAAACATACATTTTTGGACATGGCCAATGTGGGAATTTGTTTTGCTTGACTGTGCATATTTATCATAAAGATTTTCTTTTCTTCTTTCTTATATGTCTAACGTGGGTAAGGAACACAGTGGGAAAGAGTTAATAAATGCTTATAAAAATAAACATACAGAAGAGAAAAAGTAACATAAAACAACACATAGGTACTTAGATTACTCAAGAGAACTGAGAATGTCTATGAGGAATGTTTGAAGTAATTTCTAGTAGCATTAATTGAACCAAAAAGCTATAGCGAATGCCCATACCTTTTCTATGTCTTTTAACCTCTTAGGAGATCCATCTAAAGAAGGTGAATGAGATCTCTTGGATATAACACTCTTAGACGTTACACTTAACATTCCATTTTGGTGTTGCGGCCCTTGGACTAGATTATGAGATGTTATTATACGAGGAATGACATTTCTTCCTACTACAGTAGGAATGGTGCAGATAGTTGGAGGTGATATGGCTTTTATTGTTGAATCGATTTCTGCAAAAGAGGAATTCTTTTAGACTAGAACAAACACAGTGGAATCAGTAGTAGCAAGAAGTCTTGATACATACTTGAACCAATAACTGGGATGGATAATCCTTGAATTGGAGGTGAACGAACAACATCCAAAGGCTTTTCTGCAATGGTGGCAGGTGCTGTTTCATCAAGTTCAGCACAGCTGTTGTTAAAAAGAAAAAGCAATCTAAATTTTCTAATGATTTAAAATAAGCTAACATTTACTACAAAAAAAATTCCATGTTAAACTTAGGGGCTTGTGGAAGATGGGGTGTCAATGAGATTTTTAACACCTCAAATGCAAAAAGGAAATTTATTCCTATTTGTTGACTTCTCACAGTTCATCATTAATATGCCTTCATTCTTGTTCACAGAACTTCATTCTGTACACAGAAATATCAAATGAGTAATTAAAAACTTTCACTAAAAGACTATATCCAAGAGTCCTTTATAATTGTTTTCTGGTTGAGCATTTCTCACTTGTCATTCCAAAAATCTGAAGAATGTAGTCTATGTTTGGAAAATACCATATGCTAATGACGCTGCCTAGCAACCTAAGAAGGTTAAACATTTATGCTAACATTTTTTTAAAATGGCACTTAGGTACAAAACAAAAAAGTGTTAAAAAAGATTCATATTTTAGGTCAAAATATATCCTACAAAAGCTATTTAATGAAAGATTAAATTAACAACACAGACCTTTCCATTTCTACCACAGGACTCTCAGGCTTAGAATGCTTGTTTAATAACACAGGGGAATTAAAAGGTGTTCCATTATCAGTGTCTCTGGAACTATCCAAGCAATTTCCATCCAGGGATGATCTCTTTGACTGAAGTCCACTAGCACTTCGATTGATATCTTGGAGGCTTTGCTAAGAAAAAGTTCACAGGATTAAAAATTAAAACACAAACAAAAGCCAACAAGTGGAGATATAGAGAACATGGTCAACTCAATTATCTGCAAGCAGATCATCCTTTTGTGGATGAATAAAGGCAAAATTTAAATCTGTGGATGGCTATGGTCACATAAATGCCTATGCTGTGAATACTCAAGGAATGCATACTTAATATCAGCCCAACTAGGAAGGCAAATCTACACTGGTCTATTCCAAAATGTAAACACAGATAATTTGCAATTATCTTGTCTTGTATTTTGCTCTATTTGAAGTCTTATCTTTTCTTATTAGGGTGAAAAATTACTAATTAGTTAAGAAAACTAAGAACTAAGTTACACACTTACCTTCTTTTTTTTTTGTAAAATTTCTGCAGGAAGATAATGATGAAGCTGCTTTTTCTTTACATGAGTGGCTTCAATCTTCATTCCTTCTTTTAGCATGTTTATGTTGTTTGCTTGCCTATATACTGTAAAACGGCATCTCGTTATGTGGGAATTTAATTTTTAAATGCAACAGCTCTTGGCTTTTAATAAAACAAACTACATTCACAGGCACATATATGAGACTAATATCCTAAAACATTTTCATTATGTTACCAGTGAGAGAACAACATATGACTGATTTGAAGATGACCAGACTAGAAATATCTTTGGAAACATCTGATTATATGTTTGTTCAATCTAACACCTGTATAGAATTGACAAAAATAGGACTAGTCTATTCCCCAATATCTAGTTATATGGGATAAAAGGCAAATTGAAACAAATGAAGTTTAGTTTCACACATATCAAATTGGCAGAGAAGACAAAAGATGAAAATAAAAAATGTTGCAGGGGCTGTGAGAAGTTAGGCACAATACCATATTGTTGGCAGAACTGTGAATTGGTCCAATTCTTGTGGAAATCAATTTGTAATTATAATCAAAAAAAGTAATGAACCGTTCATAACTCATCCCACTACTGAGGTAGGATGTGTCCCCACAAGGTCAATGACAGAAAGTTCCATAAATTCTCAAAACATCCACATCACTTCTCTTTAGATGAGACACTGATTACATGGGAGTGGCTGAAAGGAGATGATGTGGTGAAATGTGACTGTGCCATAAGAAATGATGAATGAGACAATCAAAAGAATGTGGAAGATTTGTATTAACTGACACAGAGAGAAAGCAGAGAAAGGAACATACATGACTAAGATAATGTAAAAGAAAATGTTAAAAGACAATGGAATGCAAATTATATGCAACAATTTAGTATTAGTACCAGAGGACTTCTCTACAGGCAGTGAACTACTGATGCAAACTGTCACTAATGATGCCATTTGGAACTGATGGGCAAGTTTGTTTCATTTTTATTATTTTTCTTTGTAGAGTTCAAGGTAAGATTTTTGGGAAATGATATACAAAACAAAAATATTAATAAAACATTTAAAAGAAGAACCAGACCAGTCAAGATTAAATTCAACAAAGTTTTTATTAATCAATATGAAATGAAGTTACAGGCAGAGCATTTACTAAATACAAAACACTCTGCTGCACAAGCCTCTCATCTGGGTTCCCAATATCCTCTGCCCTGTATTCCCCCTTTTACGTGCCCTGACCTGTGGAAGGGCTCATTAGGATAGCCTACTCTCAATTCTGCCTGAATCTTTGTGGCCTATTTGTTGAGTCTGGGTACAATTTAGCTCACAAGTGGCATTGGTCCCTCTCCTCATTTCTTACTGGATAAGTGTCCTAAGGATTAAGAGAAAGCAAGGTAAAAAATATAATTTTCTTTAGCCAATTTTTTTGGAAACTAGCAATTATGTCTATGGCTTATAAGTCAGCTACGCCATATCTGACTTTGAGATTTGGCTCCCCCCTTAATATTTTAGACAAAAAAATGTTCTAAATTTAGTAGCCAAAAAAAAAAAATGCTTAACCACCTGAAATTTATAGCTCTGTGGTTAGGTTCTGGGCAACACTCGAGACTACTTGGCTCTTTCATGAGAAAGATGAAATGACATCATGTTAACCTGGGAGCCAAAACTGAGATAAGCCTCTGACTTAATATGCCTCACAATTCCCATGAATAGTACAGTTTGTTAAATACCACTATTCTCACTGTTTCTGTTGAAAAAACTTGGACCTTTGTGCTTTGCAATACCAGTGCACATTTACATAGCACTGACACATTGCTTTACCTATCTCCTTTGATTCTTGTAATAACCCTGTAAATAAAGGGCTATTATGATTTTCATTCTACAGATGAGAAAACTGAGGCTCAGAGAGGCTAGGCAACTTGCCTGTGGACACAGAGCTATTATTTGTCAGAGGTAGGATTAGAACCTCAAGCTTCCCAAGTCCAGCACTCTAGACCTTCTTGCCATACTGCAGAGGTCATCTGGCAGCAAGTGCAGGTTCTTCAAGGATGTATTTTGGACTTTTCTGCTCTTGCCTGTCTACTCCATATTACTCTTCCCCATTTACTTTAACCTCTATGATTCCAGAACATTCGAGACTCCATAAAAGTTTATTACTTATTGCAACAAGTATAAAACGTGGCTTTCAAGACTCTCCTATAATAGGTTCCCATCTTGCCTGTAACACATAGAAATTAAAATTCTATCCTTCAATCTTCTTGACATTTCAGAAATCACTAAAAAATTTCATAGTACTTACGTTACTAAGAACAACTTCTACATGGTTGTGGCACCAAGAACAACTGTTTTTCTAGTATGCATTATTGGTAATATACCTCCTTAATTTTCATGCAGCGATTATAGGTAGCTACATAACTACGGAATGGGTTCAAAACAAATAGCTGTGGCAAGAGTTCAAAAAATGGAAGTGTCATTATAGAAAAAATGAAACATTTAGGAATCACTTTACAAAATGCTATTAGAGTAACAATTTAAAGAATCGTTTCATTGATGTTATTTAGTTTTTCTCATGGCTGATAAATAACTGAGCTGGCAGCCAGAAAGGTCACACTGAGTCTACAGCACACACTAAATAAGACTTTTATCCATGAAACTGGGTCCAAATTAAAAAAAAATCCATTAGTCTTACCTGTATCAGTAAAAGACTGAATATCATATGTTAAATCTATGTTAACACTTTCTGCATTTTCAACTCGCCGGAAGATTATTCCAAGGAACCACATTGATACATAGTCACTCCTTTTAAAAGTAGAAATGAAAAAAAAAAATAAATTTTAGGATGTTCCCCTAAATTTAACAATGAAAACTAGATACTTAAAAAAAAATTTCCAAACTTTTAGTCTGAAAGTCCCTCTGCCAGCCTAAGCATAAAATTTTATAAAGTCCATCACTATTAATGATGACGAACATTCCTAAACACTAAAATGGCAAGTAGCACTGGTTCAAGTAAAGATTTTAAACTTACTCTTTATAATGTTCCTTGTTCCCTGGGAATGACTGAGGATTGACATGGGCAAGAGTAATAAATTCATTTCGCTCCAAATTTCCGACAAGTACACGGATTTTAGATTCAACTAAGCCAACCCTAAAAGGAAAAACAAAAGTTTTTGTGGTTTTATGCCAGTGTTAAATATGGCAGCTTGCAGATTAGCTACGGCAATAACACCCCCAAGTGTTCAAAGATGCATATTAGCTGTGGGCAACTGGCCTTGAAATGTGGTCACCTTTAAAACTCCTTACCTCTAGCCCTAACTCCAAACTGAGCCGCGTATGTACTAGGCATAGGTAAAGCAATTTGTTTGCAAGGAAAAAGTATTTTAAATTTCTTGTCCATTTTTAATTGCAGAAGTGTATGTCATTAATAATTTAAAATCTCCATACTTCGGTTATGTTCATGTTATACCATAATAATTCACCAAAATTTATTACGTCTACTAAATACAAGCCACTGTGTGCTAGATGTTGGGAATTCGAGGAAGAAAGAGTTTTTATGGGACATTCTATACTGGGGAATGACACATATGAAGGTAAATGTGATAGGGGCAATAAAGACAGCTAAAGTGCCAGAGAAGGTGGTGTCTGAACCTTGAATGGAGATGGGATTCTGCAAGGTGAAGAGGGATAGTATGTTCTAGGCATGAGGGATGGCTTCTGTGATATATTAAGTGGGAAGAGACTGGCATGTTAACTTTGGAAAATAATCCAATCTGTATGGGACATAGAGCATATGAAAAGGAGCCAGAGTATAGACAGCACTGAACAGTAGGCTTTATATTTTATCCTAGTGGTGAGAGAAAGCCACTGAAGCTGGCTGAGCAGGGGAGTGGCCTGATAAGATCAGTGCCTTAGGAAAATAACTTTAGCTTTTGTATGAAGAATAGACTGGATGGGGGAAAGTAGAGGCAGGAAGACCAATTAGGAGGCTATCATAATAGTTCGAAGAGATGGTCTTTAACTTGGGTGGTGGCAATATTTATAAATATTGCTGAATAAAGGGGACTGATGGGATAAATCTTATATATGTAGAATAAAAAAGGACTTAGCACCTGACAGGATATAAGGAGTAAAGGTAAAAGAAGAATAAATGTATCTCTGAAGTCTCAAACTAGTAAATTAATTTATTTTTCTTTCTGCCTAAACCTTCATGACTCCTTTCAATACTAAGTCCTCATTTACAAAGTTCAATTTAATTTCCATAGGATCACAGATTTAGAGACCATTTAACAGATGAGAAAGCTGAGGGGTTTGCCCACTCACAAAAGCAGTAAGTATCAGAAGTGGGTTCTGAACCTAGGTTCTGACTCCACGGTCCTTCTTTTGACTGAGCTAAGTTGTCTTCCAAATGCACCAGTAAGGCAAAGAGTGAGGCTTACTCAATTTAAAACATATTTGTTTACTGACCATTTACAATAGGTGTGACATTACTAGTCATAGGTAATATAAAATTAATATGCCAGTTCTTCCTAAGAGCCTATAACCTGGTTGTAAAGACAAGATTTTTATAAAATCATATTTCTTTTGAGCCACCTCCCCTTTACCCTCTTTTATCCAGATATTTTGCTCAAGATTTCAACCATCTGGAACTTTACCATGAATTTTAAAAGGTCTAAGAACTTCAAAGAGTGGTTCCAAAGCCCATGTATTTATTTATACAGTAAAGTAGTTGATTCAGATTATAAGAAGCAACAGTGGCACACTGATGAGCAGCAAGAAATGACAACAGAGGGAAGGGGCCAAAGAACTAATGATATTTAAAACATTAGTTCTATTATTTTCAGGAAAAATAATCCTCAATATACCACCTGGGGACACTGCTGGATTACAAAACAACAGAGTAACTATATTCGTAATAAACTTGATTCATCTTAAAAAGTTAAACTTACTTAGAGAAAATCAACATATTTTAGAAAGACTTCAATTAAAAAGAGTAGTTAGCAATTAAAACAAAGGGTGAACACTTATGTTGACTATCTTATTCCGTGATGATGAAGCATTATTGTATATGCTTCACTGGTTCAATGACCCATGATTGTGTCGATAGGGGCAAACCAATATAGATCACAACCCCTTTACACCTTAGCAGATGGTCTTTGTGAGCTGCTATGGCCAAAAAAATAATCACCTGGTGGCCAAGCCTTTGATGATGAGCCTCTCCCTCGGAAGGCAGACATCCACTCCATTGCCGGGCCTGTACTCGAAGCCAGCTTGGTAGGACCTGCTAGAACTTGTGCTCCACTGGCATAGCCTTCGAGAACCCAGGGTCCCCTCCATGCCATGATGAGTAGGAAGGACTTTAGTGGAGGTACTATATATAACTAAGTGCTAAATTGGATATAATCAAGTGACAAAATGCATGGTACAGACAATAAATGGTATGGGCAAATAGGAAGGGGAAGATAGCAATACTGACCAGAATTATTAGAAAAGGCTTCATGGAGGACGTAAAATTTACGATAGGTATACACTGGGCTTACTCTTCTAAGTCCCAAATTAAATGGCCAAATTGAAATGTTATCATAAGCAACAAAAAGATACTCTAGCAGCTTGGTTGTGTAGATGACACCTCAGACTGCCACTTGAAAGGGTTTGGTAACCTTAATTCTACATATTAGAAGGTAGTGTGCGGACTATGGACTATATTCTTTGACTCACTTGGTGACCTAACTTGATTCAGATGACAGATGGGGATAAGACAGACCACAGAAGCAAGGGTAAGGGTATGGTTTCAGGGGTGCCAGGAAAGACCTACCTCAAAATAACTGTACCTAGTTACAGATATTTGAATTTCATTTTAAAAAGTATAAGCCTTTCATACCACAATTAGAAATAAGGCTTAGATGAAAATCTGCGAAATAATATATCAGTCTAAAGTTACACTAAGGGCAAAAGATTATTATGTAAAGAGATAGCACTAGAAGGATGACACTGCCTAGGAAAGGAGGCTGGGGAGAGAAGACAACCTTTGTCTACTTATAGTTCTGACTAGGGCTGGCCTTGACATGTACACAGTGGCCCGTGTGGTCAAGGATCTTAGAACAGAGAACAGGGATAAGAGAGGGGAAACTGCCTTGCACATGCACCATTAACTCCCAGCTACCCCCAAATTTGAAAAATTTGCTCAACACCAGATATTAAATTGAGTGCCACTAAAATGGCCGTTCAGTCTCAAAGCAGAAAAGTTAAGGATGCTGTTAAGGCAAGAGTATTTCTTTTATCTATGTGGTTGAATTATACATTTGAAGTTAAAAAATAAAAGGAAAAAAGTGGTCTTACCATTCTAAATGGTTCTCTTCTGTGGATGCACTGGCAGTCAACACTATATAATGTCTGTGAAGAATTTTCAGTATTAAATGGCCATTGGGGATTCAAGAAAGAAGTGAGAAAAAAAAAATAGTCAATCAGGATGTATACATTATTTCCATTCCACCACTACCACTACCACCACCACCACCACCACCACCACACACACTTTGTCTCTTTTTTAGTTATAGCAACATAATTAAGGTACAGTCCTAGATGGATTTATGTCCTCATTGAAGTGGGGTACTATTGGCACCAATACAAATTACAATCCCTAATGAACATATTTTATGAAAGAAATCATGGTCTAACTTCCAAAAACCAAATTTTAGAACCCCATTAAAAAAAGTTACTGTAAAAACCCATTAGATGTGAAAATAACCACTATATTTTATATAACTTATATGTATCTGCCATTGTGTTCCATAACTTATCAAAAACATCAAACTATAAAATACATATAATACAGACAATTTTTTTTTTATCAAACATCTAATCCATTTAGACAATCCCAAATACCTGTATTTCTGAAAAAAATTTGGTGGTTCAAGAAGTTTGGACCAGTCTGATTTTCCCTGAAGTATTTCACCTGTTACTACAAGACCTGTTTTAAAACAGACACAAAAATCTGCTGTTATAGTTTACTCATAGAAACCTTAAACCTTTGGGTAAAAATTTCAACTTAGCTGACTCTTTTTCAACATACAAAAACAAAGTTTCAATCATATTAGACTGTCTTTGTTGTTATTCCTACATAAAAGAATGCTTTGGAAAATGAATAGAATTAACATTATCAATTTCAATAGAATACTAAGAATAAAGGAATCAAAATATCTTTTAAGTATTTTTCCTTACCAATAATTACAATGCTTTTTTGCTTTTGAGAATCAGGTTGCCAAACCTAAACTTGTTAGCAGACCACAGATGAAAGGACATAGATGGTAGAGTGCTTACCTTGTTTGAATTCTTCTACCATTACTGTCCGAGTTGAAGTAGATACATTATACGTAGAATTTTGTTGTGGATAGGCAGGGGTGATTATGGGCATTAGATGATACCTATCAGATGGATTTACCTATGAAATTGGATAATGAATGAATTAAGTCTTATTTTTATTCCTTTAACAACCATTCATTGACTACCTACTATGTGGAAGCAAGCTATTTCAGTGGTCCCCATTTCATTTTTCCCCAACCTAAAATACATAAAATAGGAACACACGTAAAGTAATAATAAAGTTAATGTATGGCTATGAAGAGAATGATGCAGCAAGCCTGACCTTGGACAACTTTTAAATATAGTGGTGGCAATAACAAAAATGTTTTTTTGTGTATTTCTTCTTATCTAATAGAGCAAAAGGGAAGGAACAGACAGAAGAGGCAGGCAAAAAGGCAAACAGAGCCAGAATCATCACAAATAGATTTCAGCTTGGAGAGTAATTAAAGAAATAATGTAATGAATTATTCACATACCCTAGGATCCCAAACAGGTAAATTCAGATTGCTGTCTTCAGGTTGTTTCAAAAGCACTGGATTTGGCCATTCCCTATATAATTGCAGATAAAATCTTTTTTTTTTAAGGAACTTGAGAAAATATCAGAACTGCCATTTTTGATCCAAATCTCATAAGAATGGAAATCTAATTCTATAGCAAGAGTCAACTTTTGTTTATATAACATAAATGGCCTGTGTATACAATATTTGTTAAAAAAAAAGGGGGAAGGATTCTTGTTGCAAAAGTGTGTTCTTCAATGGATGTATACTGTCTTGCATTAAGTATCTAAATAATAGACTTGGAGAACTATTGGCTGCACTGGAGTTTCCATTCCCATCTCTATTCTCCATATCCTAGTACTGGGGAAAGACGCAAGAGGTAACCTCATTTTAATAATATGTAACAATAAATATATAATAGATGCCATTTTGACAGTAAATTATCAGGTTTGGGGAAAGTCTTATTAGCGTTAAGAGGAAAGGGTAGCTATAAGGGTCTGTGACAGACTAGCTTAACTCATCCTGAATAAGCTGTCCACTGTCAGCATCAATTGAAACTATGGTCAACAAGCTCCTCATACTAAGAAAGTGGGTTAGGTTCTTCAATACAATAAATGCTTAAGCATATCAGCACTATGATTTACAATACAGATAATAACTTAAATATGTATATAGTATTTTGCCAAGCTGAGCATCATGTAAATTTTTTCCTCCACCAAGCTTAATCATACTTGTTATTGATGTAGACATCATCCCTGAATCAGCAGTGTAGTCAGACCAGATTTTGTTAAAGCAAAGTTCAGAATCAGGGGAAGACTTATGGCATACAACTGAAACCCAATTCTGACCCACTTAAACAAGTTACTGACAATAAAAAATGGGCAATGGATAGTAGAAATGACATCAACATTGATTATAATCATTTTATAAAGAAATTTAACTGATACAAACCTACTGTCAAAACCAGATCAAAGGAGCATAAAAAAAAATACCTTAGTTAACAAACACTTGGCTTACTTGCCAGAGAGTGGCCAAAGGTAACGCTAGTTTAGAAGTCATTGCTAAAAGCTTATAAAGGATGATAGGGGAGTACAAACAGTATCAGCTCAAAAATAGCAGCAGGAGCCGTGGAAGATAAAAACAATTGACCAAAAGCATGATGACTTGACCAAAGTTATCATGAGGGCATTTAAAGATAAAAAGGTGGAAAAGATTTGCGAACATTAAAAAAATAAATTTTTATTAGTATCTTTTCACATCACTTACATTTCCCATTGTAGCCCTTCTCTTTACCCCTCCCTTATAATAAAGTATAGAAAAAAATGCCAAATTTAACTGTAGTGGATCAACTAAGATTTTTGTAGCAAACTTTTCACCATTAAGGACCATAGAGATACCACTTGGTTTCTATTATCAATTCTAGATGTGTATACAGAAGAAGTAAATATGATACTAAACAGTTAGGATAAGACCAAGTATATACAGAGGTGACACAACTTTGAAGGCACTGAGGGGATTTATTCACGAGGTATCTAAAGGAGAGGAAGACAACAAAAGAATCTTACTGACACTGGGGAAAAAAAAAGGTCTGCCTCTATATGCCTACTTTCCCGTCTATACAAAATGTTTGAGACTCATCTACATAAGTATTTTAAGACTTTTTAGTACACATCAGCTTTTTCCAAGCAAAGTTCCATAGTGGACCATCTCTTAACTATCACCCAGCTGACTCAAAGATGCAATGAGTACAAGAACCCACTCACTCTTGATTAGGAAAAAGCATTTGTTTCCATATAGCAAAATGCTGACTCAAAGGCTGTCTTCCAATAAGCTGTCTATATATCAAAATCATTTTAAAATTCCTTGAAAAATGTGTTTAATTACAAAGATAACCTTGTTCAGTAACCCACTGATCATTAATATCAGGCAAGACGTAAAACAGAAAGATGGACATTTTCTACTATGATGGAGGTGTAAAGTCCAAGTTAATAAAGAAATTCACTGTGGATGGGAGGGGAATAGGGGAGAGAAGGAAGAATTCCTCCAAGAAGCTCCTGTTTGGAGAAGACATTGTGTTCCCCTGCAGATCCTTTGATGAGAAATCTACAATCACTCAAAAGACTTTGGCTTGATAACTTTATACTTCCTCCAGCAACTAATACTGTATGTTGAATATAGTGGATGCGCTATAATTGTTGAGGGGATAAGCCAATGAATGAGCTATACAAAATCACCTTAGGAACGTGGGAAGCAGGTAGATTCAACTTTAACTTTGGCTACAGGTAGATAGTGCACAGTCTAGATGAAGGTCAAAGGTTTCAAGTTTATAGACCAAATAGCAAGCTTGGGATTCTGCACTGTATTCAATAATTTTCCAGAGTCTGCATGTAGAGAAAGGCGCTAAGGACTGAAATCCTAGCACTATAGGGGCTATTTTTCTCTGCATTTCTCTAGAGTATTGAATAAATTCAATATATTCATTCAATCTGATTCAATAAATAATGAGTACCTACCATGAAGCAGGCACTGCACTATCTTCTGGTAACCAACTAAGGATTGATGCTCAGCACAGTACCTGGCACATAGTAGTAGGTGGTTAATAGATGTTTATTGACTGATGTACACTGGTGTTAATCAGTGCATATGCATATGATTATGCATATGGCTTGTTCTTTGCCTAGCTAATAAAACTATAAAAGCTGGAAAAAAAAAAAGACGACTTTTGGCTTGACCATTCACGCACAATTTTTTTGTGTGCCGGGTACATAAAGAAATATTTATTGCCTAGAATTTAATATACACATTAGCTGGATGGCGCTTTTTCATCAACATGTGTATCAGGGAGAGATATTAAAACTGAAAGTGAACTGAGCCCAGAAAAGAGCAAGAGAAGGAGAGCAGGCTGGATTTCTTCCAAGAAATTGCAAGGCCCATTTAACGTCCCCAAACAGGTCCCATCTTTTTAAAAACCAATAGTCCACCACAGCTGTTGTATGGCTGTGAGACACAGAACAATACAGAAGGCAAGAGGGGGTGCGAGCAGACTGTAACACGTAACTAATGCACAATGCTGAAGAACAAGGATATATAATGGAAAAAAAGATTGGCTTGTTAGATGGGTGAGGGATACCAGGTAGACAGCCCGAGTCTGTCTGATATCTTCATAATGTCAGAAGAAAAGAAAGTAGGCCTCCAGCAGGTTGGGTGGATCCCTTTTGGTGAAGTTATATGAAGACATGGATAAGAGCTATCCAAGATGGGTAAGCACGAATGGGTTAAAATTACGGACCATCCAAATCAATATGATCCATTTGAGAATTAATAATTCTGTTTAGTTTGAGTCTTTCTATATTATCTTCAATGGCATTAAGTTTTTAAATTTTCATGTCTTTGTTTCCTTGATCTAATACAGAGTGCGTTAAATTACCATTTAAGAATTTCTGAAATAGCCTTTCATACCAGTACCTTCTTTAGGTAACAATTTGACCTCTCTATACCTACTGAGCTAAGATGAAGTGATATGATAGTGACTGTTCCTAATCTCCGCTTTTACCACTGGAATTAGATGTGAGAATGGGAACTTCTTACAGCCAACAGTTCTTCAATGCCTGAAAGCATTTTCTGACATAAAAAGCACCAAACACCTTCCCAATACACTTTGAAAATTTTGTTAAATTTTACTACAATACTTCAAAACATATAGAATTTTAACAGCACTATACTCTTTTCCCAGTGCAGATCAAAACTACTCCATGCCTTAGTAGGTCATTCAAAGTCTCAGCAGATTGCTAGGACCTGCCAGGGCTTGTATTCCATTAGTTTAGAACCCAGTGCCCACTGCATGATAAGGCACCAAAGAATGACTTTAGCAGAGTAGCCTAAATTTTAGAAGAACTGACATCTTGTAGCTATTCAAAGTTAATAAAGATGTTTTTAGTACAGTAAATAAATTTGTTATGATATGAAATGTGTTATAATGGGGTTCTGCTTTTATATACTATGCCAAATAGCCACACTATGGGAAGTTAAATTTTACCCTAGTGTAAATTAGAACTTAGGAGGAAATACAAAACAGAAGTTCAAAAAAAAGCCCTTCGATTTACTAACAATTTATAGAATACACATTTGGAAAACTTAAGTTAGAGAGGAAAATAACTTACCACTTCGAAAATACTAAAAAGAACTTGTGGACTAGAGTTGACGCTGCTGCATTTGGATATAACTGACAAGTTCTCGCAACCAGCATTGCCCAAGAGACACCACCAAGAAATCCTAGCATGTTGGAATAAATCCCACGTCCTAGGATAAATGAATATTTATTTAAGCTTCATTGACTTGTTATTCTTAACTTAAATTTTTACTACCTTTCCCTTCACATACACACAAAAAGATCCTTAGGAAATGCTAATCATGTCATTTATAAAGCAAGGCCCTAAATCACGAACAGTGCAGGTGTGATACTCCAGAACAGGCTTTCCCATAGAAAAATGTTATAGACAATGGTAAGCTGCCCAGAAAAGCCTGTTTCTCCAGGCCAGAGCAGGTCCTAAGCAAAATTTTCAAGTAAGTTAAAGTAGGTATTGATATCTACTTACCTCCTTCCACATGAAAAAAAATCTCAATTCCTGCTGGTCTTTTCTGCTCTAATGATACTTCTCTCTTAATGGCTTAACCTATAAGTGCCCCATAATCCAAAACACTCTGCCTGCATTTCTCCCTCTAAAATAAAACATTCTATTTTCTTAATATAGGTAATTTCATCTAAACGATCTGATTTTTTTTACAAGGGTATAAATAACTGTAACCACTTAATTCAAGAAATAACAAATATCCAATCTTTAACAATATAGATAACATAAATGTGCCTTTAAATTAATGGAATTTCAGGTAATGTAAAAAACCCCAGCAAATTTTTAAATTGCATATTAAGATATTTTAAGAAGGCTAGCCCTCCATGATATGTCTCTTTGGTCAGTTCCTAAACTATTCCAGTTTTTCTACGACTTCTTCCCTTCCTCTATGCAGAGCTGTCAATTTCTGAGGGCCCAACCAGATTAAAATGTAATTTGGAAGTGTCTTAACAAAAAAAAAATACAATATATAATTAATTTGTGGCTTTCTAAGTCAATATGCAGACCACAGGAATCCCGTTCTATCTGAATTTGACACCACTACTTTAAAGGCACCATTATGCTGATTCATTCCTAAATAGTAATTTTTAAGCTGGTTATTTTCAGGCTGGGAAGCAATGTGCATACTAATTTTACTCAATGTCTATGAGAGTTTTAAAACTGGAAAAAGTGGAACTTACCAAAAGCATTTTAAAAAATGACTTGGAAGTTAATTTAAACCTTGTGCCCCATGACCATATAACTATTTTTTTTTTTTAAAAAAGTACTATTTTATCCATGTAAATTTTATGAAAGAAGAAGTCACTGATGTCAAGCCACTCTATTTTCTTTGGGTTTATGATACTAGATCCCATGGCATTACACACAACTAAAATATTAATTTAACATGATTTAATAGTGTTATTGGGCACTTTTCTTATTTTTAACGTGGCATCTTTTTTTAAAAATTAGAGGTAGTAGGTAAGCATCTGTTACAGAAAGCAACACAAAGCAGATCCACCACAAATCCTGAATCCCAGTGTGTCAAAGGTCCTGAAAAACCTGTTTCTAGGCACTCAGAGACTTTTTCTAGGTGTTAAGAGGCAGGCCTAACACCAGCATTTAGTTCAGGTTCACTTTGGGGATAAAATCAAATGCCCCATAAGTTATTGAAATTTGACAAAGAGGGAGTTTATTTTGCCTTAACACAGTAAGGATATACAGAATGAGGATACAGTCTGCACTGGTAAATAAGGCCTCCCTAACTTTTTCATGGAAACTCATCTGTCAGCAGGTCAACAGGGCAGAGCAACAAACCAAGTCTAAGAAGCTGCTACTTATAGCCTCAGATAACCAGGAAGCTAGGATCTGAGGGGACAGCTTTGCCTCCTTTCAGGGAAAGCTAATCCTTAACCTAAGGATTAGGAAGGAAGGACCTGGGCCAATCAGTTCTTAGGGACAGCTTTGTCTCCTTTTAGAAGGATTGGGGAAGAAGAGGCCTGGGTCTCTTTACATTTTTAGGAGGAAGGTCGGGGAGGTAGAGATGCAGGCCTCATCACAATGGGTGTGCATCATGCCTATCTTGGAATAAGGCCACAGAGCTGGCAGCAAGCATGAGATCAAGTAGGTGGTGTGTTCTATCTTTCCAGTCTAGTCCCTAAGGACTTAATTATCACTGACATATGCCTAAGGCAGGGTCTTGGAACTAGAAGAGATCCTAAGCATCAGGAAGCAAGAGGCAATAAAGGGCTTCCAACAAAAGGGACTAACATCCACCTAAGACCCAAAACAAATGCAGAGGTCCTAAGCCTCAAGGTACTCAAATTATTGGAGGGCCTGTACTTACAGAGACTATCTTCTGGATATAGCCCCCTCCCTCCCCATTTTGAGATGAAGATGTAGGACTGCTACAGAAAGGAGTTCGGTTTGTTCTGGGTGATCAGAACATTAATTATATTTACTGACCAAGATGCCCAGTGAGAACTCCTTGCTGCTTCTACCTTTGAATTTCTTGTGTTAAGAATGACCAGGAATGAAAACTGACAGCACCATCTCTATCAGGCTGTCATCACATGACTTTGTAAGGTGCCCTTGATCAATTAGTTCCTCCATCCTGTGGCACACAACACCAGTTCCTGTTCCCTTCATCTTTTTGATTTAGGGTCACTATTTGCTCAGGCAATATCCCTGCCATTCTAATCCCCAGTCACCCCAGCCCATTCTTTTCAGCATTCATCTTCTCCTCTACTCTCCTATTCCATTGGTTCCTCTAAAACCCTGGATCAACCAACAACTTCCTTTAAAATAGGACTTCTCTTCGTGTTCCCTGCACTCATTGAAACCTAGCTTCCCCTTAGAAGACATTAACTACTCACTCCAGTACTAGATGCAATTTCTCTCATGAATCTCAACTCACTGGATCAAAAGAAGAATAGGCACATTCCTTTTATTTTTATTTTCAGATCCTTTCTTCCTTCTGTTGCCACCACTAAGTAACCTCTTTCCACTGAGAATTGCTCCATCTTTCTCTGTCACCTAGTTGAGATCTTGGTTTTAGTTAGGTATTGGCCTCTAGGTTCTTTCTCAAGGAAGTTAGTATCTAGATCAGTGCTTCTTAAATTGTGAGTCGAGAAAAATTTGGCAACAGTAAAAGGTTTCTGAACACACAATGACCAATCAAACTCAAACTGAATCTTAGGTGTTTCTGGCAGCAGTTGCCCAACTTCTCTTTAGCCTTGGTTCTGAACACAAAGCATGAGCACTTTGTACTGTGCGTGCCCTTAGGCCACACAGAAAAGGTCAACGGGTCAAGAATGGAAAAAGTTTAACAAGTCCTGCTCTAGACCCAAGAATGCAGTGCATCTGAACCAACTAACTTGAATTCACTAAGGGTAGCTAGGTGTCTTCTTACTATCTCTTTATTTATCCTGGGTATAATTTCCTGTAAAGGTCTTTCTGATTGACAGAGAAAACAAATAAAATAAGGAATGAGCAATTCTCAGTTATCATCCCATCTAACACAAGCAAAAGACCTACTCCCTTTTTGATTCTTTCCCTCCTGCAATATAACTAAATCATACTTCTTGTTTTTACCTCCCTCTGAATGCTTTAGCATTCTGGACACCATTTTTATACTGTTGTGCCATGTGCTCTTACATTCATCTTCTATTACTTGGCCTTTACTTCCATCTCTTATACATTTCTTTTTAAAATTTAGATTGGTTGCTGAGTTCTCTGTACATAGAGATCATCTAGTCCAGGAATAGTCTCATTTTTCCTCTTCATTGGAATTGTTTCCCTTTGTCTTCAGAATTTCACTCCTGAGAATTTCCTATCCCTCCTGGGCTGTCTTCCCCTGAAACATTTCAGCCCATAGGATACTATCTTTTCCTTGAATCCTCTGAAATATGCTTTCCCCAAATCTAGGGCAGAGACACTTAGCAAAAGGTCTTCAATGGAATGTTCCAGGGATGCTTAAGACATCTTAAACTCAACATGTCTAAAACCAAACTCACTGATCTTCTAAAATTCCCAATTTCTGTTAAAGGCATCACTAGTCTTTCCATTTCTAACATTTATAACCTTGTTGCTATCCTCAACTCCTCAATCTCCCTCATCCCATAAATTTCATTGGTTACCAAATTTTGCCATTTTTACCCCTACAACATCTCTAGCTTTTTAGCCTCTCTCTCTACCTTAGTTCAGGCCCTAGATTACTGCAATAGTTTTCTAACTGGTTTCCTAGTCTCAAATTTCTCCCTTAGGTAGGCCATCCTACACCCTCCTGTTAAGGTGATTTTCCTTCATCTCAGATTTTACTGTGCTTGAAAAATAATTGTTTGGTTGCCCCATTCTTTTCAGTTCCAGGCACATTATTTTAGGAAGGATATTGATAAGGTTCAGTGTATTCAGATGAGGGCGGCAAGAATAGTGAAAGGCCTTAAATTCATGTCATGTGAGCATCAGCTGGGAGAGCAGGAAATGTTTAATGCAGAGAAGAGTAAGATGGGGACATGACAGCTATTTTTAAGAATTAGAAAGGCTGTCATCTGGAAGAAGCCTTATTTTATTTAGCCCCAGATGTCAGAAGTAGGATTAATGGGTGAAAGTTGTATATAGGTGTCGCAACAATCTGCTAGCGGCTGCTGAAGGCATGTAAGACCCACTGACAACTAGCACACAGAAAGCTGCCAACACAGATTCTTTTGATCTGCTTTACTACGGAAAGCAACATTAGAGGTTAACAATTTTACTTTAATCCAACATATCATTTGCTCAGCTCAGGGGGAAAAGCCAACACCCTGAGTTTCAGAGCAAATACAAACAAATTACAAACACCAACAGACAGACTTTGTCTGATTCAAATCTCAATTCATAGTTACCAGAGTTTAACAAAATCTGAACATCTGGGTTTACAAGCTGGAGGGCTCTTAACTACAGCTGCCCAGTCTCCACATTAGCACACTGCCAAAAGTGAGAGCCCTAAGCAAATAGCTCTGTCTTCTCTTTTTATGCACTCTTTAGCCTCATCAAACATCTGAGCAACCAGAACTTAGGCTCCTACTCTTGGCTCTGGTCTTAGCAACTCCCCTTAGGAACGTGAAGGCTTCATGCCCACATAGGCTTAGCGCCTAATAGATAGGGATTTGGGCCTGGGGCTTAGCACTTAAAAGACTCAAAGACACCCAACTTAACTGATACTACAATAGGCAAATGAAGACTTGATGTGTTCTTAAAATCCAATTCTGCTTTTATCATTCTTCAGCTTCAAGAATCTTCAAGTGTCTCCCTTCTCTAGTCCATCCTTCAACACATTTACCAAAGCGGTATTCCTAAAATCTGGTTCTGATCTTACTCTCCAGCTCAAGAATGTTCAGGGACTCCCTAATACTACTAGGATAAAATCTAAACTCCTCACCCTGGCATTTAAAGGCTTCCATGATCCTTCCTTTCTAGACTAACATCTCATCACTCCCTGACATAAATATTCCCTCTCCTGCCTCAATGTTTTTGCACAAGTTGTCTTCTAAACTCTTCCCACCTCCCTAAATCCACGCCTGGATGCACTGGCTCCTCACCTCCAGCTCTGAGAAACTCTGGTTTCTTCCAAGGCTCAGCAAAAGTTACCAGCTCCTATATGAAGCTTTCTCTGAAACTCTCACTTGTTTCAACTCTCTCCTTCTCTCCTCCAATTATCTTATATTTCTTTATTTATTTACATGTTGCATTCCCCCAATAGAGCATAAGCTGCCTGAAAGGAAGGCTTCATTTTTGTCTTTGTATTCTCAGCACCTACATAAGGCATATGATTAATAAATGGTTGCTGAATTAAATGATAAACCTTAGAATGCTATATAAATGTGAACTATAATTATTATCATCTCTTAGACTATCGTTAGAGGTTCTAACTTCCAAGTATTCATTAAGTCAAGCTGAAGGCTAAAGCAGCATGTTTATCAAGGCATTTGGAGTAAAATAATAAAGCATTATGACTCACCATACTGCATATCACAAAGTTGTTTCAATTTGCAAAAAGCATCAAACTTTTCCCCACCCCACTACTAAAAAATGCAAAAGTGAAAATTCCTGCAGTGTGGGTATATACTGTAGAGAATAGTGTATCTGAAGTCAAAAAACCTGGGTTGAAGCACAGGATCCAGAATACACGAACTATGTGAATTTGGGCAAGTCTCTAAATATCAATTTCCTTATCTGTAAAGTGGTGATCGTGATACCTGCACTAGTTACCTTTTGTAAACTTAAAATACTATATAAATGAGTTATCATTACATTAATTTCACTGGGGGTCAAGTGCTTTAGGCCAAGTTAAATGCTTACAAATTGCTGGTAAAATTCAAGACAATTGTAAACAGCAGTCTTATTTCCAAAACATTTTTAAGCACACATCAAATACTTACTTTTTGCCCACAGTTTAACCGCTCTAAGAGTGAGTCTAAAAGTCTCCTTATTTGGCACTAAATGCAAAATTTCATCCGTAACTCTACAACCTGAAAGATAGCGTATTTATGCATTATTAGGACAACAACAAACTATTAATCCAATTATTGTATTGACATCTTTTCAAATGCTAAAAATGTGATAGGCATTGGCTAAAAGGGTTATTTCCTGAGAACTTGCTGTTATTAAAAAAAATGTTAATACAGTATAAACCTTTCTTTTACAGCAGAAGTTCCCAGAATTTTGTTGGCTTATGGAGCCCTTAATGTCTCAATAACTTTTTTATGGTGCCTCTAGACTGAAAATAACACCTAACGGTTCTGTTTATTAAGTAGCTGGATCAAGAATTTATCCTTTGATGCCCCTAGGAGCTCAGTACACAGTATGGAAACCAAGGATCTATAAATTAAAAGCATACAGGGTAATCTGACGGAACACTAAAAAACAGCTCCTAAATATCTTAACTCCTTTGACTTCTAATTTTAAGTAATTTGGTGTGGTGATAACAGTGATATTTAGAATAATAAGAGCTGTCTGAGATCTGATTCCAACATTATACTAGCTGTGAGCTTGAGCCAAGTCATTTAACTTCTATCAACCTCAGTTTACCCTTCTGCTAAATGAGGATCACAATATTTATACTATTGATACTATGCAGGTTTGTTGTGGGGAATCAAATGAGAACATATATTAATGGGTAAAATCAGTCTAATTCTGAAATTCTAAGCTACAAACTTAAGATTGATCAAGTATTTCAGAAATAATTTTATTCTCAAATATATAATCTGCAGCTTTTCTTTTAAATCTTACCATTGAGGCTTCGGATACACCTTATATCTAGGCTTCTCAGACGTGAATCATCTCGTAGATCTAAATTATCAGAAACAGTTTGTATGGCTAGTCTTGCAAATACAAGGTCAATCTTGAGAAGTAACAAAAAAAAAATAGAAAAGCCATTAGAAAAAAAACCTAAAAAATGGAAACACCCAAATAAAAAAGTTTTATATAAAAAATATCTAAAATTATGAAGATTTCTAACTACTATTAGTCTAGGAAATTTTACTCAAAGAACGAAGCTTTCCTATATTCTTAAATCTTATACCAGATATTATTATAGCAATGTATGACAATGGTGATTACTTCTTAAACAAAAAGATATTATTTCAGTTATGCATGCCAAGTAAAGTCATAAAAATTTTATGAGTGAAATACAGTAAATATTACAATCCTTACCTCAATACCATCAAACTCAAATTTGACTACTGGCACGTAAGCATCTTCTACTGCCTATCAAAAGAAAGCAAGAAACTATTATTTCTTATGAGGTTCTCCTTTCAATCTTCTTTAATTTTCAAGGACGCATTTGCCTCTTTCACATTGTATTTGTTCTCAATCATGAATTTCATCAGGAAAACAAACCAACCATGTCCTTGTTGAGATCCTTATTAAATAATAGTCACTTGTGACTAGTTTTGCCTAATCAAACATTCTGATTAACAATTTTAAAATTTAAAACCCGGTTGTTTTGAAGAAACACATAAATTAATGGAAAATAAAACAGAGTTCCAAGAGAGAGAGGACCCTTACTACAATAAGCATGTTAAGACCAAGGCTTCCTTAATTGAACAGTATCTCCATATAATCTAGTAAAGAAAATATTGAGGAGTACTGGTTTGTTTCAGTGCCTTTTCAGGAGCTGGCCAAATTTATATGGAAGGAAAACTCTCCCTTGCACAAATTATGTACCCTGATTCTAACTAATCCATTCATGGGAACACACAAGTAAACAAGGCTAAAAAATTGAGTCTTAAAACTATAGGCCTTTTAAATCCTGTCAATTTTCTATTGTGGTTTCCAACTTCTATTTTCATTGTTCACTTACAAATTGATTTGACTTAGTTATTTGACAACACAGTATTGAGAAAGAGCAGTAGTTTTGGATTCGGAAGATCTGGGTTTGAATTCTGGCTCAGCTTCCTTTGTAACTGAGGACAAATTGCTCAACTTCACTGGACCTTGGTTTTCATATCTGCAAAATGGCGTGGAGGGGTGTTAAAACTATCATCAATCTGTAAGGTCCCTTTCAGTTTGAATTCCCATGATGTTTATGAATTCGTTAAAACTGAAATCAAATGTTAGCCCCCTCCAGAAAGCTTTCCCTTATCCCCCACAAATCAATGTTTCTCCTTAGACTTCACATAACACTGTTTTGTAACAGTAATCTACTTATCATATATCACTGTATATTTGTTACCTACATATCTTCTACCCTCACTAGACTTTATTTCAAGAAGTCTGGGACTTATTGTAATCAACCTTTTTATTTCCCTCAGTATTTAGCCCACAGTGAGCACTTAGGTGTTTACTCAATATTTATTAAATGAGAGATTCTAACTTCTTGACTTGTTGGTTTGGGCTTTTTTTGGGGGTGGGGCATGAAGAAGAGGGAGGGAAAGGTGGAAGGGTGGCGGTTGTGGTGTGATGCCATCATTTCACTAGTGGAAAGAACTCCTGCAGAGAAAATTCCCTCTGACAATACAGGTCAGCAAATGTTTAGCAGCTTTATAGTTTTAGAGAGGAATTAGAGAAGTGAAAAGGTTCCCAGGATCACAAGTAAAGATCAGAGGCATGACTTGAATTGTCTTCCCAACACTAAGGCAAGCTCCCTATATACTACCATGCTTTCTCTAGAAATACTGTGCTCCTAAAACATCATGAGGCGCTGAAAGCCCAATGATGATCTTGCCTTCAAAAAATGATCTCACCTTATTCACCTAGACTCATGGCTGGAAGAAGTTGTAACAGGTCATCTAGTCCCATCTCTTTCATTTACAGATGAAGAAAACTGAGGCCCACAGAAATTAAGGGGCCTCTAAAGGTCACAGCATGAGGAGGCAGCAGAAGTGGCACCTGAACCAGGTCTCTACGTTCTAAAAGTGTTTGTTTGCCTCTACAATGCCAAATCTTCTTGGTATGCTAGAGGAAATCAGATTCCAGGGACTCAGAATGCAGAATTCAAACCCAATCCTTAGGAAAACCAGTGGACTTTTAAAAAAAATTTCTATTCCCAAGAGTACTTCACCAGACAAAGGAAAAAACTGACCGAATTTGTCAGGTACAATTTGGCTGAATTCATAAAAACAGTATTTCCTTCTGTTTCAACAATTTGGCTAGCAGCTGCTGTGGGGGTAAAAAAACGAACACAAGCCCAACAACAGGAATGCTGCAAGCCTAGGTTCTTTTGATCTGCTTTACTAAGGAAAGCAACATTACGGGGTTAACAATCTTACATTAATCCAGCATACAAATATCATTCACTTAGTTCAGGGGAAAAAGCCAGCACCCTGAACTTCAGAGCAAATACAAACAAATTACAAATACCAACAGACAGACCTCAAATCTCAATGCATAGTTACCAGAGTTTAACAAAGTTCAAACATTGGGTTTACAAGCTGGAGGGCTCTTAACTACAGCTGCCCAGAGTCTCCACATTAGTACACCACCAAGAGTGAGAGCCCTAAGCAAATAGCTCTGTTCTCTCTTTTTATACAGTTTTCAGACATCATCAAATGTCATCTAAGCAAACAGAACTTAAGCCCTCACTATTGGCTCTGGTCTTAGCAACTACCCTTAGGACCCTGAGGGCTTCAGGTCCACATAGGCTTAGCACCTGACACATAGGGGTTTGGACCTAGGGCTTAGCACCTAATAAGACTCAATCAAAGACACCCAACTTAATTTATATCATACCTTCTCGGTTTTCCCTAACTTTTTCTTCTTAATATGGCCAAGAGTACTTTTTCAATATAATGAAATGTAAAGCTTCACTAATTTAATCTTATAAAAAATAATCAAACATTTTAAAGATTTCCCCCCCAAAAGATAGGCTTTGTATTCCATCTATAAAAACCAATGTTTATCATCAGTATTAACACTATTAAATACCAACAGAATAAAACTTGCCCTTAAATTTCTAATTCCATCCTGATGTTTGAGTTTCTCAAAAAAGGACTGAAAAAAATCAGATCTTTCCACGTGTCTGGGTGCAACACACAGTGCATCAATATCAGCACCTGCAAATACAAAAAAAAAGCCCTGTTTAAGAAAAAATATGCTAAACAATGTTGTTAAAATACTAAAGAATATAAAAATTCATACCTTTTGTGTGTACCCCCAGTCTGTAAGATCCAAAGGTAAAAATCTTACCACCAACATTAGCCACAACAGAAGGTGGGAGATTCTGAAATGAAATTAAACAAATTCTTAAGTGAATAACAAAAATTAGGAGAAACATCATGACAACATTCTTTACTGAGATAAACAGTATCAATACAACACAGTTTGGAGAATGAACAGCCATATAAAACTATACCACAGTTCACTATTTACAAAACAAATTTTGCTTGACGGACCTTACAGAATTGTAGGATATTAGAGTTAGAAAGGACCTCAAAGTTCATCTAGCTTAAACTGTACCTGAATAAGAATTCCCTCTATAATATCCCTAACAAAGTGGTCATGTAGGTTATCATATACGATCACTGATTTAGAGCTAAAAGTACCCTACATTTCATCTAGCCCTAAAACTCTCTTTTTACAGATATGGGAACTGAGGCCCAGAGAAATTAAATGATGTAACTAAGGTCAATAGGCAGTAATATTCAAGACTTGAACTTGGATCTCATGACTCCAAATTTAGCACCTTCCACTGCACTGACCTACCTACCCATTACTTCTTGATTGAACACAATCCATATTTGGGCAGCTCTAATTATTAGCTTCTCCTACATAGAATCTAAATGAACCTCTGTAACTTCCACATCCCTGCTTCAATATTCCCAATAACTCACCGCAGCCACACAGCTGCTCCGGCCAGACTGGTTTTCTTGCCATTTTCCAGACCTGCTGTGTGCACTCTCGGTGTTATGCCGTGGCACCCATTTCTCCTTACCTAGTCTATCCTTCTCCTATTGTCCACCTTTCCGAAACCATCCTTCAAGATCCTATGGTGCTCTGTGAAGCCCTCCCTTGCCCACCTAGAGCACACTGAGCTTTCTCTTCTAAACTTCTATACTTATAAGTTCCTGTACCACTTCTCTGACACTTAGCCTCTTACATAATCTTATATAATTTCCCTCATGTCCTCAAACAGACTTAAGTAAGCTCCTTGCTTGTAGGGACAGTGTTATACTTCCTTGTACTCCCTCAAGTTAAATGAAGTATCCTGCACATAATCAAACACATTTATACATGTTAAAATCACAAATATTTTCTTTGGTTTAATGGAGTATTAGTATTTCAGGCATAAGACTTGTAGAATAATTCTAATTCCTTTTCCATTTTACATAGCATCAAATATAAAGACAGCTATGACATTCCCCACAAATTCTCTCTTGTCCAGGATAAATATCTCGTTTCCTCATTATCTTGTTCACCCACCTGATGGATAATAGGAAGTAATTGTCAAGATGTCCTATCTTGTCAATGTCCTTAATAAAATGTGGTGCTCTAAACTAAACACAACACTCCAGTCATCGTTTTAAATGTTAAATTTTGTTAGTATGATGGTTTTTTGACTTTTCTGCAGCCTTTGACGTTGTTGATCAACCGCTTCTCCTTGATACTGTCTTCTCCCACGTTTCTGCGACACTGCTCTCTCCTAGCTCTCCTATCTGATTTCTTACCTGCTAAATCAGTCACAAATTATCCAATTCACTGCAACAAGCTTTTATTAAGGACTTATTACACATAAAGCACTATTCCAGGCACTGAAGCTACCATCAAACACAATCATTACTCTCAAGGAAGAAACAACATATAAATAAGCACGTGTTATAACTTGGGGGTGGGAAAGTTTCCTGTAGGACATGGCACAGGACTTAAGCCTTGAAGGAATCTAGAGATTCTAAAAGGCAGAGTGAGGAGGAAGCATTTCAGGTATGAGGGACAGTGTATGCAAAGGCACAGAAATCCTGGATGCAGTATAGAGTTTAGGGATCAAAAAATAGTCTGACTGGCCTACTTAAGAGTAATAATAGCTAGCATTTACATAGTGTTACATAGTGGTACATAGGTACCAGGTACCGTGCTAAATATTTTACAGTTATTATCTCACTTGATCCTCACAACAACCCTGGGAGGGAGGTACTATTATTAACCCTATTTTAAAGATGAGGAAACTGAGGCAGATGCTTAAGTGACTTGCTCAGTGTCACATCTGTAAGAAGCATCCAAGGCCATATTTGGACTCGGATCTTTCCTGACTCCACATCCAGCAACTCTATCCGCTTCACCAGTTAACTGCTACATGAAAGGAAGTAATGCATAAAGGAAGGAAACAGGCAATGGGCAGAGGCAAGATGGCGGCTGGGAAGCAGGGTCTTGTGTGAGCTCCCTGCCAGGTCCCTCCAAAAACCTATAAAAAGTGGCTCTGAACAAATTCTAGAACTGCAGAACACACAAAATAGCAGAGGAAAGCAGAGATCCAGCCCAGGACAGCCTGGATGGTCCCTGGATGAGATCTATCGTGAAGAGAGCTGGAGGTGGAAGAGAGCAGAGCCCAGCGTGGTGGGCGGCAGGACCAACCAGACCAGGAGCTGGGAGGAACAGGCCCTAGCGCCCTGAATCAGTTAGCTGGGGCAGTTATCAGACTTCTCAACCCACAAACACCAAAGACAACAGAGAAGGTTAGTGGGAAAAGCTGCAGAGTTCACGGTTCAGCCACTGCCCTGGAGGCAGCGGGGGAGGTGCAGCTACAGAACTACAGCTGCAGTTACTTCCAGGCCCCACTTGGTGGGAGGAATTAAGTGGCAGATCAGAGCAGGAGTGCAGAGCCTGCTTAATATTTGCGTCAGGTCCTGGTTGGGGGTTCTTGGGGAAGGAAGAGTGCTGGTGTGGCAGAGCTGGCTGTATAGAAATAGCTCTGAAATCAACGGCGCA
>CM053625.1:262950401-262967631 GCA_028646595.1 Phalanger gymnotis
ACTGTTTTGTTTACATTCCTACATGGAAAGATGATGTATGATTCATGAGACCTCAATATCACAGTAGATGAAAGGAATATCTATATATAAATCTATATATATACATATATATGGACAGAGGACACAGGGTGAGTTGAATATGAAGGGATGATATCTAAAAAAATAAAATCAAATTAAGGGATAAGAGATGAATATATTGAGAGAGGGAGAAAGGGAGACATAGAATGGGGTAAATTATCTTGCATAAAAGCGGTTCTCTAGGAAGGGAAGAGGGGACAGGTGAGGAGGAATGAGTAAATCTTCCTCTCATCGGATGTGACCTGAGGAGGGAATACCATACGCACTCAATTGGGTATCTTACCCCACAGGAAAGAAGGAGGAAAAAGATAAAAAAGGGGGGATGATAGAAGAGAGGGCAGACAGAGGAGGTAAAAACAAACACTTTCGAAAAGGGACAGGGTCAAGGGAGAAAATTCAATAAATGGGGATAGGTTAGGAAGGGGCAAAACATAGTTAATCTTTCACAATATGAGTATTGTGGAAGGATTTTACATAATGATACACATGTGGCCTATGTTGAATTGCCTGCCTTCTTAGGGAGGGTGGGTGGGGAGAGAAGAGGGGAGAGAATTTTGAACTCAAAGTTTTAAAAATAGATGTTCAAATAAAGGAAGGAAACAAGCATCTATATAATACCTCCTATGTGCCAAGCACTGTGCTAATTAAGCACTTTACAAATATTACCTCATTTGAGTCTTACAACTATAGGAGGTAGATGCTATTATCATCATTACCCCCATTTTACAGATGAGAAAACTGGTACAAAGATTAAGTGAGTTGGCTAGGGTCACACAGTTGTTTAGTGTCTGAGGCTAGATTGATACTCAAGTTTCCTATCCCCAGGCCCAGTGCTTTACCCACTGCACCACCTGGCTGCCAAAGTGCCCCAAATTAAGTATGCAACTAATTGGATAAGGGGAAGGGAGATATTTGAGGGAGAGGGATGTGTCAAGGAATCTAGAATTTTGATTAGATGGAAGAAGGTACCCTCAAAAGACATAGAAAAGTCTAGCAATCTGTTTTAGATATTATGAGTCTGAGAAGCTGATGGGGTGGAGAGTTCAACAAGGAGCTGGTGATAAGGGACTGGAGTTCAGGAAAGCAAGTAAGGCTAGCTATCTATAGCAATAAGTCTTCAACAGAGATAAGTGAACTTATAGGAGCTTCTAAGAACAGAGAGAGAAGAGAAGAGAAAAAAGGACAAAGGCACGAAGGATACCCAAAGTTAGGGGATGGAGGAAGAGCTTTACAAAATTAAATAACATTTTACTGACATGAATCAAAGAATCTGAGAATTGGAAGGTATCTCAGTAATCACTTAGTCATACCTATTAGAAAGAAATCCCCACTATAATATCTAGCCTTGAAGGTTTAAAGGTCTTCATGTAACAGAAAGCCCCTACCTCTTGAGGCAGTCCATCCCATTTTTGGACAGCTCTGTCAGGGAGTTTTCCTGACATCAAGCCTAAATTTGCCTTTTTGCAACTACCACTCATTATTCCTGGGCTTACTTTCCGGTGCAAAACAAAACAAACTCGATCTTTCTACCACACGACACCTTCCCAAGTACTTCAAGAAATCTATAGTGTCACCCTAAGTCTTCTCTTCTCCAAGCTCAATATGCTTAGTTCCTTCAATCAAGGCCTTTCACCATCCTGGCTGCCCTACTTTGGATGGGCTCCAATTTACATTGTCCTTCTGAAATCCTGATTCCTGGGACTGGGGCCTCTGTAATACTCCAGATGAGGTCTGATAAGAGCACAGTGTAGTAAGATTATCACCTCTCCATTCCTGGAAGCTATGCTTCTCATAATGTAACCCAAGATTGCATTAGCTTGCTTGGCTACTGCATCATAATGCTTACTCATACTAAGCTTGAAGTCCACTTGAAGTCTCCAGATCTTTTTCAGCATAATTGTTATCTAGATATAACTCTCCCATCTTGTACTTATGAAGTTGATTTTTTTTGTACTAAAAACTGAGACTTTATTCAAGCCCAAAGCTTTAGCCTGTGAAGGTATTTTTAAATCCTGTCTTTCAATGTCACCCCTCCCAACTTTGTCATCTGAAAGTTTGATGAGCATTGCCAAGCACAGATCAAGTTCTATTATAGGCAAAACCAAACACATTTGTAAGGTGTCAATAACAAACCCATTTTGCTTCAGCTTAAACCAATTTGTAAAAACAAAAAAATCCCCCCAAAACTTTAGGAAAACCCAAATTATGTTACTTCATTAAAATTTCTTTCTCATGTTTCCTAAAACTTTTATTATTAATCTAATATCATGACCTACATAAACACAGCTAATATCAAAATACATTTTTCCACTTGAAGGAAGCATTCACTTACTTGAAGTAAATTATTCTGTTGCCAATCATGGGGCTCTAGAGAATATCTCAAAGAGTAGTTTACACATAAGAAAAAGATACATGTATAGGAAATAATGAGGCTACCAATAAATCTGTGCAATCTATAGAATTTCTCAATGTTTGAATAAGTAGGAAACACTGAAAAATTATTCTAAGCTCCCCACAGCTCAAAATCTATACATGATTAAGCCAATTGGATTAAAGTCAATAATATTTGGTAGTTATAGTGCTAAGTAATTTATTAATGCAAATTACAGAACCAAAGGGCTAGGCCACACTTTTAAGACCTCACAATCCCTACCTTTAATAGTCAGATATCTTAGAATATTTAAAATTTACAGAAAAGGAGCTGCTAAATGCCCATGGGGAATAAAAGCCTAGTCACAACATTAAATGTTTCAATTTCATCTAGCTAAAGTGAGCCAATTTGGGGTTGTACTCTAGTTAAAAATGTAAATTTCCCAAACTAATTCCTAGTTATACTGAAAAAGATGATTTTACCCAAGGATGTTGGATATCTTGTGATTTTCCCTGGGGTGGTAAGTAAGGTTATTAGAGACAGGACAGTGTCTTGGACAGGAGAGGAACAGCTTTTGAGCCTTCCTAAGAAAGCTAAGAACTTTGTAATCTTTTTTTTTTTCCCAGCTCTTCCCCAACAAAACAGATCCTGGTTTAGGGATGAAGTAAAACCAGCAAGCAGGAATAATCTTCTTGGATGAGTCAGTGATGACAAATAGGTAAGAGGTCTTAGGCAGACATAAAATGGACCAGAAGAGACAAATGGAATGTTAACTTGGAAGATGAGAAAGGGGTGTGCCTGCCCGAAGAGTGTTACTAGTAGAAAATAAGTTGGATTAGAAATCAGAGGATCTAAATGTGAATCCCAGCTATTCTACTGACAACCCACATGATCTTATGCAAGCTACATGCATTTTTGGGATATTAAGTTCCCTCATCACTAAAAGGAGGGCACTGGATAACATGATCCCTGAGGTCCCTTCCAGCTTTATATACAATTATTCAAGATCTATATTAGATTAGAAATTTAAAAAAATACTAAATCTGACCAAAGGATATGAAAACATTGCCATTTCTCCCCCTGGAGGAGGGGGCATTTGGTGGCAGAGTTGAAGGAAGTCCTGGGTGATGAAACTTCCACCAATGTATATTGCCAAATGTTTGGCAACCTAATTATAGAAGGCAGCCTGGGGCACTGAGAAGTTAAATGACTTGCTCATGGTCACATAGCCAGTATGTATCACAGGTAAAACTTGAGCTCAGCACTTCCTGCCTATCTTTATCCAGCTGTATCTCTAAATAAGAATCACATAAATAATAAATTTCAGAGTTGAAAGAGACCTAGGAAGTCATCTAGTCCAACCTATATTTGAGCAGAAATCTCTATAACATCCCTGAGGAATGGTAACTTAATTTCTGCTTAAAGATTCCTATCACTCACTACTTCCTAGGACATCCCATTCCACTTTTCAAGAGCACCAATCATCAGAAAGTTTGTCATCACATTGGTACAAATTTGCCACTGCTCATTTGTTCAATGAAATCTGCTAGCACCACAAAGTGACTCTTATATTATACACGTATGATACTATCCAATATCCGGCAACCTCAACTATTCCAAATACCCTGAAGAACCAAGAAAGCAGTAAAAAAGGAGTCCCTGAGAAGTAAAAACTATCAAATTTGCAGATTACACAAAGCTGAAGATAGCTAATACAAAAGATAAAAGGTAAGCTCCAAAAAAATACTGACAAGGTAGGACACTGAGGTGAAAATCTAGTAAGATGAAATTTAGTAGGGATAAATGTAAACTCCTACACTTGGGTTTGAGAAGTAGACTTTTCAAGTATAAGTTGGGGGAGTCTGAGACAAAGACGTGAGAGTTTTAAGTGGGCTACATGTCCAATGCTATCAACAGTATGCTATTGCAACCCCAAAAGCTACTGCAGTCTTGGACATATTCAAAGCATATTTTTCCATGAATATGGAGGCTTGCTTTCTTCTGCCCTTGTCTGACTATGCTTGGAGGATTCTGTTCAGTTCTGGGAACCGCATTTTAGAAATGACAATGATGAGCTCAAATCAGAGAAAGGCAACCAGGATGAGGAAACCCTGGAGTCCGTGTCACAGAAGATCTGCTCAAAGAATGAGGGTGATTTAGCTTGGAGAAGAGATGGCGTGGGGCAACAGATAGCAGTCTTCAAGTACTTGAAAGGCTAGTCAAAGTAGAACAGGGATCAGATTTGTTTTGTTTAGGCAGAAGCACAAGTAATGGAAGTTGCAAAGAGGTAAATCTAGGCTTGATGTAGGGAAAAAACTAAAAATAAGAATTATCCATAATAGGAATGGTTTTCATTTGGAAATTGTGAGTTCACCTTTCACTGAAGGTCTTCCAAGAAAAAGCTGCAGAGATAAGGGATATTTTCTTTTGGGCATGAGTTGGAGTAGATGACACCTGAGATCCCTTCCAAATTTGAATTTCTGTGAAAACCAGATGTGCAAAGAGTCTCCACTTCGGTTTTTCATTATGACCTTAATTGAGGCTTTTTTCATTTCTCACCTGTACCTTGTAAAAGCTTCCTGACTAGTCTTCCTGCCTCCAGATACTCCCTTCTTCAATCCAACTTCCTCATAGCTACCAAATAATTTTCCTAACAAACAAGTCTGGCCATCTCACTCTAATGCTCAAAAACATTCAGGGACTAATTTTGCTCTCACCTACTTTTCCAGACTTATTAGTCTCCCACAACTGGTAAACATTCCCTCTTCATCACTACCTGTTCTAAATGTTTTCTTCTCCTAAAATCTATTTCAAATCCTATATTCTCCATGAAGCCTTCCCTGAGCCTCCCAACTGAGTATTCCTTTTTGTTTTTCATGGATTAAAGACCATTTTATTTGATTTCCTTTGTCTTCATCACATTCTCTTTAGTATTTTAGCTGCAATGATTAGATCATAAATTCCATAGAGACAGAGATTACATTGTTTTTCATCTTTGCATCCCCATCATGGAATGGGGCCTTTCAAAAATGTCCTTAAGACATGCTGAAACAAACTGAGAAACATTCACTCAGTTTTCTACTCTTATTCTACATAGAGTTCTAACATGCTTAGCTAGTTTGCTTCCAATCTCACAACAGATTAGAAGAAGCAAATAAGGAGAAAAACTGCCACAAGTAAGCCATGCTGACATCAAAGGCAAGATGTGCTAACAGGAGAGAGCCATAAATATCATAAAAGTATACCTGAGAACTCAAAACAGAGCAATATGGAGTTATTTAATAAGGGGGTGAATGGTCCAACTACCTCAATAGACCTTGAGGATGCTGCTGTATTCACAGTATGAGTGGCATTCACCATAATTTAATTTTTTTCTTAATCGCAAGGCATCATTATACAGTCCATGCTATTTAAGGAGACAGAAGCCAAAGGAATGTGAGAAATGTTTAAAGGATTTCCAACCAAAATTTTTTATCCTCAAAAAAAAATTATATTTAAATTTAAAAAGGCAAATAAACCCTCATCTATATAGATTATTTAGATAACAAGACTATCCAAAATGACTCCTTGCGAGTTCCAGATACCTGAGGATTTTGCCAAGTATTTTAATCTAGTCTTGTCTTTGTTCCTTAAGTATATCCTTTTGACATAAAGAGTTGCCTATTATTCTAAGACTCTTACCTTACTTTCACTGAGTTCTGAAATCCATTCTTTTACCAGATTATTCAGTTTACCAAGAACAACAAGCCTACAATAAAAAGAATAGGTTTCAGTTTGGGGGAAAACAAAAAACATGTCCCCAATTTAACCAGAATGGTATCCCTTGAAATTCTGGTTTCAGTGGACAGGACCGATAACTATACTATACAGCTAACATATTTCTAGAGTTTACTATGTGCCAGACACTGTGTTATACACTTTACAATTATTATCTTATTTGATCCTCACAACAATCCTGGGAGGTAGGCGCTGTTATCATCCCTATTTTATAGTTGAAAAAAACCTGAGGCAAACAGGGTTAAGTGACTTGCTCACAGTCACACAGCTACCTAGTGCCTGAGATTGGATTTGAACTTGCGTCTTCCTGACTCCAGGCCAGGAACTCTATCCACTGTGCCAGCTAAGGCCCATGTTATTTCTGACTTTTTGTGTATCATGAATATTTAGGGGACAAGATTTTACCCATGTATGCAAATCTGTATAAGAAGTAGTACTACTACAAAGGATGGTCTTATAACATAATAGCAGCTCACATTTGTATACCATTTTAAAATTTACAGACCACTTTTCTCCCAACAACCTTGTTAGGAAGGTAGTATTTTAAAGATGAAGATAACTGACTACAGAGAGGGTAACTGACTTTTCTATAAAGGATAATGCCTCTATCATAAAAGAAAATGATCACAAATAGTCCCACCCTACTTTTCTAACTTTATTTCCCATTCATCTCTTTCATGTACCCTATATATATATATCAACCAAACCTGGGAACAATGAATAGTCCAACTATCACTTCTAATTTTGCTCACACACTCACATGCCTAGAATGCCCTTCCCTAGCTCAGTTCCATCTGTCTATAACAAACTTTTCAAGGTCTAGCTCAAATGCCATTCCAAATGCCACTGACAACCTTGCTTTTAAGAGCATTCTGTGTATACCCCTTATATGCTACTTGATACTATATACTATAGTTATTACTATATATAATACTATATTAATATTAATTAATACTAATACTATTAATTAATATTAATACTATATATAATACTATACTACATATAATACTATAGTTATTCATATAAATTTTAATCTTTAATCTAGATTTTAAGTTCCTTGAAGTCAGAGATATTCGTCTTTGTATATCTTATAGTACTAGTGTCAAACTCAAATAGAAACAGGTGCCACTTATCTGGACATGAGGAACCTTTCAGGACACATACTGACAGTTTAAAAATGTAATATTACCTGTTTTTATTGTATTTTTATTCATTTTGTTAAATATTTCCCAATTACATTTTAATCTGGTTCAGACCACACTGAGTAGAGTCTTGTAGGCTGCATGTTGGACACCTGTCTTATAGCACCTATCATAGACCTTTGCACATGGAAAGTACTCCAATTAAATGAATGACACACCTGTGATTTAATTCCTCTTCATCTTCAAATACACCAAATGGTTTCATGGCTTCAATTAACTTCTGTGTATAAATATGATCTATTTCTTTGGGAGATGCCAGACTAATTGGAGATGTGATTCCATAATGCTTTTGACGCTGGGTCTCCAGCACAGCACTTCTGCTTAAGAAAAAAAAAATAAAGGGAAAAGGCAAAAACCACCATGAGACATTGGTTCAGTGGATCTATCACATTTTCATTTCCCTTTGAGGACTCACTAAAGGCACTAACATACATTATATCAGGGTGATATTTTACTTTTGGTCATAAAAGGCATTTGTGATTTTTTCTGGTCTCTAGCTTTTGAAGAGAAAGTTATGGAGAGTATGACTTTCCTGTGTATTAGCATTAAGGAAAACTGTTCTACCTATACAGTCAGTGCTCAAAGGTGGGGCCCTAAATAAAATTTGAGGCAGTGCCACCGTCATCACAACTTAAAGGAGTAAAAATCCAATTTATCTGAAATTCATAAGTGCAGGTGTTGCTAATCCCTGCATTAATTTACTTTTTAAAAAAGGTTAATAAAATGCTTTGATAGAGAAAAGGAGAGTTTCTGAGTGCTTTTTTTTGGGGGGGGGGGATGAGTGGATGAATAACTAGACTTTTCAGAGCTCACACACATATGAATGTCTAAACTCCTACTGCCCAGATAACACTGCTCAGCAGATATAAGAATACTGTATTCTACTTCAACACAATTAGCAACTCTTCACTTTAGGAAAAGTCTATTTGTGAACTATTCAGCAATGTAAACAGGTTATACTTATTTTAAAGATATTCTTTATTTTAAATGTGCCATCATTTGTAAGGTCAGTGGAATTCAAAACACTATACTAACTTTACATGCATTCTCAACTGAGCCTTCTAAGCCTTTAAGCACCAGAGATGTTGTTATCCCTGTTTTACAGACCATGAAACTGAGACTGAGAGATGCAGTCACTTGCCGACATCTACTAAGTGTAGAAGGCTGGATTGCCACCTAGGCGTTCCTTGACTTTAATTGCCGTAGTGGTGAAATGGAAACCACTATGATATAGTAGCCTCTAAGAATTCTATAGAGGACCAGGAAGTATCTCCAGAGGCTTTTCCTATATTCCATTCCCACCAGTCTTGGTAGAAGGAAACATTCTCTTACTGGAAAAAGACCTTGGGGGAAGGGGATGTGCGACTAGATTAAGGAGGAAAAAGTCATCTTGGGCTTTCGGGAAAGACTTTGCATTATTTATAGCAATCATTAATAAACCTGTATTAGGTTTGGGGCAACTAGATGGCACAGTGAATAAAGTGCCAGGCCTGGCGTCAGGAAGATCTGGGTTCAAATCCGGCCTCAGACACTAGCCGTATATCCTTGGCAAGTCTATTTAATCCTGTTTACCTCAGTTCCTCATCTGTAAAATGAGCTGGAGAATCTTTGTCAAGAAAACCCCAAATGGGGTCACAAAGAGTTGGACTTGTCTGAAAAATGACGGAATAACAACAAATAAAAGGTGATTTAGAATCATTCAAAAGAAAAAACACTATCAACTCTCTCTGAAAGGAGTCAAATATTGATAGAAAAGTCAAATTATTTTACTAGAGAGAAACAAACAGCAAAAAATTAGATGGAACTTGTGAAATATTTAGGCTTTTGAAAAGGAGGAAAACCTGTAGAATGGGGGGAGGGGAGTACGGTAATAGACATGTTTATGGAGGTGGGGGGGGTGTAGGGAGGAAGACAGTAATTTGTTTTCCTTTAATTTGGGTTGGGTCCATCAGGCCATTTGCAAAATTCCCATGCTAATTAAAATGTCCTAATGCATATGGTGCTTTGCTTGACACTACTCATATATATATATATATATATAACATATAAACTGATAAAGGTTCAAGGATGTTTAGTCTGAACAATATCAACAATGAGAAACACAGAAACAAGAATTCAATCAGGTGATAAAGACATGGGTATTTATCTATTAGGCCTATAGCTACAAAAAGGTTATTAGAAGCTTCCTAGCCAAAGGTTCTCATGTAAAGAGGGGGAGGAATAATGCACTGGGGTCAAAGGGTAACTTAATATCCTTCTTCTTAAAATACTTATTGATCCTTCATCATAAGGACAAAAGGGAAGTTGCTTAGTTTCCTGACAATAACCAAAAACAATGACTACAGATTCCCACTAGCAATCATTTTATTGCTAGATATTTGAGAGGAAAAGAGAGAGAAAGAAGAGGGCCAGCCTTCCGTGCCAAAAGGAGAGGGTTCAAGTCTCACCTTAGGGTCATACTCGTGACCCCAGGCAAATCATTGAACTTTCCCAAAGCCCTAGGCAATTCCCTTAAAATTGAAGTGTCAGAGTAAACAGGGCCCTCAATCAGACTTTCTTCACCTATACCAATGAAATCTTCCCATCTAAACCACTATTCCAGCAGCAGGAAGAGTCCCCTATCTTTCACAGTTCTGCCTCCAGTTGAAAAGGATTTGTTTTCTTTTCTCTTCGATTTCAACAATTAGCGGAAAATAATTTTATATATGTATACATATAAAATAGCTTTAAGTTATATATGTCATAAGATAGTTCTTATGTGTTATAAGATAGTTATTACAACATAGTATTACAAGACAGTATAACAAATAGTTATAAGGCAGTATAATAAAAACATAGCATAATAACAAAACAGTTATAAGAAATTAAAACTAGGCAACAATCTTCCCCCAAGAACAAAATTCCTAAGTGGTTTTGACTTAACACTAAGACTTAAGGATGCAGAGGAGGTTAAAGAGGAGATCATCTCTCTCACTAGTGAAAAGGGAAACTGAGGCAATTCCTCCCACTGAAATGAGCCAGCAAACTGAGAGCCCTTACTAAAGGGCTATGGGGAAGGGGTGGGGTGGGGTGTGTGTGTGGAGGGAGCCGAGAACACCAGCTAAACAGAAGCTTAGCTGGAACAGGACGACAGGCTGGATGCCGGATGAAGCGAGTCAGGGTCTGGAAGGACGAGAGGTGGGGATGGAGGAGGAGGCGGCGTAGACGACCTCAGACAGGCTCCGGAGCCACAGGGTGTGCCGGACAGACTCCCGCCACCCCCAGTCCCCACCAGGCGCTCAGCATCATCAGCTGGGGGACACGTCGCGGGTGGGGGGTGGGGGCAGACGGAACCAGAGAGCCAGAGCCGCAGCCCACTCCCGGGGAGGGGGGGATATGAGGTGAACCCGGCGGGAGGCCCAGGTGGGGGGGTTACGAGGGTTGTGGCGGGGGGGGGGCCCGACGGGAAGTGGACACCTCCCAACTGTCGCCCCCGCCCGCCGGCCCGGGCCAGGCCCGCACTCACGCTGACATTTCTTTCATCGCTTCCTGCGCTTCCACCTCTGGCAAGGGTCCTTCTCTCTTCCCCTAAACGACCCCTTTCGCTCTTGCTTCCTCCTCCGTTCGTTCCCTCGGTTTTCCTAGGTTCGTTCGCTCGCTCGCTCGCTCGCTCGCTTACTCACTCACTGCGGCCGAAACATCCAACCCAGCAGTAGCTCGAGCGAGCCCGCGGGGCCGGCCCTATTTATGACCATACCGCGCCGCCGCCGCCGCCGCCGCCGCCGCCAACGCCAACATGGCGTCCCTTCCCGGCGGGCCTCGCGCGCCGGGCGCCGGCTCCGCCCCCACCCCTTCCTCTCGGCCCAAGCCGGGCTCCCGGCGGACGGTTCCGTCCCCACCTAGCGGCCGCGCCGTTCGCCGTGAGCTGGGCGTGTGGTGCTAGCCAGGTGCGCGCCGCTCCCAGGCTGCGCCCCCCCCCAGCCCCGCCCTGCCCGGGACAGATATACGCGCGCTCCCGCGGGCACCGCCTGCGGGCTGGTCCTTTTTCCCCCTGGAGTAGTCGCTGGTCTACCCCAACTCTATAGCTTTCTTAAAGATCGTTTTATTTTTAAATAAACAAGCATTTATTTAACTTTCTATTTATTACATGTTTACTCGTTATTTTGAATTAGATTTGTTTTATTTTTAGAGGTTTTTTTACTTATCAAGCATACGCCTGCTAATTGAAAAAAATTATTAAAAAATTTTTTTTTCTCCCTTCCACCTCCATACTCACTGAAAAAAAACAAAACAAAACTGCAGAACCACAGTGTCATACAAGCGTGGTCATGCAAAACACATCCCCAAGTTGGCCACGTCCTAAAATGTGTATCTCCTTCGGCATGTTAGTCTCCGTCGTGAAGTGGGCAGTGTTCTTTATTATAAGTCGTCTGGGGTCGTGCTTGTTCATTGCGTTCTTTAGGTCTTTCAGAATTATTCCTTTTATTTTTCTAAAACAACAGCAACAATGCTATCGACATTATACTGTACTATAAATCGTTCTGACAACGCTCGCTTCAGGCTGCGTCTTCCGAGGTGTCTGAAACGATCTCTTCATTTCTTACAGGACGATATCTTTAAATTACATTATTACAATGACCGTCATTGGTTCAGTCTTTCCCCAATTGATAGAGATCCCTTCAGTTTCAATCTCCCTCTCGCCACTGCAGGGGAAAAAGTGAAAAAGAAAACCTTTGTAAGAACAAGTTTAGTCAAGCAAAATAAATTCCCGAGCTGGCGATTTATTAAAAAAAAAAAATCACCTCTCTGTCAGGAGGTACCTACAATTCATGTCTTAGAAGAAGATAAACTCCAAATGGATATATGAGAAATATAAAAGGTCTCTTTAAAATTATTTCGAATTTAAGCACCAAATGAGCAATATACTAGAACAGAAAAAGAGGATTATGTATGAAACTGCAAGAACTTACCCCAAGGCTTGTGCTACCTCCAGAATCTGTAATTTTGTCCAATGGACAACATCTTTTTCTAACAGTACAGATTGCAAGCCCTTCATAGAGCACTGGATTTTGAGTCAGGAACACCTGGATTCAAATGCCACTTCAGACATTTACTAGCTCTGTTGCTATGGGCAAGTCCTAGTTTGCTCATCTCTAAAATGAGATGATAATAATTGGGATAATAGCAGTTACATCACAGAGGTGTTGGGAATGCCAAATAAGATGACAGATGTAATGTTTGTAAACATTACAACACTACAGAAACGTGAGCGGTTGGTTGGTTGTTATTATGACCGTAGATGATAGGATAACAGATTCAGTTTGGGAGGGATCTTAGGAGTCATCTAGTACAACACCCCAATTTTACAGATAAGTAAACTGAGATCCAGAGAACTGAAGGTCAGTTATGTAATAAATTGCAAAGCTGGACATCAAACCCAGGTCTTCCTGGGGCATTGCTGTGACAGAAAATGTCATCATCCTAAGACAACCAACCTCATCTGAATTTTGCTAGGGTGCTGGGACCCTGTAAGTCCATCACCAGTCATATTGGAACCCGTGTAGCTTGAGTCATACCAATAGACATTAATATATTTCTAGCTGAAGTAGTAGGAAATTGAAAACACTCATCAACTCTTTGCAGCAACACACTTACCTGTATTTGTAAGAGTAGGGTTGAAAGCACTCCATTTAATATCATGCCATGACAAGTTACAAATAGTTGGTTTTTAATTATCAAATCAAACAATCAAAAGTGAGTTATAAACAAGGCCTGTATACCTCTCTTAATTAGAGAAAGCCACGAGAGACTGGGTCATGCTCTAAATACTTTATATAGAAAGGATGAGCTATCTCAGAATTAGGGAACAAATAATTTTGAGGGTCTGGATTTCAGAGGTTGGAGCAAGCATGGAACAGGGAGAAGACTTAGTTGTACCATAAAAGACTGCATGCAAAGCAAAGTCACGAGCAAAGGTCAGCTCTTTCCTCAACTTCCCCTCCCAATACTGTCTCTCCATAGACACTATAATATAATCTATTTTGTCATTAACCAAAAGATTCTAGTAAACTGAATTTTGCCCCAACTTTAGTGCAGTGGTTAGAGAGTCAGACATGGAGTCAAAAAGACTCCTCTTCCTGAGTTCAAGTCTGGCCTCAGGTACTTGTTAGCTGTGTCAACCTGGGCAAGTCACTTTACCCTGTTGGCCTCGGTTTCCTCATCTGTAAAATGAGCTAGAGAAAGAAATGGCAAACCACCCCAGTATCTTTGCCAAGAAAACCCCAAATGGGACCACAAAGAGTCAGACTAGAAGTAGCTATAAATGTAAGGTTAGGCAAAGAACCCAGCCACTGTCTCAGTGTTATAAATTTTTCCTAACTAGGGCCCAGAGCAATTATAACTGAACTCAAGACTTCTAAAATAAGCTTCCTAAAACCAAAGAAAAGGAAACAAAGTTCCTATTACTCCCCAGCCTTAAAATGAGCTAACTATTGTAACTGAGTGTGCGTACACACACACACACACACACACACACACACATCTATATTATAGAATTCACTTGTTAAAAAGAAAAGGACAAAGAAGAAGCTCTTTAACAGTTTTTGAGGAGGTCTGGGAGTCTGTGTGAAAACTCAAAGCTGGATTAAAGTCTCCCATACTGAAATGGCTAGTTCTTTAGATAAAAATACCATTTAAGTGTGGGAAAGAAAAGGTAAAAATAGCAATAGCATGCATTTTGTATGGTCCTTTAAAGTTTATAAAGTACTTTCCTTACAACACCTCTGTGAGAGTGATAGTGCTAGTATCAGAGGATCATAAGAACTAAGATGAAAAGGGGCCTCAGAGATTGTCTAGACTGAGTCCCTCATCCTACATGGAAAGGAATTATATTTTTTAACCAGTATTAAATTATTTTAAGAATTTCTACTTTATAGCATAGTTTGAGATCTGGTACTGGTAGGTCCCCTTTGTTCTCACTTTTTTGGACTTTTTTTTGCCTCAATCTATTTCATTATTATTTTTTTCTAGTTCTATAAAGTAAATATTTAGTAGTTTGACTGATGTGGCATTGAATAAGTAAATAATTCAGGTGGTATCATTTTATTGATTTATTCTACCCATGAGCAATTAATATTTTTTCCAATTACTTAGGTCTTTTTCTGTAAAGAATGGTTTATAGTCGTATGTATATAGTTCTTATATGTCTCTTGGTAGGTAGATGCACAGGCATTTTATACATTCTGCAGTCATCTTAAATGGAATTTGTCTCTTCCTGCTGAGTTTTTTGGTATTATGTAGAAATGATAACTTTTTTGTGGATTTATTTATATCACACAAGTTTGCTAACATTATTGTTTCAATTAATTTTTAGTCAACTCTTAGGGTTTTTTAGGTATGCTATCATATCACTGCAAAAGTGGCCATTTTGTTTTTTTCTTTATATGTGTTTAGCCCTATAATTTCTTTTTCTTGTCTTACTGCCATAACCAGCATTTCTAGCACTATGTCAAATAGAAGTTGTGACAATCAATATCCTTGTTTCATCTTTGATGTCACTGGAAAGGATTCTAGTTCATCCCTACTATATATAATACTAACTCTTGATTTAAGGTACATATTATTTATCATTTTAAGGAAAGGTCCAATTATTCCTAACTTTTCTAATGTTTTTTAAAACAGAAATGGGTGTTGTATTTTGTCAAGTTTTTTCTACATTTATTGATACAATCATAAGATTTTTTTGTTTTTACTATTAATATGGTTGTGTATAGTTTTCCTAATACTAAACCATTCTTGTATTCCTGATAAAAATCCAATCAGATCATAGTGCATAATTTTTTATGTTGTTTTAGCATCTTTGCTAATATTTTTATTTAAAATGTTTGCATGTATGCTCATTAGGGACACTGGTTTATAGTTTTGTTTTTTCTGTTTTGACTCTCTCTGGCTTATCTATCAAGATCATATCTGTACCATAAAAAGGAATTTGTTAGGATCTCTTCTTTTGCTATTTTTTGCAAACAGTTTGTGTAATACTGAAATTAATTTTTCTTTGAATGTGTGATAGAATTCACTTGTGAAAACATCTTGTCCTGGGTTTTTTTCTTTGGAAGTCCATTTATGGCTCGTTCAGTTTCTTCCTCTAAGATCTTGTTGTTTAAATTCTCTGTATCTTGTTTTACAAACTTGGACAGTTTATATTTTTATAAATGTTCATTTCATCTAAGTTGTCAGTTTTATTATTATGTAGTGTGGCAAACAGTTTAAAAAATCTTTCATTTTTTCTTCATTGTTGTGAATTCTGCTTTTTCGTTTTAGTACTGGTAATTCGGTTTTCTTCTTTTATCTTTTAAAATAAAATTAGCTACTGGTTTATCTATTTTATTTTATTCTTTAAAAATCTGCACCTTGTTTTTGTTTTTGCTTTTCTGTTTTATGTTTTCAATTCTCTTAATCTGTTCCTTGATTTTTAGGATTTCTGATTTAGTGTTTAATTGAGATTTATTAACTTGTTGGTTTGCTAGCTTTTTTAGTCATGGTACCAATTCATTAATCTGTTTATTCTCTTTTGTTAATGAAAATGTTTAAGGACAGACATTTTCTGTTAGGGACTGCTTTAGCTACATCTCCAAAATTTTGGTAGTTGGCTCCTTGTTGTCATTATCTTTTATCAAATGATCTATTTCAATGATCAGTGGAACGTATGAGCTACACAACATAAGGAGCAAACAAATTAATCTAGCAGCTTAGTGTTCAATAAATACAAAGACCGCAGCTACTGGGATAAGGATTTGCTATTTGAAACAAAATTCTGGGAGAGTTGCATAGCAGTACGTAAAAAGTCAGATTTATATCAGCTTCTCACACCTTATACCAAGTGTGTTGGCAATCAAAATGGGCTCTTAGCATTTAGTTCAACCAAGTGCCCTTGAAGAGTTTGGCCTTTATTTTCTTGATTAAATTAGGAGTCCTTGATGACCTCCTTGCCTCAAGGGAAAGCCTAGTTTACATGGGTTAGAGTGACATGTTTGTGACATCAGAGGCTTTTAGACCACGTGGGTTTAAGTCGCCTCTTTGTGAGGATTTTAGGTCACATGGGTGAGTCACATGTGTGACTCATCCTTGACCCTGAAAAAGATATAAAACCAGGGGCTGGCTTTCTCTTTTTTGGGAGCTCTGACCCACAGCAGTGGTGGCACGCAGGACTCTGGGCCAGCCCTTGTTATGAGCTCCCGGTCTGAACTTAGATGTTGGTAACTATGAGTTGTGTTTGGCCTGTCTGTCGCTGTTTGTAATTTGTTTGTATTTGCTCTGAAGTTCAGGGTGCTGGCTTTTTCCCCTGAACTAAGTGAATGTTATTTGTATGCTGAATTAAAGTAAGCTTGTTAACCCCTTAACGTTGCTTTCCTTAGTAAAGCAACTCAAAAGAACCTGAGCTTTTGCAGTTCTGTGAGCTGGTTGTTGTTGATTTTACACCCCCCACAGCAGCTCCTAGCTGGATTGTTGAAATACCAAGTTAAAGTCCAAATGTATATGTGACCTTGATCTAAAAAGTCACATCATAAACAAATTAGAGAAACATGGAAAAAATTTCATCTTAGATATATAAGTAGAAGAAAAGTTTGTGACCAAAGAAGCAATAGGGCAGATTGTATAAGATAAAATGGATAATTTTGATCGTATGAGATCAAGAAGTTTTTTTTCCTTTTTTTTAAATATATATTTTTTTATTTTATTATTTTTTTTGATATGTTTAGTTTTCAGCATTGATTTTCACAGGTGTTTGAATTACAAATTTTCTCCCCATTTCCACCCCCCCCCC
>CM053625.1:262968131-262992602 GCA_028646595.1 Phalanger gymnotis
AAAAAAAAAAAAAGTTTCAATCTGCACTCTGAGTCTATCACCTCTCTCTTTGGAGGGAGGTATTATGTTTCATCATGAGTCCTCTGGAGCTATGGTTGTTTTTGTTGTGTTGATCAGAGTTTCTAAGTCTTTCAAAGTTATTTGTTTTCACAGTATTGTTCTTCTGGTTCTACTCATTTCAATACTAGGCTCTTCACTCCTGCTCTGATCCACCACTTAATTCCTCCCACCAGGTGGGCCTGGGGCCAGAAGCAACTGCAGCTGTAGTTCTAAAGCTGCCCCACCTCTGCTGCCCCTGGGGTGGTGGCAGAACGGCAAACTCTATTGCAGTCCCCAGCAGCTTCTCCCACTAACCTACTCTGTTGTCCTTGGTGTTTGTGGGTTGAGAAGTCTGGTAACTGCCACAGCTCATTGATTCAGCATGCTAGGGCATGCTCCGCCCAGCTGCTGGTCTAGTTGGTCTGCGCTGCCCACTCTGGGCTCCACTTTGGTCAGCTCTGCTCCCCTCCCCTCCCAGCTCTGTGTGGGATAGTCCTCACCGAGAGACCATCCAGGCCGACCTGGGCTAGAGCCCCGCCTTCCTATGCTATTTTGTGGGTTCTGCAGTTCTAGAATTGGTTCAGAGCCATTTTTTATAGGTTTTTGGAGGGACTTGGCAGGGATTTCCAGCCGCAATCTTGGCTCCGCCCCTCCATTAAATTTTTAAATTATTTTTTCCAGTTTTCTAAAGTAATCCTTTGGTGTTTTGATTGGCATGGCCTTGAATAAGGAAATTGATTTAAGTAGAATTATCATTTTTCTTCTATTATCTCAGCCTACCCATGAGAAATAATATTTCTTCAATTATTTAGATCTAAATTATTTGTGTAAAGATTTCTTTTTAATTGTATTCATAAAGATTTTGTGTGTGTGTGTTGGCAGTTACACTCCCAAGTGTTTTGTACTATCTGAAGTTATTTTAAATAGAATTTCTCTTTCCATCTTTTTCTGCTGGATTTTTTGGGGTAATTTAGAGAAATGCTGATGATTTGTGTGGGATTATATCCTGCAACTTTGCTGAAGTTGTTTCAATCAGTTCTTTAGTTGATTCTAGAGTTCTCTGAGTAAACCATCATATCATCTGCAAAAGTGATAATTTCGTTTCTTTTTTGCCTATGCTTATTCCTTCAAATCTTCATCTGATCTTATTACAATAGCTAGCAATAATATTTCTAACATTTTATTGAATAGTAATGGTGACAGTAGACATCCTTGCTTTACTCCCTAATCTTTTGTGGAAAGACCTTTAGCTTATCCCCATTAGAGATAATGACAACTCTTGTTTTTAGATAGATAATATTTATTATTTTAAGGAAAGCTCTTTTTATTCCTATATTTTGGGATGGGTATTTTATCCTGTCAAAAGCTTTTTCTACATCTATTGACATAATTATATGTTTTTGTTGTTTTGTTATTAATATGGTCCATTATGCTTATAGAATATTACTGCTTCATCATTGATCCCATGTGCTTCAGTACCCTCTGCATTCCTGCTAAAAATCCAAACTGGTATATGATCTTTGTGATATGTTGCTCTAGTCTCATTATTAATATTCCATTTAAAATTTTTGCATCCATATTTATTAAGTATATTGCAAATTATTTTTCTCTCTTATGACTATCCTTGGTTTAGGTATCAAGACCATATTTGTTTAATAGAAGGAACTTGGTAGAGCCCCCTTTTTCCTATTTTTTCAGTTTATGTAGCATGTGAATGAATTCCTCTTTAAATGTTTAGTAGAATTTACTTGTAAATCCATCTGGTCCAGGGAATTTTTCCTTTGGAAGTTCACTTGTGGCTAGAGCAGGAATTTATTAAATGCCTACTATGTGCCAGGAACTGTACTAAGCTTTTTACAAAATAAGTCATTTGATCAGTGAAATACGGTTTATATATTGCTGTAACCTCTTCGAAATACCTGGTGTAAGTAAACTGAAAAGGAATGGGAGCTCAGGCTAAATTGCTCTGTTTTACATGATTCCAATCATTTTTCCAAACCTGTAATACTAACATCTGTGAATAATGTAAGTTTGGAAATCATGACAAATCTCAGAACCAAGTTGAATTCATTGTTTTTCAGATCTGGAGATCTTATCTGTTTCACCATTCTCTTCCTATCTAAAAAAAACCAACACCATCATTCTGAAATTTCCTAAAACTTACATTGTCACTTTCTATAATCTAGGGCTTTTCTTTTTCTCCTATTTTTAGTTATTTCACTCTGGAGTGTCTGATAGCTGGCAAAAATGAGGACCTGATTTAAGTGAAAAGCCACTAGTTCTATTTTCTTCCTCCCACAGGATCACCTGGGCTCAAGATGAGTTAATGCCATTACATATTGAATTGAATTTTTTACATTTTCTACCATGGCAGGGCATCTTCTTGAATTTCTTATTGTTTTCAAATTGATCTTCAAGTCTTCTACATTGTTCAAGTAAACTACCTTTCATTTCCTTTAATCCTGCATATGTAGTTACTGATTTGGATCGACTCAAACGGATTCTTCCAAATCACAGAATCACATGTCTCTTTAAATTCAGCATTTCATTTCCTTTTGAATGTTATTAATTTCTTTATACTTCTCTGCATCCAAATCATATTTCAAACTGTTTTTGGTTCTAGTTTATTTTTGTCATTGAATTCCTGTTTGGCAAATTAGCCCAGTGTATCTGTATCTATATCTATCTCAAATTTGTTGCAAAACTTTGCTTTTATGTGATTAGAGTTTTGTTCTAATATAATAGATAATTAAGCTACATCAAATCATTCAAAAGCTCACTGTGGTCAGATAAATCAACGCCTTAAAACGAAATTTTTTTTTCTCTCAAAACAATTTTACTTACCTTTTTCTGAGTTGCTTCACTTCCCGAAGTCATTTAAAATAACCCTTCCCTCTAAATTGTAGGGGAAAATTAAGAAAACAAGACCTACATACTGTGGTTCTTAGCACCAGGTGAGTCTGGCAATCTCTAGCTATAGAATAGCTCGAGGCTTTTTTTTCCCTTCCCTCCCCCTCCCTCTTTTTTTTTTTCAGTAACTAGAGGGGGAAACAGAAACAAAAACAAAAATTTACGAACTACTTTTATCTTTGTTAAGGACCAAGCATCCTTTTCTGAACAGATATTATGAAAAATTCAGAGCAAACATTCCATTGCTAGAAACCGTTTGTTCACACAGCAATAAATTGAGTGTGCTCCTAATTTAAAAGATCCTTTTTGGAAAAACTTCAGCCAAATTATGTTATGTAAGAATTGATACATTTCATTTCTCTACTGAGTAAGACACAAATGCCAACTTTTCCTAGAACAGACACTTTAATATGCTCTGTCCCCCACCCTGAGGCTCCCTGAACTTTTCTGAAGTTGGACATTCAGTATACTTGCATAGCGGAGGCTCTGTTCTGAAAGGTTATTGGCCCTCAGGATCCTGACTCCAGCTTTACTTTTATAACAGGTGCTCTGGTCTTTTTTGGAGGAATGGTGTAAAGGCAAGTAAAGTGGGACTTTTTACTATATTTTCTTTTGGAGTGCTTCTCAGCACTAAAGCAACCAAGTACCTTTGACTGAGTCTTGCCTTTGTAGGAAGGCTCACACCCTTTTGCTAGTTATGTCATGAGAGGTGCGATGAGTTGTGAAGCCCTCGGGCGCTGAAAAAGGGTATATATACTCTGAGGTTAGCATTTTGCTTGGTGCTCACTCACTGGAAGAGTGTAGTGTGATTTGACCAGATGAGACTCTGGGTAGCTGGTAATGACCCCCCTGGCTTTGAAAACCCAGATGTTGGTGCTTCTCTCTCTGGTAACTATGTATATATACCTTTGGTCAGACAGCTAGAAGCCTGTCTGTTGATATTTTCTCTGTTTGTAATTTCTGTTTGTATTTGTTATGAAGTTCAGGGTGCTGACTTTTTTCCCTGAACTAAGTGAATGATATATGTATGTTTGATTAAAGTGAGGTTGTTAACACCTTGAAGTCACTTTCCTTAGAAAAGCAGATCAAAGGATCTGTGCTAGCAGCCCTCCTGTGTCCTGGTGTTGTTGGCCTTATGTCCCCGCAGCAGCTGCTAGTAACATTGTTGTTTCAAATGGCAGAATTGCTAGTCTTGTTCCATATTCCTGAGGATCTGCTGAACTCAACACCCCCAAATAGTAGTGTCTTGACCTTTATTTTTCAAGCACTCCAAAATTACCAGGGAGATCTCTTAAGCAAGAAATCAAGCACTTCCTAGGGGACATTGTGATGTTGAGCGATCACATACCCTTTTTACTGTGGCAATGTACTGATTTTAAGATCAGTCACTTCTCAGCAAGACATAGAAAGAGAAATTCCATTTAAAATAACTATAGGCAATAGAAAATACTCTGGAGTCTACCTGCTAAGACACACCGAGGAACTATATGAATATAATTACAAAACACTTTTTATACAAATAAAGCCAGATCTAAACAATTATAAAAATATTAATTGCTCATAGGTAGGCCATGGCAATATAATAAAAATGACAATTCTATGTAAATTAATTTATTTATTCACTATCATACCAAGCTGCCAAAAATTATTTTATAGAGCTAGAAGAAATAATGACAAAATTTATCTGGAAGAACAAAAGGTGGAGAATATCAAAAAGATCAATGAAAAACATATGAAGGAAGGTGTCTTAGCTATAGCATATCTCAAACTTATCACAAACCAATAATCGTCAAAACAATCTGGTACTGGCCGAGAAATAGAGCGGTGGATCAGTGGAACAGCTTAGGTACATGATACGCAGTGGCAAGTGACCACAGTAATCTAGTGTTTGATAAACTGAAAGATCTAAGCCTTTGGGACAAGAACTCACTATCCGACAAAAACTGCTGGGAAAACTGGAAAGCAGTTTGGCAGAAACTCCGTATAGACCAACATCTTACACCATCTACCAAGTTAAGGCTGAAACAGGCACATGATTTAGACATAAAGGTTGATACCATAAGCAAATCAGGGGAGTATAAAATAGTTTACCTGTCAAATCTATGGATAAAGGAAGAATTTATGACCAAACAAGAGAAAGAGAAGATCATAGGAAGCAAAATGGATAATTTTATTACATTAAATTAAAAGGCTTTAGGAAAACAAAACCAGTACAACTAAGATTAGAAGGAAAGTAGAAAACTAGGAAAAAAAATTTACAGCAAGTTTCTCTGATAAAGGCTTCTTTTCTCAAATATATAGAGAACTGAGTCAAATTTGTAAGCATATAAGCCACCCCACAATTGATAAATGGTCAAAGGATATGAACAAGCAGTTTTCAGACAAAGAAATCAAAGCCATCTATAGTCATATGAAGAAATGCTCTAAATCACTATTGATTAGAGGAATGCAAATTAAAACAACTCTGAGGTACCACCTCACACCTATCAGATTGGCTAATATGACTGAAAAGGAACATAAGAGTTGGAGAGGGTGTGGGAAAACAGATACTAATGCCCTGTTGGCGGAATTGTAAACTTATCTGACAATTCTGGAAAGCAATTTGGAACTATGCCCAAAAGTCCATAAAACTCTGCATGCCCTTTGACCTAGCAATAGCTGGATCTGTAACCCAAAGATATTTTCTTTTAAAAAATGAGAATGACCTGTATGTACAAAAATATTCATAGCGTCTCTTTTTGTGGCGACAAAGAGCTGGAAATTGAGGGGATGCCAATCAATTGGGAAATGGCTGAACAAGTTGCTTATGATTGTTATGAAATGCCACTGTGCGATAAAAAAATGATAAGCAGGAAGCTTTCAGAAAAACCTGGAAAGACCTACATGAACTGATGCAGAATAAAGTGAACAGACCCAAGAGAACATTGTATACAATAACAGCAATATTGTATGATGATCCACCATGAACCACTTAGCTATTTTCAGCAATACAATGATCTAAGACAGTTCCAAAGGACTCATGATTAAAAATGCTATCTGTCTCCACAGAAAGAACTGATGGGGTCTGAATGCAGATTAATGAATACTTTTTTTTTAAACTTCCTTCCTCTCTCTTTCTTTTTCTTTGTTTTCTTTCACAACATAACTAATATGGAAATTTGTTTTTCATGATTGCGCATCTGTAACCTGTATCAAATTACTTGCCTTTTCAATGAGGGGCGGAGGGAGGGAGAGAACTTGCAACTCAAATTTTTTTTTAAAGTTAAATTTTTTTATATGTGATTAAGAAAAAAATTGAAGAATTAAAAAAGAAAAGAAAAAGCTCAGTTGCTCCTGAGCCAGCTAGGTGACACAGTAAATAGAGCTCTAGATTTGAGTTCCGATCTTGCCTCAGACACTAGCTGTGTGGCCCTGGGTGACTCACTTAACCTCTGTGTGCCTTAGTTTCTTCATCTGCAAAAGGAGAATAATAATGGCACCTGTCTTCTGGGGTTGTTATGTTGATGAGATAGTATTTCTTATAGCGCTTTCAAACCTTAAAGCAGTATATAAATGCTAGCTGACTAGCTAGTTTAGGCCTTCGTGTCTGTAATAAACCAGCAACCAACAATGAAGGAGGTAATGCATTTGTCCCTTTTAGCCAGCTGGGAATCCCTGGACAGTGAGCTCTAAGGGTGTTGAATTCCTAGAGTGGTTGAGAGAAATTAAGCTCCCGCTCATGGACTAGGCTACTGGTTCCTAGAAATCTGCTGCTGAATGACAAGAAGAGGGCAAGAGAAGCATCCCTGTCAAGGGTTCATCAGAGGATTGGTGCAGCTGAGATTGGCTTATTTCCAGATTCCGTATGTGATTGTATACCATAGTTTAAAGGAAGACCTTATGCCAACAGAATTTGTTTTACCATATAGGACAGGGCTGTCCAAAATGCGGTCCAAGGGCCAAATGCAACCTGCAGTGAGTGAGATTTATGTGGTGGCCTACAAGCATAGAAATTTACATAAATGTGTTAGAAAATGAAGCCTAGCTACCACAGAGCTCTCACTAAAATGGCAAATCAAAATATGTTGTCTAAAAAACCTAAGGTTGGACAGCCCTGATATACGACATACAAAGTGGCTACAAACACAGATATAAACAGACATGCACAAATATCCTCTTACTGTATGTCCAACAGAGGTAGACTTTCTCTTAAATTGTCAGATTCAATAAAACTGATCGTAAGTCAGCAACACTGGGCAGCTTAGCTCCATAAAACTTCTTATGAGGGTTTAAAAGGTTCTTCACCTCTATTTAGTTGGCTGTGGAAGTCTTTTGAAGAAAAGGTAATTTTTACAGGAAGCTCAAACAAGGAAAAGTTTACAATGTGTTAAAATACAATTTTAGGGGAGTGAACATTCTAGAACAAATCACTTGATTTTTAACTAGAACTATTCAATTGGAAATAATCAACAGAGATTAAGAGAGACTGAGAAAGTTTTCTTTAGAAAGTGGGATTTTAGTTGGGTCTTGAAGGAAGACAGGGAAATCAGGAGGTGGAGGTGAGAAGGAAGAACATTCTAGATATGGCATACAGCTGGTGAAAATGCTGGGAGTCAGGAGATGTAGTAGCTTTTTTGAGGAATACCAAAGAGGCTAGTGTCACTAGGTCAAAAATATCTTGGAGGGGAGGATGTAAGGTATAAGAAGACCTGGAAAGGAGAGGCCCCTAGGTTATAAAAGGTTTTGAATGCTAAACAGTATTTTGTATTTGATTCTGGAAGTGATAGGGAGTCACTGGAGTTTATTGAGTAGGGGAATAGCATGGTTGGACCTGTTCTTTTGGAATATTACTTTGATATCTGAATGGAAGTTGGATTGAAGAGGGGACAGACTTGTGACAGGCAAACTCACCAGCAGACTATTGCAATAGTTCAGGCATAAGGAGATGAGGCCATGGCAACAGGTTGGTGGCAGTATCAGAGAAGAGAAGGAGGCATATTTTAGAAATGTTATAAAGGTGAAGTTGGCAGACTTTGGCCACAGATTTGATTTGGGGTGAGGTGAGCGATAATAGGGAGGTGAGATTGACATCTATGTTGTAAGCCTGGGGTACTGGGAGGATAGCGGTGCCCTTTGCAGTAATGGGGAAGTTTGAAAGGTGGGAGAGTTTTTGGGGAAAGATAATGAGTTTGGTTTTGGACATGCTGAGTTTAAGATGTCTGTAGGATATCTAATTCAAAATTTTTAAAAGGCAGCTGGAGATGAGATACTGGAGATCAGCAGAGAGGGTAGAACAGATAGGATAAGCAAATTCGAGAATGATGAGCAAAGAGATGATTACGTGGGAGATGATGAGACCACCAAGTGAAATAATATAGAGGGAGGAGAGAAGAGGGACCTGAAAGATTTAGTAAAGGGGATTAAGAAGGAGTAGTCAGATAGGCAGGAGCAGAACTAGAAGAGAGTAGTGTCCAGGAAAACTAGAGAAAAGAGAGTACTAAGGAGAAGTGTCGACAGTGTCACCAGTGATCAAAGGCTGCCAAGAGGTCAAGAAGGATGAGGAAGGCATTGGATCTGGCAATTAAGGGATCATTGGTAACTTTGGAAAGAGCAGTTTGAGTGGAATGATGAGGTTGGAAGCCACATTGCACAGTGTTAAGAAGAGAGTGAGAGGAAAGAAAATGGAAGCACCTACTGTAGACAGCCTTCTCTAGGAATGTAGCCACAAAAGGCAGAAGAGACATGCAACAATAATTGGGAGGGATGGAAGGATCAAGTAAGGTATTTTTGAGGATGGAGGAGATATAAGCATAGATGTAGGTTAAAGGAAAGCAGCCAGTAGAAATGGAGTGATGGAAGTAAGTGAGAGAGTTGGGACATCTGCTGGATGAGATGGGATGGAACAGGATCACTTGTGCAGGTAGGGGGCTTTTCCTCGGTAAGGAGAAGGGCCATCTCTTCATGTTAGATGGAATGAAGGTAGACGTAGTAGCAGAAAGTTTCTGAGTAATATAAGATGAAGAGGAGGGGGAAAAAGAGGGTTCTTGGTGAGTAATCTTAATTTTTCATTAAAACATGAGGCAAGGTTCTCAGCTGAGAGGGCGAGGAGAAAAGAAGTCATGGAATGTTTGAAGAAGGATGAAAAAATTTGGAAGAGGTGCTGTGGTGAGTGGGATAGTGAGTCGATAAGGAAGGTATAATAGGATTGCCTAGTAGCAGTGAAAGCCCACTTGAGGTGATGTTACATGATTTTGTAGTGCAACCAGTCAGAATGGTTGTATGATTTTCTCTACCTTCATTTATCAGCACGCTGAGTAGGAGGGAAGGCAGCAGATAATTGAAGTGATCCAAGGCTGAAATTTAATGGGGTATCATATGATAAGGGGCCAGAGACTCAAGGGAAGAGGACAGTGTAAAGATGAATTGGTTCACAGAAAGGTCTTTGAAGGAGCATCAATATGTATATAGAATTCCCCATAGTATGGGGAAAGGAGTTGGGGAGGAGAAAAAGATTGTGAGCCAGCCACTAGAACTCATTGAGGAAGAAGAGTTCCTGTATCACCAGTGCTTGGTACAGTGACTGACACATAGTAGGTATTTAATAAATGTTTATTGAATTGAATTGATGAGGCATAAATAGAAACAGTCCTGGGACTATTTACAATACTATTTTAAAAAATATTTAATGTTCTATAGACTTTTGTGCAAGTAAATAAATTATCTGTTTTTTAAAATGGAATAAAAATATTTGGTTGTAAGCTCTCCTATAGACTCACTGAAAGCATCTTTGGGACCACTTCTACAAAGAGGTAGAATATTGGGGATGATATGTACCTCTTCTGGCTCCTATACAATTTTGATTTATTCTGCTAGGTTTCTACATTTTGAAATAATAATTCAGCTTTCTTTTGGCCAGCTGGAAGGAGAAATCTTGAGAGAGATTGAATGGTTTTATGAAAATGTTTCTCCAAGGGTGTATAGCACAGTTGTGACTATTGTTCTGCTTGGTAAAATAAACTGTTAACTGAACTGTTACCTAAATTCTGGATCCTTGGTCAGTCTTGACTGTTCAAGAATTCTATAAATTGGAACTTCAAATGACATATTAGAGAGATATCCTAGGGCATGAGAGGACTGTCAGTTTGGACATTTCTCTCTCTAAGCAGAGCAGTGCTTGAATTTAGAATAACAATAAGTCAATAAAACTTTATTTCCCTAGAGATGAGCATTAATTATTTTTCTTTGATGACAAGGATATCATATTAGAGTGCCAATACTCAAGTAAATGTTTTTAGATGGCATAAAAACTGTGATTCTTAGCACTCTCTGTCCCAGTTCCATCTCTCTTCGTTTTCATTGGAGGTGAAGGAGGCTACACAGGGCTGAGGGCCATCTTGTACTTTTCCATTTTTTCATGGGGGTACCATGACTAAAGGATTCATTTAGGTAACCAGTGGACTGGTGGTGAGCTCCTACGGTTTTAGCTAGGCTTGTCCTCAGAAAGCAGATACAATTTTTTTCTCAGGATTGAATTATAGCCTTTTCAAGTGGAAGTATGCCTCATTATTCATTATTGTTGGTAGGTAAGGCTCTTTGGATGGGCACCTAAGTGGTGCCATAGGGCAAAAAGTGCCCAGCCTGGAGTCAGGAGGACTCATCTTCCTGAGTTCAAATCTGGCCTCAGATAATTACTAGCCGTGTGACCCAGGGCAAGTCACTTAACCCTGTTTGCCTCCATTTCCCCATTTGTAAAATGAGCTGGAGAAAGAAATGGCAAACCACTCCAGTATCTTTGCCAAGAAAACTCAAATAGGGTAACGAAGAGTTGGACACAACTGAATAACAAAACACAAAGGCAGCTAGCTACAAGCTGACTACCAATTGAGAATACTCAAACTATAAAGCTTTTCCTAGTTCTCCCAGGCTCCTTGTTTCCATGTAGGGATAAGAATATTCCAATATTGTTAATACTTCATAATTCACTTGTCTATTTCACAGGGGCTTGTGCACCCCCTAACCCCTACAGACACACATTTGATCTCACTTTCCTTATCCTGGCATCAAAGAATTTGCCCAATCATATTTAGGCTAAAATATCTTTCCTACAATGTCTAAGGGGTTAAAGTAGCCCCAGCTGCTTCTGATTAAGTCTGGATTTTCAACTCTATTATTTGTTCCATTGCATCTCTTGGTTGTTTCAGAGAAGAAGGAAACAGACTTATTCAAAGGCCTTTGTAAAGAATCGCTGTCAAACTATTCATTTAAAAGTCACAGGGGAAAAGGATCATTTTGCCACTTGCTCACTGTCTTGCTGCTCTCATATTAAAAACACTGCTCTGTGGAAAATCTGTTGCCTCAACAGGAGAGAGCACCTAAGCCTGGCCTTGGAGGACAGTAAAGATTTCCACAAGCAATATTGGCGAGGAGAATTCATTCCAGGCATCAGGAATTGAGTGAACAAAGACACTGAGATTGGAGAGAGCAGGATGAGACTGGGGAATAGTGAATAGTGCATTTTGGTTATAAAATAAGTACAGACAGTAATGTATAATAGGGCTGGAAAAGTAGAACTAATTTGTAGCCTCAAAGGCCAGGCTTCTGTTCATACTTTTATGTGACAGGTAATGTGGAGCAACTGAATTTTTTTGAATTGGGTAGAGAGGGTTGATCAAAATGATAAGATTACCTGAGGAGTACAAAAGATAAGAGTAGAGCAGGTAGAGAAGAGAATAAGCCAGTTTTCAGACAAGAGGTGCTGAGGGTCTGTACCAGACAGTGAGAATGAAAATAGCTGGGATAAGATATTGGGAAGAAGAAATAGGGTTTAGCAGGGGAAGCTAGGTGGTGTAATGAGTATAGCATCAGCCCTGGAGTCAGGAGGACCCGAGTTCAAATCCGGCCTCAGACACTTGACACACTTAGTAGCTTCCCCCCTCCAACAAAAGCAAAAAAAAAAAATAAGGCTTAGCAACTGATTGGTTGTTGGGGTGCTGCTTTCTTGTGCTGAAAAATATGCCACATTCATTAGAGAAGCCTTCAGTCTACACACTTATGTGTGCCAAACTAGGTAAGGTAGCAATCAACAACTTTCCTGGAGAAGTATCTTAACTTTCTGCTTTCAGGGAATTTATGGATCTGTCCCAGACGTTTCTTCCGTGTCTTCTGAAGAGGAAAAGCTTTACGCCAATTTTAACCATTTTGGACAAAGCCCAGGCGATCATCATATAAACTAAGTGGATGGAGAGGCTGGTTCCCTATTTCACTCCAAATTGAGGGCAAGATTAATTATGGTTTTCACCTGTTTTTAGAATGAGTTGGGTAATGAAGACTAACTGTGTGCTCTCTGAAGCAGCCCTAATCTCCCCATTCTCAGGGAGGACCCTTGATCAGCCTGCTTCACTCTCAGCAGGCCAAAGCAATAGATAGCCCCAGGAAGGAAGTGCTTAGTTTACAATCATGTTAATTTTGCTTTTTGTTTGTCTTGAACCGTTGGAGATTAATGAGCAAAAGTGATGTTTAAATTTTCAACCTGTATTCTTCTAATCACCTGGCATTATCCTTGCTGGCAGTTTCCTTACTTGTATTTCCTGCATCAACTTGCCATACATTCAAGCCTTGTTCCAGAGTGTGCCTTAGGAAATGACAGCGACTGTGCTGTAAAGCCCTTCTGTTTCCACACCTGGAATCCTTGATGTATTCATTTTAGATGGCTGTGATAATATGTGAGCATTTATCACATATTTATGAGGATTGAATTGTTTGAATTGTATGCTCGATATTTTTAATGAAGCAAATAGTTTAAGGTATTTTCCTATAGCCCTTTATGGATAGGAAAACCAAGATTAGTTCACATGTTTAAGGTGAGGTGATAGAAAATTAGGTGAGAACTTGGAATAAAGATGTTACCAAATCAAAGGTGGTGGTGTTTTTATTCTGACTCTTTATTCTGTTTTAAGACTTAAAGAAAACTGTTCATTTCTCATAATTGAGTGTTTTCCTTCCACTGCAGTATTTCTTTTGTCATACTAGCTAAGCACATAAGTAAAACAGTCATGATTCCCAGACACAGACTTTCAATCAATTAACCAGTGTTTATTATTATTGTTGTTTAGTTGTTTCAGTCATGTCTGACTCTGTGACCCCATTTGGGATTTTCTTGGCAAAAATACTGTAATGGCTTGCCATTTCTTTCTCTAGCTCATTTTATAGATGAGGAAACTGAGGCAAACAGGATTAACACAGCTAGTAAGTGTCTGATGCTGGATTTGAACTCAGGTCTTTCTCTATCCTCTTACTTTATTCACTGTACCACCTAGCTGCCCTAAGTATTATGGCCTAAGTATGTTCCAACTACCAGGGACCACCAGGAATTTTTTTTTTTTACTTCTATAGGAAGTTCTGTGAAGTCCTGCTTGCCCGCTTTCCTTCCTGCTGCTTCTTCAAGCCAACCTCCTCAGGTGAGAAGACCTCGAACCCCTGGTGCGCTAGCATAATGAGCCTTCTAATTTCTGTTGGGTACATCATGTCACCCGAGGAAAGTCTGCTAGGGGCCAGGCTAGGCAACCTCTGCCTTTCCCAAAGCAACCACTTTCATTTGTACCAGCACAAGCCTCCTTCTATCTCTTGCTTCTGTTCCAATTTCCCAAGTGGGATGTGAACCTCTAGTGCAAGGAAAAGTAACGCTCCCTTCAACTTCACTTTGAGCAGAGAAATGATTTCCACTCGGTGATGATATCCTTCATATACCAGTGACTCAGAACTCCTTTAGATTAGCATCCAAATTCCATTTCATATTCCCTACCACCTTGTTACTGTGTCTTCAACCTTTCTACCCCAAAGTTTCATCCTAACCCCACCTGGCTTTTCCATTGTGCCCTCTGGAATGCCTGTTCCATAGTCAATTTCTTTTCATCTTAAATCTTTTCCTTTCCCATTCCTTCCATCTATTTAGCTCTTATTGGAACCTGCCTTCTCCTCCCTTCCCTCCTCCACCCTCACCCTTGATGATGACACAGCCTCCCTGGACACCCTTTCCAGTACTGGATACATCATCAATCATTTTCCTTGGTCCACTAGTTGAGGTGGGGATATTAGAATACTCCTTGCTTCACATGGCCACTTCTAGGTTCTCCCCTTTTCTCTATCACCAGTAACCTCTTTTCCTTTGAGGATCATGCTATCCATATTTATCACACAATCAAAATCCTGGAAGTTATTTGTCTATAGTCTCCCAGGTCACTCCCCTTTCTTCCTCAATGAGTTTGATATCTGGCTCACAATTTTTCTCTCCTTTTCAACTCTTGACCTCATGCTAGAGAACTTCAACATACATATTCATTCTCCCTCAAATACCATGACCACTCAGTTCCTCAACTTATTTACCTCCTATGACCTACTCTTCCACTCAACCTCAGCCACACACATAGATAGTCATGCTCTTGATTTTCTCATCACCCACAAATATACCACCTCTATGTCCAAGGATTCTACAATCCTCTTATCTGACCACAATCTATTAGCTTTTAACCGCCCCCATCTTCCCTTACAAAGCCCTACTTTATCCGCACCATGACCTCGAATCCATTGACCTCCTCAATTCTCTCTCAGACCATCTCTCTTGCACTAACCATTTTCTTCTCTTCTCCCCATATTGACTCCTTTGTGAAACAAACTATGCTGTCTTCATTTCTTGAATCCCTAGCCCCCTTATCACATTACTGATTACATCCAGCCAAGCCTCAACCTCCCACCATTCATTACATTTGCTTCTACATACATGCCGCTGAACAAAGGTGAAGAAAATCACACTACTGTTCTGAGTCCCCACAAATTTATGTTATATAACCTCAACTGGGCCCTCACTGCTGCTAGGTAATCCTGCTATACTTCTTTAATCAACTGACTATCCCACTTTCCACAGTGGCTCTTCCAAACCTTTTCATCCTTCTTCGAACCTCCCATGACTCTCATCTCCCCATTCTCTTAGCTGAGAACCTTGCCTCATACTTTACAGAAAAAAAATGAGGCCATTCACTGTGAGCTCTCTCTTCTCCCCTCTTCCTCATCTCCTATCCCTTAGGTGCCTTCTGCCATGTTCTTCTCCTTCACCCCTGTCTCACGTGATGAAGTGACCTCACTCCTTACCAAAGCTAACCCCTCTACCTACTCAAGCGATCCTCTTCTGTCCCATGTCCTCCAACAGCTCACTCTTTCTGTCATCCCCATTCTTTCACTTATTTTTAATTTCTCTCTTTCCACTGGCTCATTTTCTACTGCCTACAAACATGCCCATGCCTCTCCTGTCCTGAAAAAAAAACTCTGGCTTGAACTTTTCATTCCTGCTAACTATTATCCCATATCTCTTTTGTTCTGTGTAGCCAAATTCTCACTCTACTCTTAACGCCTTACAATTTGGCTTCAGACCTTATCTTTCCACTGTAACTGCTCTCTCCAAAGTTATTAATGATCTCCTCTTGCCAAATCCAATGACTTTTTCTCAGTCTTTATTCTCTTTGACCCCTTTGCAACCTTTGATACTGTTGATCACTCTCTCCTCCTTGATATCCTCTTCTTTCTAGGTTTTCAAGATGCCATTCCCTTTTGGTTTTCCTCCTACCTATCTGACCACTCCTTCTCTGCCTCTTTTGCTGGCTCATATTCCAGATCACTCTCTCTAACCATAGGTGTCCCTCGAGGTTCTGTCATGGGTCTTCTTCTCTCCTTTTTCTACATTATTTTACTTGGTGAGTTCATCAGTTCTCATGTATTTAATTACTATCTCTATACTGATGATTTTCAAATTTACCTTCCTGCCTTAGTCTTTCTGCTGACTTCCAATCTCACATCTCTAACTGCCTTTCAGACATCTTGAACTGGATGTCCAGTAGACATCTTAAACTCACTGTGTCCAAAACAGAACTCATCTTTCTCCCTAAACCTTCTGACTTTATTACTGTTGAAGATCATGCCATCCTCCTAGTCCCTCAGGCTTGCAACGTAGGAGTTATCCTGGATTCCTCACTATCTCTCATCCCTCCATATCCAATCTGTTACTGAGGCCTATTGGCTTCACCTTTGCAACATCTCTCAAATATGCATCCCTTCTCTACTTTGACACTGCTACCACTCTAGTATAGGACCTTATTACCTCCTGCTCGAATTGTATATCTGGTGGTGGGTCTGCCTGGTCAAATTTCTCTCTACTCTAATTTGTCCTCCATTCACCCACTGAAGTGGTTTTCCTAAAACACAGGTCTGATCATGTCATCCCCATACTCAATAAATTCCAGGGGCTTCCTGTTGCATCCAAGATCAAATACAACATATTCTGTTTGACATTCAAGCCCTTCATAACCTAGCTCCCTCCTGCCTTTCCAGTCTCATTACACTTTATTCTCCAACATGTACTCTTATATCCAGTAACACTGGTCTCCTAGTTATTCCATAACAAGACATTCCACCACTTGGTTCCAGGCATTCTCTCTGGATGTACCCCATACCTGGATGTTCTCCCTCTGTTCCAACTATTTACCCCCTCGGTTTTCTTTTAAGTCCCAACTAAAATCCCATCTTCTACAGGAAACCTTTTCTAAAATCTCTGAATTCCAGTGCCTTCTCTCTATTACTTATTTCCTACTTATACTGTATATTGCTTGCTTTGTATATGTATTTTATATTTTCCCTCCCCATTAGACTGTAAGCTTCTTGAAGGCAGGGACTGTCTTTTTCCTCTCTTTGTATCCCCAGCCCTTGCGTAGTGGCTGGCACTACTAGTAGGCACTTAATAATATTGATTGATTTATTGAAATCAAACAGATAAAGATGTTTGTATAAGTTTAACCTGCAGATTGTGTGAATCATTCAAGGAAATTCCCTGCCTGAATTTCCACCTATGTGCTAGCTGGGTACTTAAGTGCTTTTGAGTATGATAAATTCCCTGGCTATTTTTGGCCACAACGTGTGACTCAGAACTGCAGGGAACTTTGGGGATGGTGCCCAATGATTCTGTAAACCATTAATAGGGAGTAATCCACTCTCAAGGGCTTCCTTCCATTCCAGGCTGCAGAATACAGGAATACTCTTTAAGCCTCTCCCTGGAGGAATATGGTCAAAAGCTAGTAACCCATTCCCCACCCTGGCCATATGGCTATTATTCCTAAGCAGTTACATGAACAGAAGTTGAGACTTTAGCTGTCTTTTTTGTTTTGTGTTTCCTTCCTGAATATAGGTGACCAAGCATCAACATGTCCAGGCTCGGAGGCAACATTGTGCAGTAGAGCAATCCATTTCCACTGCCCAGCCAGGTCAGGCCTTGGGCTCTGCCTCTTGTTGGTAGTCTTATTCAATAATTCACAAATTTCCTCTGCTGATGGTCAGCTCCACCTGATGGACCCACAAGCTCTGGACTTCTGGAGTGCACAGAGGTCCCCACAAATGTGAAGGGCTTCATCATCTCCTTGGTAAGCCCCAATATGTAACAAGTACTCTGTGGATTCACTATTCCAGAGCCAGGTTGGCAACATCTCCCCCTCAGTAGCACTCTGTGCATGTTCATAAGGGCTGAACTCAGTGTCTAATCTCTTGTTGCACAGGAAGAAACGGTCAGATTCCCTACCATGGGTCAGCCCTGTAGGAGGGGCTCCTTAGTGGAGACAAAGGGGGCAGCACCCTAAACCCTTGGGCCTAACTGTGGCTTTTATTCTTAGAACCATGGATTATTGGTAGTTGGGAATAATAAAGCATATTTACTGCAATTGAGAAACTTCATTGAAGTCATTAAGTCAAGTGATACTGAGCATTATGACTAGGCAGTGTAACTAGGCTAAGAAGAACGTATGGGGAGAGAAAGGCCTGGATAATCTATAAATAGGACAATTAAATCTATTAGTAATTGGGTGTTGGCTGTAAAGAACATTCTTTGTGATTTCTATTTACTAGAAATGAAACTAGATAGTAATTTTTGTGCATATTTATGAATTATAGAGGTAGTGTATTATATACTTGACAGAGAGATACTTAGGAGGCAAGAAGACCTAAATTCAAATTTTGCCTCTGATGCATGCTGGATATGTGACCCTGGTTAATGTTTCAGTGCTCTAGACAACTCTCTAAGACTATGAGTTATAGAGAAAGTATTCATATGCATTTTCAATTTCATGTAATTAAAGATAGCTATTTTTTTGGTTATTGCTCTATACCTTGTATGTTTAGGAATACATCTCCTACTAGTAGCTGTGGAAAGTATATAATTTGCTTCTTTTCTAATTTTTTTATAGCATGACCTTTGAGGGCCATCTCCAGCTGTCCTGATCTATATCTGGCCGCTGGACCTAGATGGGTCTGCAGGAGAAAGTGAGGCTGGTGGCTTTGCGCTTTGCCCTCCCTCACTTAAATCCAATTCACTTGTAAGTCAAGACACCACCTTTCTGATGTCATAGTCCTCTTTGAGGATGAAGGACAAACAGCAACAAGCATGTATCCACTTAGAATATATTGTGGAATATGGCACAAAGAGCTGGTCTAAGTCTAATTTCTGTCACACCATTTCCCCATTTTCCCAGCAATATTTTTAAAAAATAAAATAGGAATTTCTTTCCTATGTAATTTATATTTATTTTATATTTTATATATTTATTTTATATTTGTATTAATTTATATTTTCTATTTTATTGAACTCTGGGTTATTGAGTTTAATTCCTTCTGATTCTCCCCTGTCTGGTCTGTTCCATTGATCTATTTTCAAACCAATACCAAATAATTTTGATGACTGCTGCTTTATAATGTAGTTTGAGGTCTGGAATGCTATTCCTCCCTCATCCCTACCCCTTTTCATTATTTCCCTTGATATTTAGATCTCTTTTTTAAAAATGAATTTTGTAATTATTTTTATCAAGTTTTATAAAGTACCCCTTTGATAGTTTGATTGGTATAACATTAAAAGTGTAAATTACAATTTTTACTATTTTATCATGATCCAGCCATGAGTACTAAATAATCCTCCAGCTATTTAAGTTGTTCTTTATTTCTTTAAGGAGAGTTTTATAATTAACTATATACAAGTCTTTTTTTGTGTATTGGTAAATTGATCCCCAGACACTTTATGCATTTTGTAGTTATTTGGAATGAGATTTCCCTTTCTATTATTAGCTCTTGCATTTGTTATTATTATATAGAAACTCAGTTGATTTTTTTGAGGATTTATTTTGTAGGCTGCTACTTTGCTAAAGCTATTAATTGTTTTGATTAGTATCTTTGCTGATCCCCTAGGATTTCCCAACTATGCCATCATATCATCATCAAGTAGGGATAGTTTTATCTCCTCTTTAATTATATTTATTCCTTTAATTTCTTTCTTGTGTTTTATTGCTGATGTTAGTATTTTCATGACTGTATCAAATAATAATAGGAAGAGTGGGCATCTTTGCTTTACTTCTAGAGTTACTAGAAAAGGTTCTAGTGTATCCCCATTGCATATAATGCTTGCTTTTGGCTTTAGATACTTTTCATGACATTAAAAATGTTCCCTAATCAAAGGGATGCCCATCAGTTGGGGAACGGTCAAACAATCTGTGATATATGATAAGAAATGATGAGCAGGATGATTTCACAAAAACCTGGAAAGACTTACATGAACTTTTGCAAAGTGAAGTGAACAGAACAAAAAGAACATTGTACACACTAACAGCAATGTTGTATGATGAACGACTGTGAATGATTTAGCTATTCTCAGAAATAAATGATCCAAGACAATCCCATAGGACTAATGATAAAGAACTGACATTTTTTGAATACAGATTGAATCATGCTATTTTCACTTTCATTCTTTTTTTAATTTCAGTCTTCTTGTACAAAATGACTAATATGAAAATGTTTTACACAGTGCTTGTGTATAACAAATATCTGATTACTTATTCTTCCAAAGAGGGGGAAGGGGGGAGAGGGGTATAATTTGGTACTCAAAAACCCAAATATTAAAAAATTGTTTTAATGAGTAATTGGGGAAAAATAAACTAGATTACATTTTTAAAGGTCTCTATGTGCCTATACTTTTTAAGTTTGCTTTTTTTTTCAGCATAGATGAGTGCTATACTTTGTGAAAGGCATTTTCTGCATCTATGAAAATCATAGGGTTTTGGATGTTTTGTTTTAATGTGATTAACTATACATATCACTTTACTAATGGTGAACCATCCTTGCATCCCTGATATACCAACTTGGTCACAATGAATAATTTTTTGCATAAATCTCAGTAGTGTAATAGAATTTTATTTAAATTTTTGAATCAGTATTCATTGTTATTGGTCTATAGTGTTCTGTTTTATCTTTCCCAGATTTTACTATTAGGACTATATTTGTCTCCTAAAAAGATTCTGGTAGAGTACTTTAATTTTTTGAGAACAATTTATGTAATATGGGTACCGATTGTTCTCTAAAAGTTTGATAGAATTTTCTAGTATATCGATCCTGACAAGGTGTTTTTATTTTCCTTTGGTAGTTTCTTTATGGCTAGTTCTATTTCATTTTTTGAGATTGGGTTAAGATCTTTATTGGTCTTCTGTCAGTTTAGTATTTTACATTTTTGCAGGTATATCTCTATTTCTTTTGTGTTTTCTGTTTTGTTAGTATATAACTGCAAAATAGGTTCTGACTGTTCTTTTTTCTGATAGTTCTTTGTTCACCTTATTTATTTGCTATTAGTTTGATTTTGTGCTCTTCTTTTTAATCAACTTGACTAAAGGTTTATCAATTTTTTAGGCTTTTCAAAGAACCAGCTTTTAATTTTAGTTATCATTTCTATAGTCTTTTTCTTCCAGCTTATCTTTTTCTCCTTTAATTTTTCATATATCATTTGTGTTTATTTTTGTTTTGTTTATTTGTTGGCTTTCTGATTTTTAAAATGCACAGTCAGTTCATTAATTCCCTCTTTTTCTGTTTTGCTAAAGTATGTTTGTAGGGATGATTCCACACCCTCCCCCCACCCAGCCCTGAGCACTGTTTTAGCTGCATCCCAGAAATTTTGGTATGTTGTTTTATTATTAGATTTTTCACATAATTATTACTTGTTTTATGAGTTGTTCTTTGATGCACTCGTTATTTAGGATTTCATTGTTATGTTTCCATTTGAGTCTTTTGTTTGTGGTCCTGAACTTATTCTCATTTTATTGATTTATAGCTTCTAAAGGCTATATTTACTATTTATAAGCTTTTAGATTTGTTTGCAATATCTCTATACCTAATGCATGGTCAACTTTTGTAAAAATTCCATCTGATACTGAGAAATACATATGTTCATTTTCAGTCCCATTTAGAGGGTGCCATAAATCTTTTAGCTCTAGTTTCTCCAGCAATTTATTCAGTTTATAATTTCCTTTTTGTTTATCTATTACACTTATCCAAAACTGAGAGATAGAATTGAAATCATCTGTTACTATTGTGTTATTCTTTATATATTCTTATGTCTCAATTAATGTTTCTTTTATGAATTTAGAGCATTTGGAGTATATAATTTTATTATTGATATTAATTTGTCATCTATTGTTCCTTTCAGCATAATGTTATTTCCTTGTTTATCCCTTGTTACATTTTGAATGGTTGCTTTTGCTTTGTCTAATAGCATGATTGCAGACTTTGCTTTTTTTGGATCTGCTTAATGCATGGTATTCCCCAGTCCCTCATTTTTATTCCATGTATATCTTTTTTTTTTTAAATGAGTTTTTTATAAGCAACAGGTTGCTGGGTTTTGTTTTCTTATTTATTCAGTCACTCTTTTTTGGTTTGTTTGTTTTATTGGATTGTTTGATTCACAAAGTTATGAGAGTTAGGTTTAAATTTTCCTCCATCTGTCTCAGATTTTCCCTCCAAAATATTATTTTCCCCCTCTTCTGCTGTGAATATAATACTGTGTCTCTTCAGTTATTTTAGCTTAACCTTTTTGGGGCAAATATGTTACTACTGGTTCTCTTATCCTCATATGCAACCACTCCTCTCCACCTCTGTTCCCATTTGTTACTATCATTTTCATAGTTTTGAGTTTTGCTTATTAGTTCCTTTTTCTTGCTTGCTTTTATCTAATTATTTAATTCTCCTCTCAGTTAAGTAGTTGTGTAGAATCTCCCTTCTTTTCCCCTTCAATTTGTTTTGTTCACTAGTTTTTCAATTTTGATTTTCTGTGTCTTTTTCTAGAAAGGATTCTTTTCCTCATTCTCTTCATTATTTATCTTCTCTTTCTGTCTATTCTAGACTTTCATTCTTTCATTCCTGGTCTTTATTTTTATTCAGTCCTTCTTTATTCTTTGTCTTTCCCATGGAATAAAAAGTTTTGAAATACCTATTTTGGATTCTCTCTTCTAAACAGTTTTTGTTATTAATTTAGAGATCTTATCCCAGGGTTTCTTCTTTTTTTTTTTCTCTGCTGTGCCTCACTCTTAGAAATACCAATTCCTGCAGGTGATAGAGAGGATATTGTCCTGTGGTCAGTTTTTTCCTGTGTTCCTGATTGTTCAATTTATTACTGACCTTTGGGTTCCCTTTGGTCTTTTTTTTTTTGCCTTCTACTTTTGCTGCACAATCTCTTCCCTGGGGCCATGCCCTCCAGCTCTTCTGGGTGTCAGTTGCCCCCAGGAGTTCTGATTCCTCTTCTTCAGAGGTAGAATGAGTGATCTCTCTAAGTACCAAATCCCTGCAAATAATACCTATTGTAAAGTCCTCACCTTCCTTTATAGAATATCTTTTCTTTCATAGAAGGATTCATCAGGGGTACCCCCTTCCACCATTGAAAAAAAGGTTTTCCCCTTCCTTTCTCCCTTTCTCAATGTATTCCTTTGCCTTTTTGCCCATTCCCCTGTAGGCTCTCTTCTTCCTGAAAAACTGTAGGAGTTTTTTCCCCCTTCATTGTTAGCCTTTGACTTGATCAGACTACATCACATATTTCTTTCTGTCTTCTTCCTTCCATCCTTTTTGTGTGTCCTCTCGTTTTGTAGTTTAGTCCCACAAAACCAAAAATGAAACAAAGTATTGATTCACATGTATGTGGGGTATAGTGAGGTTTAGCCCATGATATATCAGACCGGTTTCTCCAACATCATTTTTATTTGACTTTTGCTTTCACCCTTGTCTCCTCATGTACATTTAGAAAGTCTGTGTTAGAAATGGTCTCTCTGTTATTACTTTGTTGCTTTTGTCTTTGGATGCTGGATTTGTTTACCCTTCTTATACTTTTGCTGTCTGGAGTGTTTGAGAAATAATCTCGTTAGATCTGATTTTCTTTATAAGAATATTTTGAATGGCTCTTCATTATTTGCTTTATCTCTGGCACACAATTCCCGTTTTTGAAAGGTATGAAAGGTTTTGAGGATCAGAGAAAATGTATAGTCCTTTATCTTGTTGGTCACATGCCTAGCTTGCTTTTTAAAGGCCATTGAAATAGAGTAGACATACAGTTTACAGCAGCAATTAAACGTAATAACTTTGTATTTGACAAGTGTAAAGATTTTGGGATAAGAATTCATTATTTGGTAAAAATGGTTGGAAAAAACTGGAAAACAGTATGGCAGAAACTGGGCATAGACCAATATCTTACACCATTTACCAAGATAAGATCAAAATGGATATGTGACCTAGATATAAAGAGAGATTTTACAAGAAAATTAGAAGAACATGGAGCATATAACTTATCAGACTTATAGAGAGGTGATGAATTTATGAGTAAGCAAGAGATAGAAATCAAAGTTAGGTGAAAATTTTAATTACATTAAATTGAGAAGGTTTTATACATATAAAACAAGTATAGCCAAGATCAGAAGGAAAGCAGAAAATTGGGGAAAAATTTTTATATACAGTTTATCAGATAAAGGTCTCATATCAAAATATATAAAGATCTTTGTCAAATCTACAAGAATACAAGTCATTCCCCAATTGATAAATGGTCAAAGGATTTGAACAGGTAGTTTTCCAATGAAGAAATCAAAAGAACTTATAGTCATATGAAAAAATGCTGTAAATCATTATTGATTGGAGAAATGCAAATTAAAACAACCTTGAGATATCATTTTATATCTACCAGATTGGTTAAAATGATTTAAGGGAAAAGCAACAAATGTTGGAGGGGATGTGGAAAAATTGGGACACTAATTCATTGTTGGTGGAATTGTGAACTGCTCCAGCCATTTTGAAGAGCAGTGTGGAATTATGCCGAAAGAATTATTAAACTACATTTACCCTTTGGCCCAGAAATACCACTACTAAGTCTATTTCCAAAGATGATTAGGGAAAAAGGAAAAGAACCTATATGTTATAAAATGTTTTTAGCGGCTCTCTTTGTGGTGACAAAGACCTGGAAGTTATAGAGAGGCCCATCAATTGGGGAATGGCTGAGCAAGTGTAACAACAATGTTGCCAGCAGCTGTTATGGGGGTGTAAGGCCAATAATACCAGTACACAGAAGGGCTGCTAGCACAGGTTCTTTGGTGTGCTTTTCTAAGGAAAGCAACTTTAAGAGGTTAATAATCTCACTTTAATCAAACATATATATATATATATGTATAT
>CM053625.1:262993102-263016429 GCA_028646595.1 Phalanger gymnotis
AAAAAAAAGTCCCACCTTAATATTACAACAAGTTGTGGTATAAGATAGTGATGGAATACTACTATGCTATAAGAAATTATGAGCTCAATGATCTTAGAAAAACATGGAAAGACTTGCATGAAATAATGAAGAGTAAAATGAGCATAACCAAGAGAACATTGTATACAGTAACAGCAATATTGTTTTAAGAATGACTTTGAGTGAACGAATTATTTTGACTACTATAAATGCCCAAATTAACTATCAAGGAAATATGAAGAAAGATGCTATCTGCATCCAGAGACAGACTGATAAATAGAAGTATGTATAGAATAATTTTACATATACACATATGATGGGGTGTTTGGGTGCTTGTGCTTGAACCCTAATTCCAACAGCCTCTGCTTGGGTGCCTGTGCCTGAACCCCAGTTCCAAAACCACATCCAGTTCTAAAATTACATCTCTCCCTAGCTTCAAAGCATTGGCCCTGGAAGTTTTTCTCTAGCAGAGCAAGGCAGCATGCCGTAGCAAAATACTCATCTCTCCTGCTGATACTGTAGGCAGCTGTGTTGACTCCCTGCGTACCGATAGTTGGCTGTGCACTGGATCATGGCAATATTCACTACTTACTGACCTTACTGATATGTATCCTAGATATAGTCAAATGTATACTCTCTTACAATTTATTTTGTCTAACGAGACATTTGATGAAAGCCACTTAGATATTTCCAGTCAGCCATGACTGCTAGTTAACTTAGTGACCGCACCTCCAGGTTATTTCCCAGTGAACTCTGGCTAATACGCCTGTGCAGTAAATGCAAAAAGTGCATGTTCCTTTAAGAACTGACCACCCCTTAACCGGTCCCTAATCCCACTCCAAAACACCTAATTGACATGTTTCACCCCTAAATCTCTTATAAAAGCTCCCCTGCACCCCTCTAAGGTTCCCTAAGAACTCTTGCCCACTGTAAAGCATAATAAATCTTTGCCAACTTGACTTAAAGAATGCTTGAGATTGTGAATTCATTCCGGGCGGCCCCAACCCTCTCCAGTACTTGGGTCCTGGACGGGCACTCTCCCTCAACTGGGACCTCCAGTCCTGGGAACTTTAGTTTTGAGATTCCTGAATCCCTGGTTTTTTCCCCCTCAACACATATACCTATTTGTGTCTATTGGTAGCCATGTCTAGGGCAGGGTGGGGGGAAGGTAGAAAAAAAGAAGAAAAAAAAGAAATTTACATGATAATTTTGTTGTATATTTGAAAAGAATAGCAAGTTATGCTTAGTAGATTTGCAGCTCCATGTACAATTATCTTTTTTTATTGCACAATGTCATAGAAATGCTTATTTTATTCCATAAATTATTAATATAAAAAGAGAAAAAAAATAAAGGCTGCTAGGGGTGGCATTCAGCCTAAGAAGAGCTAGTAGTCCTATAAACCTATCACATTGTTGAAGAAACTTATTTATATCTCTGAAAGGAGCAAGGAATTGTAAATACTTCTTTATCCTTCTTTTATAAGATGTGAGTAATATAAGGTCTCACATCCTAGACAAGGTTCAAATTCTGCTATTTTAAGTCTGAAAGAGGCGAAACCACACGTCTTTGTATGTTACCTATTTCTTACATCTGCAACCCAATCTTATCAAGTAGGTGTGTGGGGAGGGGGAGAGGGGAGAGACTCAAATGATCATGAATACCATGATGGACCTCCTCCCCTCCCTACCCCCACTCTTGTCAAGTACAAGAGCTTTTGTAGACATCTTGGGCAAGCCTCTGTTTTAGAATTTTAGGCCTCCCTGTTCTTTCTCTGATCCTTTTGAAATCTGATCTTCTGAAATCTAGAGGAGATGTCAGAGTATAAACTGTTTCCTCTAACACAAATTTTAATAAGGAATGGTCACTTCCTCACAAATGCTAGTGAAATTCTTGTCTTTTAAAGTTATATTCTGTCATGCTCTTTCAGAAATATTAGAATTATTTCCATAGACATGTGCTTCCTTTATTTTTTTTAAATTTCTAATTATTTTTTTCAATTATCAAGCATTTATTTTTTCCCTCCCACCTCTCTCTACCAACCCTTACTGGGGAAAAAGAAACCCTTAAAATATGCATAGTCAAACAAAACAAATTTTCATATTGGCCATGTCTGAAAATGTGTTTCTTTCTGCAGATTTAGTCTGTTGAGTCTTGGCAGGAGGTAGAATAGCATTCTTTATCATTAGAAATCTGGAACCATGATTAATGATCTATATTGATTAGAGTTCTTAAGACTTTCAAAATTGTTCATTTTCACAGTGTTAAGTTATAGTATAAATTGGTTCTGCTCACTTCATTGTGTATCATTTCATACGAGTCTCCCAGTTTTCTCTGAAATCATCATCTGTTGTAGGTAGAAGATAAGCTCAGGAGCCCTGGGCGTGGTGACACCTCCCAGACCACACATCTAGCCTTCATAGCCATTATCAAAGGAAGCAATTATAGTGAAGAAGGGGCCTGTCATCCCTGCCACCTTTCAACCAACCTCTATATACAGGACAAGCAAGCCAGCATAGGACAGATGAAAGGTGCCATCTGTCAGGCAAGTCAGACCACCATCATCATCATGACCACTATCTCCCCTTAGAACTGATGGAGACAGCCCAGGACATTGGAAATGTCCAGAAGCCCTGGAAATAGCAATGCTTCCAGCACAATGCCCTTAGCCATGATCCTGGGAAGCAGCTCCTATGGCAATGCAGCCTGGTAGCTGCTCCTGCAGGTGCTACAGCCATAGGAAAGAAAGTTCTTGCCACCAAAGTCCCTGGCACAGTCAAATGGTTCAACATTAGAAACTGCTATTATTTTATTTTATTACTTTATTTCTGGCTCTAGGATGGACTTTATTGTCAGGTTGACTCTGGCCCTGGAGGCCTGGGGCATGGACGCTCCCAGGGCCAGGAAGGCAAGAACGGAGATTTTCATGGCTGTTTGAGTAGCTGCCAGAGGCAACTGGTGAGAGAGATAAAGACGTTCTGTTTGGTAGTGTTGGCATGGTCAGCCACTCCCTGCTTCTCCTCTTAGTTGGGTCGAGTCTGGTGCTATTTGAAGGTTTCCAGCAGGTCGGTCTTCTAGGGTTTAGTTTTCTAAGATCATCCAGGCATCTTCCACCCCATTCAAGGCAATGGTCTTGAGGAAAGTAGACAGGCTCAAGTCATCAGAGTTCCCATCCCAGGATCATAGGGCTGTACCATTACAAGACTGAAGCCTAAATGTCTCCTTATGTTGACTACTACTAGCCATGTTGGGTCTCTGTTTAGGCATGAGATGTCCTTGATGTTGTGCCATCCATCCTGAAAGAGGTGGTATGAGATAAAGCCATGGGAATCCACACTGTTAATGAGGAGAAATGCTGTCATGCCAGTTTCAGAAGTGAAGATCACAATGAGTAGGGCCAAATGCTGAAAGAGGGTCTCAATATCCAGAAGCTTTTTGAACCATCAGCCTGTGGCCATTTATCACTCAGAGTGCAGCAGGAAGCCAGTCACTCCAGCACTAGCCTATGCTGGGGTCGGCAATATGACTAGCAGAGAGTCTGGGAGGAAGCAGGGGCTGATGGGCTCAATGATCATCTGCCCAAAACCCTTAAAACACTTGTCTGTTCACTGGAGCTGCTGAATGAGCACAAGACCATTGTCCAACTCACCTGGCATCTTTATGCCATTCTCATCCACCGAGGTTTTTTTCCCCAAAGACGTAAATTAGATTTACAGTGCCCACAGCCCCAAGGAGCAATACCAGCCGGATTGTCAGTTTCTTGGCAAGGCGGGAGCCCTATTACTGCTGCTTTTTGAGCTGTGCAGGTAAAGGAAAGCCCTATATCTGGTTCTGTCCTGGGCCATGCAATTGGCTAACCATCTGTATGCATGAGGCCTCTAGCCTTAGCTAGGCTATAGCCATAGTCAGTACATGCCCCAAGGGCAATGCCAATACCTGCCACCACCAAGACCTGAAGCTGATAACATGTTATCAACGGAAACGACATTAAAGAAGAGACCTTAACATCTGCTTTGCCTTTGTACACTAAGAACCAAGGGCTTTCCCCTCCTCACTTTCAGTTAAAACCTTCCCTATATATTATTTCCTCCATTAGAATATTGAGCTCCTTGAGAGCAGAGATTTTTGTTTTTCTACTTGTATCCTTGCATTTAGCAGAATGCTTTGCATATAGTAAGTGCTTAATAAATGCTTTATTTATTCATTTCTTATAGCAAATGTACTTCTTTTATACATATTCTAAGAGTCTGAAGAGTGCGAAAACTTTCAGTTTTGGCAATAGTATACCCCTTTCAAAACTCTTATTAGAAAATAGGACCCTAAATTCATTAAACTTAATTAAAATATATATTGATCACATTGGGAAAATTTTTTTAAGCTAAAAGATAAATATTCCAATCCTCATCCATCAAAAATTCGAAGTGGCATGTTCAGATTATTCTCCATGAGGAAGTTAGCTTTAATGACTTCTAAGAAGAACCCAGCAATCCGGCAGAGAAGCCAGATACAGAAGGCAGATGGATAAGGTCAAGGTTCACGGAAGGGAGAAGAAACATATCATTGGTACACATCCATTAGAATGTGAGCTTCTATTCTTGGTCTGGCTTGAGGATGGGCTGTCGTGGGCATCATCACGGGAGCATGTGCCCCTGCTGCTCTGTGTTTATTTTCTCCTGATTTGGGGCTGGATTACTACAGTTTTGTAAGGTTCTTATAACTTCTGTCTTGGCAACCACCTTCTTGTTGGTGAGAATCAGGACCAAGAAAACAATTCCTTATGTTACTTCCTTCACTTTTTGAAGAATGAACAGCACAGGGATGTTTTCTGCTTCTCTTGGTGGTAACCAGGCTCAAGACCTCAGTGATATCATTAACTCTTTCCTCTTTTGTACCTCTAACGTCCAACCAGATGCCAAATACTATTGATTCTGTCTTCATAACATCTCTCACATCCATCCCCTCCTCTCGCCTCAAACCATCCTACCTTAGTTTAGTCCCTTATCACTTTTCGCCTGGAACATGGTATTTGCCTTTTCACTGGCCTCTTGCCTGTAGTGTCTACCCCCTTTGCAATCCATCCTTTACACAGTAGGTAAATCTTTCGAATTGATAGTCTGCCCATATCACTCTACTGATTAATAAATAAATGATTTAAAATAATTAATAAATAAAAGGCATCTTTATTGCCTTTATTATAAAAAATAAACTTCTCTGCCAAGCATTTAAGGTCCTGTATCTTCATGAGTTCAAATCTGGCCTCAGAGGATTAGTAGCTGTCCAGTGGTGGGATTCAGTTGGTTCATGCTGGTTTGGAAGAACCAGTATCTAATTTTAGATTGAGTTCTGCAAACCAGTTGTTAGTAGGGTCAGGGCCTGCACCCATCATGTCAGTGGCAGCAGCAGCACCTTGGCTGGGTTATGTGGAGAACTGGTTGTTAATTGATTTGAATCCCACCACTGTGTGTGACCGACCCTGGGGCAAGTCACTTAGCCCTGTTTGCCTCAGTTCCTTATCTGTAAAAATGAGCTGGAGAACTAAATGGCAAACCACTCCAGTATCTTCACCAAGAAAACACTAAATGGGATGATAAAGAGTCAGACAACCACCACCACTATCACCACCACCACCAGTCCAGCTTCAAGCTACCTTTCTAATCTTATTTTACATTGCCCTTCTTCATATACTCAACGTTCCAGCTAAATTGGATTTCTTGATGTCGCCCAAACTCTACCACCTATCTCCCACTTCCATACAGCTGTGCAGGCTATCCTCCATTGATATCTTCTATCAAAATCCTTTTCTTTTAAGGTTTCACTTGGATGCTGCTTCTGTCATGAAGCATTTCCTGATTCCTCGAGTATTCCCTTATTCCTTAAATTTTGCTAAGGCATATTGTTTGTATTTCTCCTTTGTCCCCCGTCACAGTCAATCTCGTATTATGCTTAGTATATTAGGGACCGTCATGTTTCCTTTTTGTTTCCTTGGTGCCTAATACTGTGTCCTGCACATTTAATATGTGTTGAATTGAATAAATTTATTAGATGCCCATATGCAGGGCTCTAAGCTAGATAGTGGACACATTAAAAACAAACAAACAATTCTTTCATTCAAGGAGTTTATAATCTAGTGAAAGGAAAGAAACAAGTATGCAAATAATTTTAAGACAAGTTAAAATGGTAAGTGCTTGTTGTTGTCCGGTCATTTCTCATTCATGTATCCATTTGGGGTTTCTTGGCAAAGATACTGGTGTGGTTTGCCATTTCCTTCTCCAGCTTATTTTACAGATGAGGAAATTGAGGCAAACAGGGTGTAGCGACTTGACTGGGATGACACAGCTAGTAAGTGTCTGAGGCCAGATTTGAACTCATGAAGATGAATGTTCCTGATCCCAAGCCCAGTGTTCTATCCACTATGTCATCTAGCTGCCCCGGTAAGTGCTCAGTAGACAACAAAAAGACTAGTGTGAAAGACTCAAGGAAGAGGGTGCCATTTTTAGTTGGAGGAATCATGGAAGCTTCATTTGAAAGAATAAGCACTGAGCTGAGTCTTATATGAAGAGAAGATTTTAATTTTCAGGGATATGACATCAATCTGTTTCAAGTATGACTTGTAGGTCTTCTGGTAAATGTTAACAACTGGCTTTCCAAAAAACAAAAAAATCTCCAAAACCACATACTGACTTTTAAGTTTAATCTGGATCATCAACATTTTCTCCATCACTTTCTTAGGTCTAAACCAGGGGTGGGGAACCTCAGCCTCAAGGCCACATGTGGCCCTCTAGGTCCTCAAGAGCAGCCCTTTTTCTGATTCCAAACTTCACAGAACAAATACCCGTAATGAAAGGATTTGTTCTGTAAAACTTGGACTCAGTCAAAAGGCCGCACCCAAGGACCTAGAAGGCTACCTTCTACCTCGAGGCCCGACGCCTGAAGTTCCCCACCTCTAGTCCAAACAATCAACAAAACAATAAATCAAGCCCTAATTGGTAACACTTGCTGATTTCCGAGGTGTAAATGTTTACACTGAAAATTTAACAATTGGAGGCTCCAGCACACCCCCAGGAGTGAGCAAATGCCCAGGGGCAAGAGAGGACAAGGTGGGCCTAGGAAACAATAGTTTAAGTAGGGTTAGAGACCCCAAGTTTAAGGAGGTCTGCTGGTGATTAGGATGCTATTATTGTGTGGTTCAAAGGGAGGCAGAATGGACATCTCTAGCCTCTTTTTCCTCCATCCTTCTCCGAGAAAGATTTTCATTCCTGCCAGAAGAGAATCAGAGGCCACTTCTCTGCTCTCCTGAGAGAGAAGGGGTACTAGGCTAGAAGTATATTTATCTGCTCCCTTAAATATTTTTTATCTAGGAGATATGATCAGGTTTAAACTAACTTCTGATCACATTCTCATTATTTCTAGACCCCAAAGCTTTATACCAAAACGTGATCCCTTTCTCACCAAATAGAAAAAAAAATCCTTTTATCCAAATTGTAGCGAGACAGAAATCAGAGAAGGTATACATAGGAGAATATATACCAGATAATTCAGAATGAAGGCACTTTCCCATTGGGAGTAAGATAATTCAGCTCAACCAAGAGAGAGAATTCTAGATCTCACCCAAGGGAAAACTGCCTAATGTCTCTACTGTAGCTAGCTGGGAATAACTACATGATAGAGACTCCCTGTTTCTTCCATATCTTCCCAGTATTTTCCTTTAGTCCCTTGAAGTGGGGTTGGTTTTCCATCTTCCCTCTCAAACCTGGAAGCCAGAAGAAGACTTGAAGCTTGAGGAGCCCCAAAGAGGATTTCTAATTGCTTGAGCCCTCCCAATCTTTTGTCGATCCCTGTCTCACCCCTTACACAGGGCAGGGCATTCATCTCCATCAATAAAGAGCCCCATACATTGGGCTTTGGGACAGCGGTTACATTCCATTTTACAGAAAAAAGAGTGTGGGAAGGAAAGTATTATGAAATATGACTTCAAAGATAGGCGGGAGACAGAGTTGTGAAAGGCCCAAAATGCCAGACTAGAGTTAATACTTTATTCAGTAAGTAAATAAGAGCCATTGAAGATTTTTAGGCAGAGTAGTGACATGAATGAATAAATGAATGAAAAAGCGATTTTTAAAAAACTAAATTTTATTTTTTTTGATTATTAAGCTTTTTTTCTTCCATCTATCTCTCCACTCCTTCCAAAAGAAAAAAAAAACCCTTGTAACAAATAAGCAATTTTCTTATTGACCATGTCCAAAATGTGTGTCTTATTCTTCATACTAGTCTATCCCCTCTCTCTCAAGGTGGCAGGAAGCATTCTTTGTCATTGGTCCTGTGGAAACATGATTGATAGTATTGGAGTACTTATGTATTTCAAAAATGTTTTTTTTTTTTTGCAAGGGGGAAGGCAGGGCAATTGGGGTTAAGTGACTTGCCCAAGGTCACACAGCTAGTAAACATATCAAGTGTCTGAGGCTGCATTTGAACTCAGGTCCTCCTGACTCCAGAGCCAGTGCTCTACTCGCTGAGCCACCTAGCTGCCCCCAAAATGTTGGTTTTTATAATATTGATGTCATAGTATAAAAATGTTCTCCTTGTTCTGCTTACTCTATGTCATTTCATACGAATCTTCCCAGGCTTTTCTGAAACCATCTATTTCAGCATTTCTTACAGCACAATAACATTTCATTACAAAATGTACCGCAATTTGTTTAGCCATCCCCAAATTTATGGTTACTCTCTTACTTTCTAGTTCTTTGTCATGATAAAAAAGGCTACTTTAAGTATTTTTGTACGTATTGCATCTTTTGCCTTTATCCTTTTTATCCTTTGATCTCTTTGGAGTATAGGCCTAGTTGAGGTATTTTAGGGTCAAAGGTTTAATAACTTTAGGGGCATAGTTCCATCTTGCTTTCCAGGATTGCATTACCAATTCATAGCCTCACTAACAGTGCATCAGTGTGCCCTTTCCCCCATAATCTCCATAATTAAGTAGGGTTAGAGACCCCAAGCTTACGGAGGTCTGCCGGTGATTAGGATGCTATTATTGTGTGGTTCAAAGGGAGGCAGAATGGACGTCTCTAGCCTCTTTTTCCTCCATCCTTCTCCAAGACAGATTTTCTCTCTTTGTAATTTTTCTTTTTTGTCAACTTTGCCAATTGAAAAAAAACAATTATTAAATAATTTTGCACCAAGCATTGTGCTAAGCACTGGGTATAAAAATTGAAAAGTGGTATAGTCCCTTCTCTAATGGAGCTTACATTCTTATTGAGAAAGATTACATCTATTTTCTTTAACAACATGACTAATACGGAAATGTGTTCTGCCTGATTGCACATGGATAATATATATCAAGTTGCTTACTATCTCAGGGAGTAGGGAGGGGAGGGACGAATGGAGAGAGTTTGGAACTCAAAATTTAAAAAAATGAATGTTAAAAATTGTTTTTACATTGTAATTGGGAAAAATAAAATATTATTAAAAAAGAAAGATTACATGTATAGGAGGGTTTAGATGTAGGACAGAAAGTAAGACCCAGAGGTCATTAAAGTATGGTTATAAGGTAGAAAGTATGGCTCAGTGGTTTGCCATCTTAGTGGGAGGATAGTAGTTCGTGACTCCATGTTCATTCAAGAAGTATGAACAGCATTGTATACTCTTTGCCAGAAGACTAGAAAGGCTGGGCCCATAACCATTGGGAAGGAGGAAATGGACTTGAGGGGGTAGACTAGAGTAGATATTCTGGGCTCCTTTCCATTACGGAGTGGGTGGGGTGGGGTGTGCCAGTGATCAGCCACGCGGGGAAAGAGTAAATCCTGGTGGTATCTAATCAAGTGGCAGGCCGATGTGGGTGAAGGGCCCCCACAACCTGGTATCTTCTACCTTCAGACCTGATGGGATCAATGGGCCAGGCAAGAAATGATGAAACTCTGTAGTAGGATATAGAGTGAAAGGGAAGGGTTGACAGATGGAAGAGATACAGAAGATATAAAGATGATAAGATTTATAATTGATATGATATGAAGGGTAAGGGAGATGAAAGAATTAAAAATAATTTTGAGGTTTTTGATCTTGACTGGGAAAGTTCTGATATCATCAAGAGAAATATGAAATTTAGGAAGAAGGATAGGTTTTAGGGGAACATGAGTTCTTGTTTCAGATAGGTGGAATGAGGTGACAGTGGGACATCAGATGGAATTTTCTGAGAATCAAGTGGAAATTTGGCATTAGAGTTCAAAAGAGGGGCAAGGGTGAGGATCTAGATTTGAGAATAACATGAAAAGGATTGATAGTTGAAGCCAAGAGAGACGAGGTTGCAAAAGAAAAGAGTAAAGAAAGAAGAGGAGAGAATTAAGGATAGAGTTTTGGAGGATATTCACAGTTTGGTTAAGGTGAACTATACCTCACTCAGACCCTGTGGTTTTTCCGACCTTGTTGTTTGAGAAGAAGGTGAAGTATCATTTCCCAAAGGACCTCTAGGGACTACTAGTCCAGTTAGTTGCTCCTCAGTTCATTTCCATAAAGCACATGAAAATAGCCCAAACAATAACCCCTGTAGCAACTGCCTCCCAGAAGTGTCGCATGGTTCAAATGAAAGAATGTCTATAAAGTACTTTGCAAACTTCATAATGATATCAATACCGATGGTCATCATCATCAATTACCACAACATCGTAGCATACAGAAGGTAGGAGGAACCTTAGAGACTATCTAGTCTAAATCTCATTTCATAGATGAGGAAGTTGAAACCCCAGGAGGTGAGGCGTCTCGTTCAGGGTCACATAAGTTAATTAAGGCCCGAGCTGAGAGTAGAACTCTGGGGATTCCAAATGCAAAGCTCATTCCTCTTTGCCATGGTGCGTTTGAATACACCTTAGTACTTCAGAGAAGAAAAATACTTTGGGACCTGGTCCTTGGATAATTCAGCTGAAAGCAGACACACTACAAGGTGTTTGCTTGTCTTTTAGCATTTGGTCTGCATTGAAGTCTTGGAAATAATGAAACTTTCTGTGTAAACTTTTATGCTTTCTGTTTTAAACTTTAATGAATCCCTGTAAAGGATAAACCCTCTCAAGCCCTGTGCAGAGACTGTGAGAATTTTATTCATCTTAGGTCTTCTTTCATTTCTGCCTCTCCAGGTATATTCTGAACTTCATGACTTATCATCTTATAACTTTGTCTATTTAAACTAAGAAATCACATTAAAATAAGAAGGGGAGAGAAAAATTTTAAATCATTGTATTATTACAGTTATTATATGATTCTCTGTGGAGAGAGAAGAATATGTGAACTTCCCACTCCCCTCTCTTTGGCCTCTTCTTCCCCAGGCCCCCTAACACTTAAAAGGAAAGCAACACAAAACATAGTATGTTGAAGGGGTGGGAGAAAATATTTTAAAATGTTCAAACAAAAGACATCTTGTTTGGTCCCAGATCTTACCTAGCAGCTCTACTCTTCTGACTGTCGGTTCTATTCCCATTCAGACACGGTTGCACATCTGGTCTTCAGCATTCAAGTCTGACACTAATACCCCTGATGCAGCATCTTTTATCATGTCTAGTGGTAGTCTTTGTTAGGAATTCATTAGATCTATGCTGGGATTGGATATAATTCTGTCCGCTGCCTTATGTGAAACCTTACAGGCAGGGATGTATACTGATAATTATTGAAATTTTGCAAGCTTTATGTAAAACTAGTTTTTTTCCTCTCTCTGTCAGCCACCCGTCTATTAAGACTTTGTTGAATCAGAGTTGTTTGGTAAATTTAAAATGATATTATCATTTCAAAAGTAAGCTCCAATTTAATCCCTATTCCTTAAAGCTTCATCATTAACTTGATGGCTTTTGTTGATGTATATACACATAATATATTATATATGCATAAACATATACGTATATAAATACATATTTATATATACGCATGTGCAATGTTATATAATATGAATATATAATATATACATGTATTAGCTATTTCATATATGTATGAAATGTCTATGAAATAGGGAAGAGATATTTCATATATACATGCACGTACATGTACATATACATGCATGTATATGTATGTGTATGTATATATGTGTGTGTGAATGTTGCTTTTTTGACTATTGGGTGAATATCAAAATTTTTCATGTTTGAAAAATTATGAACAATTAATTGCACTCTCATAGCAACTCTCCTGAGTTTCTATCCTAAAATTACTGGCCCCACTTTCCAAATGAAAGAGAGAAAAGGAGAAGCTGAGATGCAAATAAGGTTAGGGTCAGGAGGACAAATGATATCTGGTTCTAGCTCATGTATGCTATTTTTCCAAGGGACAGAATTATTGACTTTCAGGACTTAGCCTGATGGGAAGGGATCTGTGAGTAAACTTCCCCAGCAGAGATCTATTCATGTCCTATAAGTTAACAAAAAAACCTGTGATTTGTGCTATAGTCTTTCAAAAGAGAACGCTACACTCCAGATGGTTGACCAGTACTACCATATGTATATGACAGAGGGGGGCACTGTGGTGCCTTGCTAACGGTATTTTCCCATTAGAGTTCTTAGAGTTTTGTGCCTTTGAGTCATGGTCACCGTCTTTGCAGAGATTTCTTGCATAAGGTTTTGCTCAGAGTAGTTTGAGGCATAAATAAGTTGCCACGGAAGACCTTTGTTTACTGATAACTGACACCATGCCTGTTTGGATGGGGTCCTCCTAGTGGAAAAGCGTTGGGCTGATAGAAGACTTGGGTTTTAATTCTAGCTGTGCCACTAATTAGCTTGTGTATTAAGTAGTATGAAGTGGTGGAAAGTGTGCTGGATGGGGCAGTAGAAGACCTGGGTTCAGATCCCTGCTTTGCCTCAGATGGTTTTACTGGGGTAAGAAGACTGGAAAGGTAGGAGGGGGCTAGCTTCTGAAGGCTTATGCATAATAAAGTAAAGAATGTGGACCCTGGATGGAAGCTGATTGCCAGGCTGCTTTTGTCTAGTTTTTTTTTTGTTCTTGTCCTTAATTTCACTTGCATGCTGATTAGGGAGCATCGTGGGAATAAGGGTGAGATTTGTCAACCAAATCCCAACCCAAACTCCATCCTCCCCCTACCTCCATCTCCTGTGGACTTTTTGAAGGGAAGGCTGCATCACCAAAATTGGTTGTGAAAATACAGACTCCATATAAAGCATTTAACAGAAGTTAAAAGGAATTTGTAATTTCAAGTTAAATAGCTGTCTAGGACTAAAAACTTTGTGAGCTGTCATCAGAAGGAAAGTTGTTAAAAAAATAGTCTTAATGTTAGCTAGATGGATTCTTCTAACTCATAGCCATAAGGTATGAACATAAAAGAACATTGCCTTTCCCTTTTGAGGAAGAAACTTTATAGCTCAAGAAACTTTCATTGTTATATTGTAAGCTCTTTGAGGTCAGGATAACTGTCCTTTGTCCTTCTTTGTATATCTTAGCATTTAGCATGATCCTGGTGCATAGTAGGCACTTAGTAAATGCTTATTGACTGACTAGCTACTGTACCCTAGTCTATGGTAGCAGAGAAGAGCTCGGCGGATAAAGATTCTGTATTTTAGAAGATTGAAAGCCCCTAGTAAAGCCTTGTTAATCTGCTCCTGTGAGCATCAGAAAGCAGTTTGTAGTAATCTGAGCTGATCTGGTTACTCAGATGACAGTCACTGCTGAGATTTGTGTCAGAGACTGAAGTTCTGAGCTCTTCTCCCTGAACTGCTCCCCCTTATTCTAACCTTCAAGGAGGATTCCTGGGAAAGAGAGATAACTCTAGAGAGCCAACATGAACGTTGAGATTTCTGCTAATCCTCTTGAAGACCACAAAAATGAAAGAAACTAGTTCTCTGACCACAAAAAAATGTAAAAGTGGAGTCTTCTGGTATTTCTATACCCACTGGTAAAACAGACCATGAAAGGGTCAATCCTTATAGGTTGACAGATTGTGTGTTAGCTAAGGGAAAAGGCATATTATCCATGCATGCCAAGGGACATTGTGGTACAAAATGAGTGATTTTCATCCTTTTTCATTTCTGTAGTTAGTGACTTCTAAGGTGGAATTTCCCTGCAGTAGTTTTTAGCAAGAGAGTGTGAAGTTTTCTCCAGAGTAGTTTAAAAGTGAGAAGCAGTATGATGTAGAGCTAAACCTGGAATATTCTGAAGAGCAGCATTTGCTTCATCCTGGCTATCTGACTGGTTTCCCTTTTTAAATGTTCTGAGGCTTCTGGGTGTCCTCTTTTGCTGATTTTACCCTGGATTCAGGTACTTAGTGTAGTTTCTCTCTTCATTTCTTAATCGTGATTCAGCCTGGCATTCCTTTGTTTTCTTTTCTGGAGTACCTATGTGGGACCTGGGCTGCTATGTTCCTATTCACTCTGCCATCTTGACCAGAAGTCTTTGTAGATCATTTCCATTTTTGATTTCTTATCTTCCTTGGATTTTCATTGGGATGATTTTACTTAGTTAGATCTCTAACCAACCTTTCCTGTACATTGATTTTAGCTTCTACTGTTTCTGTGATTCTTATAATCTTCCATTAGCTTCTCTATATGATTTTTCAAATGAATTTATATTCTAAATTGGTGGGGCCTGTGCCTGTCATCTCTCTTCACTTGTCAAGTAAATCTAACATTTGCTGACTAGAGTGCTTTTCAGGATCTTTTAATCTCCTTGTTATGGTAATCTATTTATATTGGTTAAATTTCTGTTTGAAATTGTTATAGTTTGTATTTATGTCCTTTTTCTGTTAACATCCCATTTTTCAACATCAGTGATCTGTTTGAATGTATTTCTTCTGTCCATATCCCATTTTCATCATTAATAATTTATTTGATAGATCGGGGCTGAGCTATTTCAACTATATGCCATATCTTTTCCTAATTTTTATTCTTTCTTGTATCTTTGCCCTAACTTGTGGGCAGTCTGATTACACAAAGACAACTGCTTAAATTTTGACTCTCATGTCAGTCTGTTAAAATTTAATAATTAATTTAATACTTTAATTTCCTGTCTATTAAAATTTAGTTGGTTTCATTGTTTATGGTGTTATTTTCTATTTAGTGTCTTTTGATTCTTTTCTTAAAGAACAAACCTTTGGCTTCTCTCATTCTTTATGCCTGCCCTACATTTTCCAGTCTATATCTTTCCATCTTCATCTATTCCTATTTTTGCATTGAAGTCCCTGAGTATAAAAGTGTATGATAATTTAATTTGAAAGGTTTAAATGAACTCTTTGTAAAACTCTTCTACCTCCTCATCCTCCGCAACAGGAGTTGGTGAATAAGTTGTAATTATTTCATTTCAATCAGTTCTGGAGGTTTTTTAGGACTCCTTTTACCCCATTATTTCTTGGGAATCAACAGGATTCTGTTTTTCATTAGGCTCTATTGGTTTGCTTTCCTTCATATTACAGTATTTGCTTAATAACTTTGGCTTCTCCGAAAATTTTCTCTTTTTTATACCTTTAGCATCTTCTCAGTTCATTTATCTGCTTATGTACTGAGATTTTCACTGAAGCTTTTTCACTTGATGTTTTTGGCATTTCAGCATTTTTCTTGCATTCCACCATCATTCATTCTGCTTCTCCCCCTCCACTGATGTACAAGCCCCCAGTCCTGCCTTGGATTCCTCAATTTGAATGGTATGAGTGTCACTCACCTCAGTTCCTTCCATGAGTAATCTCTGGGGGATGAGGAGGGGAGAGGAGGACTGGCCACAGCTGGTTTTCCTGTCAGGGCCAATGACTGGATTCCTTCTGTGCTGCATTTCTAAATACAGCTGCCTGTGCCAGCACATTTTTACCCGACTGATTTCTCTGTTCATTCTCTGCCCTTTCTTCTTGTGGCTAAACTGAATCAGCTGTCTTTTAGGGTGGAGTGTCTAGACAGAGTCACTCTAGTCATGAGGCAATCCTTACAGTCAATCCTCTGACCTATGAACTTTTCTGTATTCTTTGTGGCAGATGCAGTGAGAATGAAGGAGAATCACTGAGTAAAATCACTAAATATTAAAGGTGACCCCAATGACCCCTGATGATGATACAGCTCAGAGAGGACAAATGTATCATCTCCCTATATTGAAATATAAAAACAGCTTACTGTCATTTTGTCCCTTATGATTGTTCATGTTTACCTTTTAATGCTTTGCTTGAATTCTGTGTTTGCACTTCGAAGTTTCTACACATCTCCAATGTTTTCATCAAGAATTCTTGAAGTCCTCTATTTCATTAAAAATCCATTTTCCCTTCCAATAGTATTATAATCACTTTTGCTGAGGAAATTATTTTTGAGACTATCTCCTTTGCCTTATGGGATATGGCACCCGGGAGGGTGCAGTGGATAGAATACTGGTCCTGGACTCAGGAAGATTTGAGCTGAAATCCAGCCTCAGACACTTACTAGTGATATGACCTTGTATAAGTCACTTAACTTCAGTTTGCCTCAATTTCCTCAGTTGTAAGATGGGGATAATAATAGCACCTACCTCCCAGAGTTGTGAGGATCAAATGACATAATATTTATAAAGCACTTAGCACAGTGCTGTTGTTCAGTTCTGTCTGACTCTTCGTGACTCCATGGGCCATACTATCCATAGGGTTTTCTTGGCAGAGCTACTGGAGTGGTTTACCATTTCCTACTCCAATGGATTGAGTCCTCTGAACTTACCCAAGTTCACATCACTAGTACATGTCTCAGGATGGGTTTTGAATTTGGTTTTTCCTGACTCCACGTCCAGTGCTCTGTCTACTGAGCCAGCTAGTTGCCTCACTTAGCGTAGTGCCTGGCTTATAATATGTGCTATATAAATGCTAGCTATTATTATTTTTGTATGAATGTTTACTGACAGTCTAAACATTGTATAATTCTTAGCATCTTCTCCCTTTCTTGTCACTTCCACCATTGTTGCAGAAGTGGAAGGAGGTCTCACAGGACTAGGGACACACACACACACACACACACACACATATGTACATATATATATATGTATGTATATATATATTTCCTGTATTTTATGGGTTTTTTTGGCCAAGTAATTCACTACCAAGTAGCCATTCTAATGGTGATGAGTCTCTGTACTTAGCTAGGGTAGTCCTCTGAAAACAAACTCAGTCTGTAACTAGAAGCACGTTCAAAGACTTTGCAGAGTGTTAAAACCTGGAGTTATGCTCCATTGGCACACAGCAGAATTGAAGGTTAAGCTTCATACCAGGTTGAGGGATTGGAGTAGGATTTCATGAAGAATCTAGTGGATTAAATACATCATGTAACTCACAACTATGTAGCACTTTAAAATGAGCAAAGTACTTTATATACATTATCTTGTTAATATTCACAATAATACTGCAGGGTAAGTGCTATTATTTTAGTATTGGTTGCACTTTCACTTATACCAAACTCACTAATTGTCGTTGAAGAGTTAGACTATGCCTTTCTCCCCATTGCCTTTTCCAGACTCTCCCTTTTACTAGCATCATTCAGCAACCTCTCTTTCTCTGAGTTTCACATTATCTAAATTTAGCACTCTAACAATTCCTAAAACATGACTCAGTCTCTCTACCCCAACTCCAGTCCTAATACTAGAGGATTTCAAAATACATACTGATGTTTCTTTAACTGAGTTTTGTTCTTTACATCTTCAACTTCTCAGTTCCTCACTCTACTCAGGTCCCATGACCTACTCCTCCGCTCCACCTCAGCTGCACAGAGATGGGGAAATTTTTGATCTTGCGATACTGAGACCTAAATGTGTAATGAAGCTCCATATGTGATGAAGAGCTATCCCTCTAACCTACAATATAAATGTGGCTTAAAGGAGGCAGAATAGACACCTCTAGCCTCTTTTCTCCTCATCCTTCTCCAAGGAAGACTTTCATTCTTTCCATTAAGGGAAGCACGAGGTTGGGGCCAGAGGCTACTCTGTTTTCCTTAGAGAAAGGGGATATCAGACTAGAATTATATCTATCTGCTCCTTTAAATATTATTAGTCTAGGGAATATGATTGAAGTCAACCTAACTTCGGATCGCTGTTTCTCATTATTGGGGGGAAATAGGACTCCTAGTTCTACATCCAAGGCTTGACCTCTTTTCCACCCAATACTAGTTCCACAATGAATACACATAGCAAATATCAATAGAACCCATTTATTGTAGCAAAGTATAGCAAAACTCAAAGAAGGCATGCATAACAGAATATGAACCAGACAATCTAGAGTCAAGGAACTCTCATTGAGAGCAGTGTAACAGAGAGAGAAAGAGAGAAAGAGAGAGGGCGGGGAGAGGGAGAGAGAGAAAGAGAGAGCGAGAGCGAGAGCGAGAGCGAGAGCGAGAGAGAGAGAGAGAGAGAGAGAGAGAGAGAGAGAGAGAGAGAGTTCTATATCTCACCCAAGGGGAAACTACCTGCAGTCTCTACTGGAGTTAGCTGGGGATAGGGACATGATGGAGACTGCTAGTTCTTCCCATGTCTTCCCACAGTCTTTTCCTTCAGATATTAAAATACATTGACAAATTCCAAAAACACCTTCAATGTGTAACACCTGTGAACCTCCCACCTCCATAAAGGGGTAGATTGGGAATGTTTTCTTATATATCTTCATTCGAGTCCCCCTTGATCTTTGTACTTTTGTTGCATTTACTTTTGATTTTTTGGTATATTGTTTTTTCCATTTACCTTGTATTATTTCACTAGATCTTTCCATGCTACTCTGTATTCATTACATGCATCATTTCTTATAACACAATAGTATTCCATTACGTTAATATAACACAGTTTGGACATCTGCTTTGTTTCTAATTCTTAGCTATCACAAAAAAAGTTGTTATAGATATTTTGGAGTTTAAGGGACTTTCTTCTTATCAGTATCTTCCTTTGAGTATAAGCTCAGCAATGGAGTCTCTGGTTTAAGAGGTATGGGCATTGTAGTCACTTTATTTGCATTATTCCAAATTGCTTTCAAAAAATGATTGTACCATTTCACAGATCCACTACCAATATACTAGTGTACCTATCTTTCCACTGCAACCCCTCCAACATTGACTGTTGCAATTTTTTTTGGTGATTTTGCCAATTTGCAGAGTGTGAGGTGAAACTTCAGAGTTGTTTTGACTTGCATTTCTCTTATTATTGGTCATTTGGAGTATTTTTTCATGTATTTGTGAATATGTGCAGTTCTTCCATTAAGAACTATTCATATCATTTGACCACTTATCCAATAAAGAATAGCTATTAGCCTTAAATATATTTATTAGTTGTTTATATATCATGGATACCAAACCCTTATCAGAAAAATTCCATATAAATATTTTCTCCATTCAATCACTTCTCTTCTTATCCTAAATGCATTAATGTTTTATGTGCAGAAACTTTTCAGTTTCAAGTAATCAGAATTATCTGTTTTATCTTTTGTAATTGCCTCTATTTCTTGTTTAGTTAAAAAAATCTCATACCCATTGCTGTGAGAAACATATGATCTGTTTCTGTTTTAATTTTTTAATAGCGTGATGTTTAACATTAACATCACATATCCATTTAGGATATATTGTGTAGTGTGGTGTAAGGTGTTGGTCTAAGTCTAATTTCTGCCTGGCTGCTTTCCAGTTTTCCCAGCAGTTTTTTTTAAATCAAATATGAAGTTTCCCCCTAGGCAACTTACATTTTCCACTTTATCAAACATTGGATTACTGAATTCTATTGTTTCTGAATCTCCCTTTTCTAGTTTGCTTCGTTGATCTATTTTTAAACCAATTATCAGAAGTTTTTGATGACTGCTTCCTAATAATTTGGAGGTCTGTAAGTGCTATTCCCCCTTTGTCCTTATTTTTCACCATTTCCCTTGATATTCTAGAACTTTTGTTTTTCCAAATGAATATTATTATTATTTTATCAAGCTCTGTAAAGTATCCTTTTGGTAATTTTATTGGCATAGCCTTCAAAGTATAAAATAATTTTGGTAGCATTGTGATTTTTATTATATTGGCACAGCATAGACATGAGCACTTCAGTACTCTTCCAGCTATTTAGGTTGTTCTTTAATTCTTTAAGGAGTACTTCATAATTGATTCTATGTAAGTTTTTTGTATGCTTTGGGAGGTTGACGCCCACATATTTTATATATTTTGTAGTTATTTAGAATGAGGTTTCCTTTTCCTTTATTGCTTCTTTTTTATTACTATTGCATAGAAATGCTGTTGAATTAAAATGATTTGTTTTGTAGCCTGCAATTTTGCTGAAGCTATTATCTCAATTAGCATCTGTACTGATTCCCTGGACTTTTACAAGTAAATCATCACATCATCAGCAAATAGTTTTATCTTCTCTTTATTTATCTTTATTCCCTTAATTCCTTTCTTATTGCTATTGCTAGCATTTCCAGAACTATATCAAATAATTCTGGGGAAAGTGTGCATCCTCGCTTCACTATGTTTACTGGAAACAGTTCTGGTGTATCCCCATTGCATATGATGCTTCTTTTTGGTTTTAGAAAGATACTTTTTATGATATTTTAAAAGTCCACCATGCTTATACTTTGTAGGATTTTATTTTTAGTGTTTAACGATGTTATATTCTGCCAAAGGCTTTTGGCTTTTTCTGCATTTTTTGAGATGTTAGTCTGGTTTTAGATGTTTTAGTTTTTTATATGATTAGTTATGTTAGTTGTTCTCCAAATGGTGAACCATTCTTACATCCCTGATATAAATTCCACTTGATCATAATGAATGATTTCTTAGATAAATCACTGTAATCTATTCGATAGGATTTTTAAAAAATATTGAGTCAATATTCATTATTATTAGCCTATAGCTTTCTTCCTGTGTTTTATCTTTCTCTAGTTTAAGTATTAGGATTATATTTGTCTCATAAAAAGATTCTGGTAGGGTTTTTTCTTTCTCAATTTTTGAGAATAATTTGTGAGTTATAGGCAGTAGCTATTCTTTAAAAGTTTGATAGAATTCACCTATGAATCCATCTGTTCCAAACTACCCCTCTTCCTCCGCCACCCCCACCCCTCCCCCTGACTTTGATAGTTCCTTTACAGCTAGCTATTTCTTTTTCTGAGACTGGTTATTCAATCTCTGTCTGGGCCATTGATAATTTAGGGTTTTTTATATTTTTGAAGGTATTCCTCTATTTCTTTGTGTTTCCAATTTTGTTAGCATATAACCGTGGATAGTATGCACTGATAATTCTTTTTATTTCTTTCAGTTTTGCTATAATTTCACCTTATTTGCTTTTTTATTGATTTGACTTTCTGCTTTCTTCTTTTTAGTCAGATTAGCTAAAGGTTTCTCAATTTTATTAGTCTTTTTAAAAAGCAACTTTTAGTTTTGTCATATCTATGTTTTTTAAAATTTATTTCTCCTCTATTTGTTAAGATTTTCTATTTTATTCTTATTTTAGATTTATTTGTTTAGTCAGTGTGTTAATTTTTCTCTTTTTTATTTTGTTAATATATGATTATGAGGAATTGATTTACCCCTTGAAGGCTGCTTTAGCTGAATACCAGAAATCTTGGTATGTTGTTTCATCATTGTCATTTTCTTTTATATGGCTATTACTTTTCGTATGATGTATACTTTGACCCAATCATCATTTAAGTTGTTGAGTTTCCATTTCGGTCTGTACTTTTTGTCTGTGGTCTTTGAATCAATTTCTATTTCTTATTGCATTTTAGCCTACAAAGGATATATTGACTATTTCTGCCTTTTTACATTTATTTACACATCCGTGCCCTAGTACATGGCCAATTTTTGTAAAAATTCCATGTGGGGAAGAGAAATATGGATATTCTTTTGCTGTGCCATTTAGAAATTGTCCTAAGTCTTTTTTCATATTTTATTATTTTAGTTTTCAACATTGATTTCCACAAGATTTTGAGTTACAAATTTTCTCCCCATTTCTACTCCCCCCCCCACTCCAAGATGGCATACAGTCTGATTGTCCCATTCTCCAGTCAGCTCTTCCTTTTGTCACCCCACTCCCTGCCCTATCCCCTTACCCCTAACTCTCTTGTAGGGCAGGATAGATTTCTATGCCCCATTCCCTATATATCTTATTTCCCAGTTGCATGCAAAAACAACTTTTTTTAAGCATCTGCTTTTAAAACTCTGAGTTCCAAATTCTCTCCCCTCTTCCCTTCCCACCCACTCTCCCTAAGAAGGCCAGCAATTCAACATAGGCCACACATGCATCATTATGTAAAACATTTCCACAATGATCATATTGTGAAAGACTAACTATATTTCCCTCCATCCTATCCTGTCCCCCTTTATTCAATTTTCTCCCTTGACCCTGTGCCTTTTCAAAAGTGTTTGCTTTTGATTACCTCTTCCCCCTATCTGCCCTCCCTTCTATCATCCCCACTTTTTATCCCTTTCTCCTACTTTCCTGTGGGGTAAGATACCCAAATGAGTGTGTATGTTATTCCCTCCTCTAGTCAAATCTGATGAGAGCAAGATCCACTCATTCCCCTTCACCTGTCCCCTCTTCCCTTTCAACAGAATTGCTTTTTCTTGCCTTTTTTATGTGAGATAATTTGCCCCATTCTATCTCTCCCTTTCTGCCTCTCTCAATATATTCCTTTTTTTAGAAATCGTCCCTTCATCTTCAATTCACCCTGTGCCCTCTGTGTATATATATACCTATACCTATACCTATACCTATACCTATACCTATACCTATACCTATACCTATACCTATACCTATACCTATACCTATACCTATACCTATACCTATACCTATATCTATATCTATATCTATATCTATATCTATATCTATATCTATATCTATATCTATATCTATATCTATATCTATATCTATATCTACATCTTTCCATGTAGGAATGTAAACAAAACAGTTCAACTTTAGTAAGTCCCTAATGATTTCTCTTTTTTGTTTACCTTTCCATGCTTCTCTTGATTCTTGTATTTGAAAGTCAAATTTTCTATTCAGCTCTGGTCTTTTCACTGAGAAAGCTTGAAAGTCCTCTATTTTATTGAAAGTCCATGTTTTGCCTTAGAGTATCCTGCTCAGATTTGCTGGGTAGGTGATTCTTGGTTTTAATCCTAGCTCCTTTGACCTCTGGAATATCATATTCCAAGCCCTTCAATCCATTAATGTAGAAGCTGCTAGATCTTGTGTTATCCTGATTGTGTTCCCACAATACTCAAAATGTTTCTTCCTGGCTGCTTGCAGTATTTTCTCCTTGACCTGGAAACTCTGGAATTTGGCGACAATAGTCCTAGGAGTTTTCCTTTTAGGATCTTTTTCAATAGGTGATTGGTGGGTTCTTTCAATTTCTATTTTACCCTCTGGTTCTGGAATATCAGGGCAGTTTTCCTTGATA
>CM053625.1:263016929-263042735 GCA_028646595.1 Phalanger gymnotis
GGGCTTACCCGAGTGCGAGCAGGAACGTGAGGCCAGTGAACATGATTTGGCTAAATACTCTCTTGCTTTTCTTTGGCCTCCTAGTTGCCCTTGTGAAATGGGCTTTCTGGGCCTGGAGTCTTTTTGTCAAGATGTTGGAATGGGGAGGCTGGTTCAAGTTTTTGCTGCGGTGGGGCCTAAATAAATTTCTTGTTGTTTTTTCCTTAGAGAATCTCTCATACCTTGCGATTTCGGATCATTCAAACATATACATGATTATATTTGAGATCATAAATTCGGCCTTCCTACTACAGAAGCCTTCAAGCAAAGGCTTCAAACATGCTGAGGGAATTATTTTTAGGTAACGGTTGAACATGGTAATGTGGAAAAAGCCCTGGCTCACGATTCAGATGACCTGAGTGCAACATATAGAATACATACTATCTATGCAAGGTCTCATCTCTAAAATGAAAGGACTGGACTAGAAGACCTCTGACAGCCTCTTCAGTTCCAGAGCTAAGACCTTATAATCCCCTAGATATCAGCAAGTTAGAGCTCTGGATTAAACAAAACTCGATCTTTCTTCTTAGGTAGACAATCAAAATTCTACTTTATTTGTATTGTAAAGAATAAGCAAAAGAGAATGATTTTACTCACTTTTGGGGGGGGCAGTGAAAAAACCATAGTGTTTTTCATTCACTTTGATATCATCTTTATATTTTATGTGTGTGTTGTGGCAGCTAGGTGGTCAGTGGATAGAGCCTGGATTTGGAGTCAGGAAGACCTGAGTTTAGACGCTCACTTAATTGACCTCTGTCTGCCTAGCTTCCATCTGTAAATGGAGGACACTAGTAGTATCTAGCTCCCAGGATTGCTGTGAGGATAAAATGAGTTAATATTTGTAAAGTGCTTTGCAAACCTTAAAGTGCTGTGTAAATGCTCCTCTTCTTCTTCTAAATTAACATGTTGATGATAAGAATATACTGAATAACTAAGCCAGGCTACAATAATGAAAATAACTGTGCAGTGTCAGTAGGAGTGGAACATCTCCTACCATTCTCTGGTAACTGATTTGTAAACAGGCGTGAATTTCCGCACTCGGGAGTTAGGACCCATGATCCCTCCCACCTATGTTTGTGACTGCTGTGATTCCCCAGCCCGGAAAATAACTGCTTTTGGATCTGTTTGCATTGATTTCATTGAGTTAGGACATAATTCACTTTGTCCATCTGGGATGCAGGGATTCCTAACTTTTTTTGTATCTTGGACCCCTTTGGCAATCTGGTAAGGCCTATGGCTCGCCTTCTCAGAATAATGTTTTTATATTAAAAAATAAAACACACATGATTATAAAAGAAAGCAATTACATTGATATGCAGTTATCTAAATATTTAAAAACAAGTTCATGAACTCCAGAACCCCTGATTTAAAATTTATGAGATTTGTGAGTTTATAAATTTCTAAAAACAAGGACATTTGACAATGAAGGTTTTCCATACTGGTAAAAATTTGTCCCAGGGGCAGTTGAAGGCCCCTGCTCTAGGAAAGGAGTGTGAAACTTTATCTTCTCCTCCTACCCCTCCCATCCTTTCTATTTTGTCACCAGAGTGGGATGTGGTTTATTGGTTGAACCAGAGTGTAAAGTATTTAATGCAAGAGATCAGCAGAAGCAGTTATAGCTTTCCCACTGATATTCCTTCTTTCTTATATCTTCTCCTTCCAAATTGGCCATTAGCGCTGAGCTAACACAAGAGTATTAGATAATTCATTTCCAGTTACATCTTGGGACTTCTATAATAGGTTCTTCAAAGCTCTTCAGAAACATTAATCCCCTTAATGCCTGTGGGAAGAGGTTAAACATGTTAGCACCCTCCTTTGACAAATGGAAAAGATGGGATAACTCTAAGACAGAGATTTAGTAATTCCACTTAAACCATAAGGGTCAAGTATAAGCAAAATGGAATGAAAATTAGTATGTCCTGTCTTTCCATCTTAGATTCAGATCATTAACTAATATCTCTCTCTCTGGACATAAGACTGGATAATTAAGAACAAGATGCATCACCTAAAAAGAATGTTAACATTGGAATAAAATCTTAAACAATTTGCCACCAGCCAATCAACAAGCATTTCCTAAGAAAATGCAGTTTTGTGGACCTTATTTCCAAACTTTGAATTTTTGACTGTTTATTTGTCTCCTCTCAAATGGATGTGAACAGCTCCATTTGGGAGCCAACTTAGGGAATCTAGTTTAGATCCAGTATTTTATCTGCTTGCTTTATTTATAAGACGTTTTTCTTATAGAATCAAAACTCCCAACATTGTTTCCTACTCTTTATTTCTAGTCCTTCTGGTTCTCCCATGCCTTCATTCTAGTTCTAGACAGGTTCTTGATAACAAAAGACAATAAAAAAAAGTTTACCCCCTACTGGTCCCATGTAGGGTTGTTGAATTATTTTCTTAGAGTATTACATATAACATTTCAGATTCCATCATGAGGGCTCATCCTGAAGACAGTGTCAGATTATGGTATGAAGAGCATTTGGCAAATGTCATTCTTTCTATACTTCCCTTCACCATTCCATGACCAAAAAGCCAGAATTCTGGTCTAGAGGCATGGGATTAAGCTTTTTGGTGTTCCTTTGGAAGGCTACAATATGTAAAACCAAAGAATGGAAATTGTAAAGAAGTCAATTTGACTTTAAACACTTACTAGCTGTGTGACCCTGAGCAAGTCACTTAACCCTGACTGCCTCCAACAAAAAAAAAAGAGGTCAATTTGGGTCGAATATAAGAAAGAATTTTCCAGTGCCCTTGTTGTACTCTCATAAAACTTTGCTTCAGTCAGTAAATAAACATTTATCAGGCTCCTACTAAGTACCAGGCACTATGCTAAATGTTGGAGTCACAAAGAAATGCAAAAGATAGTTTCTGATCTCAAGGGCCTCACATTCTAAGAGGGGAGAAAATATGCAAACAACTATGTACAAACGAGTTATACACAGAATAAATTGGAAATAATCAACAGAAGGAAGACACTAGAATTAAGAAGGATTGGGAAAGGTGTTCCATAGAAAGTGGGATTTTATCTGGGAACAGGAGGCAAAGGTGAATAGGGAGAACCTTCCAGGCATGAGGGACAGTAAGTGGAAATGCCTGGAGTCAGGAGAAGTATTGTTTTATTCAAGGAAAAGCAGGAGGCCAGAGTCATTTGGTCACAGAGTATATGGAGGCGGATATAAAGGAAGACCAGAAAGGTGAGTGGTGGGGGCAGGTTTGAAGAGCTTTGAACAGAAAATTTTATAATGGGGAACTATTACGCTTTTAGAAGATCATTTTGACGGGTGAGTGGAGGATCAACTGGCATGGGGAGAGATTTGTGGCAGGCAATCCGGTCAGCAGGCTATTACAATAGTCCAGGTGTGAGATGATGAGGGCCTGTACCAGCATGGTGGCAGTGTCAGAGAAGGGAAAAGGGCACATGTGTGAGACGTTCCAAAGGTAAAATTGACGAGCCTTGGCAATAGATTGAATACGGCAGGTGAGAGAGAGTAAGGAGTCCAGGATGATACCTAGGTTGTGAAAATGATGGTACTCTTGACAATAATAGAGGGATTTGGAAGGGGACGGTTTGGGCAGGAGTGGTGGTGGCGGTGGCGGTGATGAGTTCAGTTTCGGATGTTTTGAGCTTAGGAAGCCTACGGGACACCCAGGCTAGACATCTACTAGGCAGTTAGAGATGTGAAACTGGAAGTCAACAGAGGTTAGGGTTGGATAAGGTGATCTAAGAACTGTCTACACAGAGATGATAATTGAATCCATGGAAGCTGATGGGATCACCAAGTGAAGTAGTATAGAGGGAAAAGAGAAGAAGGAGCAAGACTGAGTCCTGTGGGACACCATGATTCGTGCACTGATCTGAATAAGGATCCAGCAAAGGAGAATGAAAAGGAGCAGCCAGATAAGTAGGAAGAAAATCAGGAGGAAGTGGTATCTGGAAAACCTAGAGAGAAGAGAGTATAGAGGAGGAGAGAGTGATCCACAAAGTCAAAGGCCACAGTGGTCAAGTAAGATGAGGATTGAGAAAAGCCCAGTAGATTTGACAATTAAGACATCACTGGTAACTTTGGAGAGAGCAGGTTCAGTTGAATGATGAGGTTACAAGGCAGACTTCAGAGAGTTAAGAAGAGAGTAAAAGAAAAAGAGGAGATCTACAATGTATCTCATTGCACTTCCAGATTGTACTTAATATTTTAATTATTTGTATATGTTTTTCTTGTGAGAGGTTACATGGTGAGTTAGAGAGACCTGGACTCAGGTAGTTTCTGAGTCCATTACCACGGACTACGGGAAGGGGGAAGAGGTGAAGAAAAAAAAAGATTTGTTTTTCTAAGACCAACCCCAAGTAAAATAAGAAGATACTTAGAATTTATTGTTTACTGTCCCCAGACTTTCCTTTTGCCCCATTAGGTGGTTGGTGTCTTCCTCTAAGCCAGGACTCCTTTACTCCCTTCCTCAAGTGTTTTTTGAGCTATTTGCATCCATCTGTAAGACGTAAACCTAATGCAGATTCCAGGCCTACCATAGGAAACCTCCTTTCAGACTGGCAGGATAGGTCCCTTCAAGGTGCCTGGCTGCTTTTCCTCTTGGGGATCTAAGATTAAATCTGAGACAACCTAGAAGTGTCTTTCTAATGCTGTGGCTTATGAGCCTCCACCATTGCATTCTTCCATTGATTATCAGTTGATATCAATTAGCTAGCCAGACTTAATTAGTTTTTAGAAATACCTAAAGTAGCATAGTAAATAGGAGAAGGAATTCTCACCAACTAGAGATAAACTCTTCTACAAGTATGTACATAGTCCAAAGTAAGAGAGCACATATGGACAAGGAAAACTCACAACTGATTACTAGAAATCTTTTTCTTCCTTTTGTCACTCTTTCATGGGTTTCCTCTAGGTATGTTGTAATTTTCTTAGAGGCTCCTTGAAGTCTTCACATGACCTTTCCTTGAGGTGTTTAGTTTGACTTCAAGGTATCTCTCATCTTTCCCCACTCCTGCCTTAGCCTCTGTTATTCTAGGGTGTTTTTATCGTCGTAGATGGGAAGTCCCAAATCTTCTGACCTTCCAAAACTAACAAAATCTTCTTCTGATCAGTGGCGGAGGATGGTTCTTTAAAAAAAAATTAATGTTAAAATTAATTGATTAATTATTAATTTAATTTAATAATTTAATTAAATTAATTAAATTAATTTATTTAATAATAAATTTTAATAATTAATTATATTATATATAATATATAATTATATTATAATAATTGATTAATAATTAATTTTAATAATTAATAATTATTTTTAATAAAATAAATTTAATTAAATTAATTAAATAAATTAATTAATTGAAATTAATGTTTACAATGTTCAGTTCCACAAGCTTTTGAGTTTTAAATTCTCTCTCCCTCCCGCCCCTCCCCCCTCCTCAAGATAACGTGCAATCTGATATAGACTCTACATATATATTCATATTAAACATATTTTCACATTAGTCATATTGTAAAGAAGAATTATAATCAATGTAATGAACCATGAGACAGAAGAAAGAAAACAAAACAAAAAAGAGAGAGAGAACAAATAGTATGCTTCCATCTGCCTTCAGACTCCATAATTCTGTCTATAGAGTTCTAGAGTGAATTGGGTTTAAGGCATGGTCTCTGCCCTCCTAGCACAGAGGGAATGTAAATACTAAATAGTAACTGTCTCACTTTTGGCCAGGAACCCTGAGGGTCTTCCCCTCGCAGTTTGATTTTTTTTTGAGTTTTGGTTAAATGGGGCATCCCTTGATGAACTTTTTTTTTAATTAATTTTTTTAATTTTTAGTTTACAACACTCAGTTCCATATGATTTTGAGTTCCAGATTTTCTTCCACCCCTTCCCTCCCCTCCCCTCACCTCTCCAAGATGACATTGAATCCTATATATCTTCTACATATGACTTCGCATTAAAATTATTTACACAATAGTCAAGTTGTAAAGAATTATGACCAATGGAATGAATCATGAGAAAGAAGAAACAAAACCAAAAAAAAATAGAGAAAAAAAAGAAAAAGAAAAGGAGAGCAAATAGTTTGCCTCAATTTGCATTCAGACTCCATAGTTCTTTCTCTAGATGTAGATAGCCTTGATTAACTTCTTAAAGAGGCCTATTCACTAAATGGGCATTACCTCACTCAAAGGACAACCTGAAAAGACTTTAGCCTGAAAGGGCCAGGGTCTCCCAATGCATCCCGGGCCATCTCCAGTCGTCCTGATAAATATCAGGCCACTGGACCCAGATGGCTCTGGAGGAGAAAGTGAGGTTGGTGACCTTGCATAGCCCTTCTTCATTCAAATCAAAGTCAACTGTAAGTCATGTCATCATTTCCCTGATGTCATGGTCCTCTTCGAGAACAAAGGGCAAACACATGTCTATAGAGCCATGTCTATCAACGTTAATCATCACACAATGTGGCTATAACCCAATTCACTCTAGAACCTAGAAGTGGTATTGCTGGGTCAAAGGGTACGCACATTTTTATAGTCCTTTAGGCATAGTTCCAAATTGCTCTCCAAAATGGTTGGATCAGTTCACAACTCTACCAACAATGCATTAGTGTTCTAATTTTCCCACATCTTCTCCAGAGTTTATAATTTTCCTGTTTTGTCATGTTAGCCAATCTGACAGGTGTGATGAAGCAACCTAAGAGTTGTTTTGATTTGCATTTTTCTAATCAATAATGCTTTAGAGCATGAGGGAGGGTGTTTCTTCCCCACTCTCCACCCCTAAGCAATTCTCTCTCAGGCACTTGGCTAAAGTTGCTTCTAGTACTAGGGTGGACTGACACTGGAACATTAGCTTTTCAAACTTGCTTGCTGTTTTATCCAAGCACTATAGGACAGATCTGAGTTTCTTCAACCAATCTCAATATACTTCCTGTGTAACATCATTTCATTTCATGCAATGCTGGAAGTATTTTGATATTTCTAAATTGATTAAGAACTTTTTCAACTAATTTAACACCTTTAATTTATTAATTGATTCACTAGAAGTGTTCTCATCTGATAAAGGTATCAAGACTATAGCATCTTTTTTGCTACTTTAATTGGGGTAGGAGTGATTGATTGATTCAATCGATCCCTACTCTTATATGAGGATGGACGCAGATAATGTATATAAAATGTTTGCAAACCTTTGTATAGTCCCAACCTTGCCCCAAGTAGACTTGTTGGTGTTCTAAAGAATATCCTGTGATGTTGCATGCTGTGTACTCAGAGGGAAATGTGACTCCTGACTGGCAGAGGGGTTTCCGAATCCATAATGCTATGTATGGTATGTGTGAGAGAAAGTGTCTTGGGGTGGGGAGCATCTTAGAGAGAAGAGGTAAGAATGAAGGCAAGGAACTTTCGAATAGCCAGTAGGAGTCCCCAGAGCCACAGATGTGGGGAAAACCAACCTACTAACATGGCCCTTGATTCCAAGCATCAACAACCCTAGATACTGCTAAGAAAAGACTTCTTCATGATCAATTCTCTCTTTGATTGAGCTAAGATTTTATTTCACTTTAGAATTGAAGATCTCATTTACTCTTGTGTATGCTATCATTTAAACTAATCTATATAACTTCCTTGATTTTTCTTTTACTGCTTGCTTGGATAATTATGTTTGCCAGATATCTGTGATTGTCTTTTGTGTAATAAACATTTGGTGAGACAGCTAAGTGGGCCAAGGGTAAGCCAACTATTGTCCTCTGGGTCTGGGGTAAGAATACTTCCCAGCCGTAGTGACCAGAAAATGCCTTTATTTTGAATTCCCAAAGAATATCATATTCCTAGATAGCAAATTCCTTATATGTATTTTATATAGAAAAGATATTATATGGATAAACATAATTTTAGTTCAGTACTCTTTTTTTGTAGATTGGAAAAAGGAAGAGTGAATGCTTAGCTACAGCCCACTTCCTGTTCTACCCAAAGGTGCAAATCATAGTCTCCCTTTGAGATGTGGAATGGGGCTTTCCAGATTCCAAATCTTATTCATCCAAATATATCCTTGGAATGTGGACCACCTCAGGTCCCAATGGTTGAGTTCTAAACTTATTACATTGGGGCTCCACATCTTTGATATGCTGCTAATACTGTTACCCCATCTTCCAAACCAGCATTGCCTTCCTATGTTTCTTGGCCCATGTGTTACATGATTGCATGATATTGATATGCCAGATTCACCACTTGTGTTGTTAACCAAGGTTTCAACTATTATTTGAGTCAAACAAACTATTACATATGTAAATGTTAGCTAATCTTATCTCTGTGAAGGCAGATAGTTTCTTACTTAGATTTATAGCTATGCTGTGCCTAACACAGTGCCTTTTCTTTGGGGGTGGGAGGTGGGGACAAATTTATTAGTTATTGAATGAATGCCACACTCCCATTCAGTTAATACATTCTCTGAATAGAGTTGTCTAAATTGGAATAGGCTGCTCCAGCTCCAAATCCTTGAGGGTATTTAAATAGAGACTGACTGGCCATCTGCCAGGGTCTCTGTTGAAAGGATTCCTGGTTGAGGGGAAGATTAGACTAAATGACCTCAAGCTATTCTAGAAATGCTGTTTATAATCCTGAAGTGTATTTGGTCACAACACGCCCTCTAGTGACTTTTCTATGGAAATAACCAAAATCCAAGCACAGCATTTTGGTAGCTGTAGTTCAGCTAAGTCAAAATATTAGGAACCTGGGGATCCAGGATTAAATTCTTTAATTTGTTTACAAATGATGTTTGCATATAATCTCTCAGGTAACCTTGAAATTTGCAGTTAGTGGTGCATTGGTCATTCTAATGAAAAGTAAAAACATACAGGGGCTGTTGTATCAAGTTGCCTGGGAAAATTTTTACTAAAATGGTAGGTAGGGTTGAAAATATTATGGAAGGAAAGGGACACAAATATTATTACCACTTTATAAAGTGAGATGAATAAACCTTAAAGTTTTTTTAAGTTGGCCATTCACCTTTTAATACATATGTCTAAGTATGAAGTCCAATAAGCATAATTCCATTCTTCAGAAGCTCCAGCCACAAACACTAAGGAATGGTTATCATGGTTCAGTAAATTTTCAAGACCAGCAACATTATAGAAACTGACAGGAATGAAAGAAAAAGACTAGAAATTGTGATACTGGTTTCTTTCCTGTTTGTATCTAGAATTCACACCCAGAATAAAAATATATATATATAGTTAAGAGTTAAATTTGGGAGAAAGCTTTACAAATATCAGATGTTGGTGCATTGAAGTATCTTGAGAGTAAGTTCAAATTGATCCAGTCAAGGCAAAGGTTTGAAAAATAAAGTTCTTCCCAAGACTTGGAGGAGGTCATTGGAGCTTTTGCTAAAGGAGGCAAAATTTAGAGGGCATTGTCTTATAGTAAGTAGAAACAACTGGACTTAGCATTGACTTCACTTCTCTGACTACGTTTTCTTACCTCAGATGAACCCCTTCTCTCCTTGGAGTGGCTCTGATCTCTTTCAAAGTAGCAGCCTCCCTAGCAATCTTCTTGGTGGGTCCTTAAGCTCTCTGTTTATGGGGTGTCAGGTCCCTGTCTTATCCTGCTAGGCCCTCTCCTTCCAGTGGACCTTGTGAAGAAAAGTCTGCAGCCTGTCTCTGTAATCTGGTCAGCTGAATTTGTCTTTGTGAGTTTATTTGGGAGTATATTTTGTGCTCCTTTCTTTGGGGCACTAGAATTAATAGTTCAGACTCTTCTACGTGGATAACCAAAAGCAGTACCTCCATATGTCGAGGATGGGTGATTTCAACCAAGTTAGTCATCTCTCTATCCACACAGATTACAGCCCTCTCCGTTATTTAATAGACACTTTCTTCAATTGCTGTTGTCAAAAGCTACCCCACCTAGTGGCTAATCGTATGGTGACAAGTATCTCTGAACTTTGGCTTTTCCCTCAACCTAAGTCCATTACTAGGTCCACACTCAAAACCTTTCCAGCTTAGTAGGACCCGTTGAAACTTTGATCTACTGAAAGATGTTGAGAACCTAGAGTTGCCTCCATACCATTACGAGGTATTGGATTAGAACTTTAATGAAGGTACTAGTAACAAGTAGAGTTTTAAAAATCATTGTTATCAATATATAAGAATTCGGGTGCTTTGGAGGCAGCATGGTATACTGGCAAGAATGCTGAATTTGGAGGAAAGAAAATCTAGGTTCAAATCCTGCTTCTGATACATACTAGTTCGTGGCTAGGTCGTTTTCTCTCTCTGAGCCTTAGACTCTTTGTCGATAAAATGTGGATGGTAACGGCTGTAGTACCTACCCCAAAGGATTGCAAAAATCAAATGAGATAATGTAAGTAAAGTGCTTTGTAAACCTCTAAATGCTATGTAAATGACTGCTATTATTATTATTATTATTATAAATCAGTTAACCAATGTAAGTTTGGCCATCGTTATTATCGGGGGATGTATCTCCAAGTCAAATTATACTGTAGATTGGATAAAAAGTAATACATATGTTATTCAGTGAGCTTTGAATATCACCAATTTTGTAATATTTTTCTTCCTAGCTGATTCTTCTTTAGGAATGGATTAGTGGCTTTGACGGATGCTAATTTAATTAATTTTTTAAAACATTCAGTGTATCTTTCAGTGTGTGTAGTATGGCATTCACTTTACAACTGAGATATTTACATGTGACTTTTAAACATTATTGTTTTCTGAGTTCCTTTTTTAAAAAGAATTCAATAAGAATTTTTTTTCCTGTAGTTTAGGTTTCAATCTGTGAAGCATTCCTCCCTCCCCTGCCCCCCATGAGGAACTCATGTCAAATTGATGAAAACTAGAATGATTTGTCCCTTCTGGAATGTTCCACTCACTCATCAAAGGTGAGTCTGGGCAGTTCTATATTTTATTGTCTTTTTTCTTTTTAAAATTTTTGCAGTGGTGTCTCATCCTTCAGTGGTATTTAGTGAATACTATTAATTACTCTGTTTAAGGCTGTTTTTAATTATGTTCTCTTCTGTTAAGTTTTGGGAATTTTTATTATAGCGTGAAATCAGGGATAGATATGAGAAGAAAGATGCACATTAGCACTTTGGTCTTGTGCGTGTAGGGACTGATAAGGGAATTCCCGATTGTCTGTGGTGGAATAAAGGTTGTCCCATACATCTTACCCTGAATGCTTTTAGGGGGACTGAGGACTTTTTTACTCAAGTCTTGGGGAAATCTCAACCAATAATTGAGGGTGCTAGGCTATAGGTTACATTCATACTCAACTGTCTTCTTCCTCCCTTTGTAGTTAAACTCCTTGAAAAGGCCTTTACTTTCTCTCCTATCCTTCCTCTTTTAATCCCTTGCAATCTGGCTTCTGACTCCATCATTCCACCAACACTGCTCTCTCCAGTTACCAGTGATATTCTCTCTCTCTCTCTCTCTCTCTCTCTCTCTCTCTCTCTCTCTCTCTCTCTCTCTCGGAGAGAGGAAGGCAGGGCAATTGAGGTTAAGTGACTTGCCCAAGGTCACACAGCTAGTAAGTGTGAGAAGTATCTGATGCTGGATTTGAACTAAGGTCCTCCTGACTTCAGGGCCGGTGCTCTAGTCCCTGTGCCACCCAGCTGCCCCCACCAATGATCTCTTAATTGAAAAATCCAATGGCCTTTTCTCAGTCCTCATTCTCCTCTGCCTCTCTATGGCCTATGACACTGTTGAATTCTCTTTCCTCTTTAATAGGAGATTGTCTTTCTAGGTTTTTAGGACACCGTTCTCTCCTGGTTCTCCTCCTGTCTCTCTTCTCCTGTATCTCCTTCATTGGATCTTCATCCAGATTGTGCCCTCTAAATATAAGTGTCGTGCTGGTTCTGTTCTGGGACCTCTTCTTTTCTCCCTTCTTTATTACTTCAATAGGGGATCTCATCAACTCCTATGGATTTATTTACTACCTCTATGCTGAGTCTTCTTAAATGTACCTATCTTATCTTAACCTTTCTATTAACCTCTAACTTTACATCTCCACTGCCTTTCAGACAGCTTGAAGCGGATGTCCAATAGATATCTTTTTTTTTCGGAGGGGAGAAGGCAGGGCAATTGGGTTAAGTGACTTGCCCAAGGTCACACAGCTAGTAAGTGTGTTAAGTGTCTGAAGCTGGATTTGAACTCAGGTCCTCCTGACTCCAGGGCCATTGCTCCCAATAGACATCTTAAACTCAACATGTCCAAAATTAAATTCATTTCCTCCCTTAGACCCTCCTCACCTCCTACCTTCCCTATTACTTTAAAGGGCAACACTATTCTCCCATTCTCTTAGGCTTGTAATGTAGGTATCATCCTCAACTCTCTCTCTCTCTCACCACTTACATATCTAATTTGTTACCTGTCAATTTCATTTTTCCAATATCCCTTTTACAATTTCTCTTAAATATCCCCCCCCTTCTCTCTTGTGACACTGCCACCACTCTGGTGCAGGCCCTTATCACCTCACACCTGGACTATTTTAATAGCCTCCTGGTGGGTCTGCCTGCCTCAAGTCTCTCCCCTGTCCAAACCATCCTCCATTCAGCCCACAAAGCTATTTTCTTAAAATGCAGTTCTGATCATGTTACACAACGCCACTCCTAATCCCCCCGCTCAATAAACTCCAATGGCTCCCCATTGCCTTCAGGATCAAATACAAAATCCTGTTTGGTATTTAACCTTCATAACCTAGATCCATCCTACCTTTCTAGCCTTCTTACACCTTGCTCCTGACTCCTACTCGTTAATGAAATGATACTGGCCTCAGCTGGTCCACAAATAAGATGCCCTGTCTCTCCACTGTGAGCATTCCCTCTGGCTGTGCCCCCTATTTGGAATGCTCTCCTCTCATCTCTGTCTGCTGGCTTGCCTGGTTTCTTTTAAATCCCAATTAAAGTCCCATACAGGGAAGCCTTTCCCAATCCCTCTTAATTCCAGTTCCTTATTTATTTATCTATTTATTTATTATTTCCTTTTTTTACCCTACATATAAGTTATTTGCACATATTTACTTGCTGTCTCCTCCATTAGACTGTGAGCACTTTGAAGGTGGGGACTGTCTTTTGCCTCTTTTTGTATCCCTAGCACTTAGCACACAGTGCCTGGCACATAGTAGGCACTTAATAAATGTTTATTGACTAACTGACTTATTTTTGCCCTATAAAAGCAAGTGACTTTTACTGGGATTAAGACAAATCTCCAAGTTAAATTCCCATGCGCTGCATTGAAAATCACTCCAGAGCTATTTTCAAGATAGCACTAGAATTCCTAACCACGAGCACAAGCCTACTATGCCTGGCTGTTCCTAATCCCAGTGCAAGTTTTCCTTGGCATGCTCTAGCATTCTAAGCTCCCCACCTGCAGTAGCTCTCCTATTTCCTAAGAACTTAACTGGGATAATTTTAAAATTCTTTAAATCAAACAAGTGACACCAGAGAACAGATGCTGGACCGCCTTCTGAAAGCTCCTAATCCCAGGGTTGCCTCTCCAGTTGAGGAACCACCAATTTCACCTTTCAGATTGGCCATCTGAGAGAAGTCCATTTATCCAGCCATTACAATGAAGGTGGGGAAGTTTGATTTTTCCCTATTTACGTAATTTGTTCTACCAGATGATCATAGATACGTTTGCAAGAGGTAAACTGGACCTCTTGCTCCTTTTCTTTCTTCCCCAACCTGAACTGAAGAGACACGAAGAATACTGAGTGCATATTTCTATAGCCCTAGAGGATGCACAAATCATTTTCCTCCCAAAGAGCCTGTGCGAAGCACATAATGTGGATGGAGGCACTTACTCCAGGTGAGGGCAGTGAAGCTCAGGGAGATGGTGTGACTTCCCCTAAGGTCACAGAGAAAGCAAATATTGGACCTAGGATTCAAGCCCATATCTTCTAAATCCAAGGCCAAAGTTCTTTTCACTCTATCATGCTACCTCCTTACCCCATTGCCCATTAATAGATGGCAGTTAGTCAGTACAGTCTAGAGAATGCTGGACCTGAACTCAGGAAACCTGAGTTCAAATCTTTCCTCAAACATTTAATAGCTGTGTGACCCTGGGCAGATCACTTAACTGCTAACTACCTTACTTTCCTCATCTGCAAAATGGGGGTAGCAACAGCACCTACCTCCCAGTGGTGTTGTGAGAACAAAAAGAGATAATTATAAAGTGCTTTGCAATCTTAAAGTACTATATGAATTCTAGTTGTTGTTGCTCTTGTTGTTAGACCAGCTCTGGGGCTAGCTGTTTCCCAGTCATTGACTGGGCTCTGAAGGTATCTCTGTGTCAAGTTGTCTTCTAGGTGGGAAGACAGTGGATGAGTCTTTTAGAACCTGCTCGATGGGCAAGGACATCTCTTTAATAGTCTGTTTTAGAATTTTCCCAAGAATTAAGCTTGAGCCCACTGGCCTATCATTCATAGGCTCTCTCTCTCTCTCTCTCTCTCTCTCTCTCTCTCTCTCTCTCTCTCTCTCTCTCTCTTTAAATTTGAACCTTTACCCTTCTCAAATTTTGTGGTCTCACTGCCATTTTCTGTGATCTTCCAAATATCCCTGACAATGACCAAGCAATCACACCTGCCAGTCCTTTCAGGACCCAAAAATGTGGTTCATTCAATTTGCTGACTACCAAATGGGCATGCCTAGACTATAAGCTCTCACGGTGCTTTTTCTGGGGTTTGTATCTCAGGTTTTAAACCTAAATGTATGATTTAATCCCATCACAATTCATACCTGGGTAGGCACATGCTCCCATTCCCATAGGATTTCAATATCTCAATTCTCCGAGACCCCAAATAATTACACATTCACACATGAGAGGCAGTGTCTCAGAGTGGATAGAGGCATAGAATAGGAGTCTGGAAGAGCTGATTTCAAATCCTACCTTAGACCCTCACTTGCCCTGCCACCCCTAAGCTAGTCATTTAATGTCTCCAAGCCTCAGAATCCTCTTATGTCATTATAGCTAACCCTTACATGGTGCTCGAAGATTCACAAAGCACTTTAAACATATTTTCTTATTTGATCCTTACAACAGCCTTGAGAGGTAGATGCTATTATTTATCATCCTCATTTTTTAGGGGAGAAAATTGAGTCTGAGAGAGGTTAAGTGACTAGCCTAGAGTCATGCAGTTACTGAGTGACTAAGGTGGGGATTTGAACTCAGCTCTTCCACACTCCAAAGCTAGTACTCTATCCTTTACAGTGCCTAGAAATAAAATAGGAATGATAAAAACACTACCTTGAAAAGCTGATGTGCGAATCAATGAAATAACATGCGTATTTTACAAACCTTCAAGCCCTTTATAAGTGAGAGTTACTATTATGTAGATTAAACAATTTCTTTATTAAAATAAAAATTAAATTTTCTAAATTGGCTCTAAAAGTCTTGAGGGAAGGGTTGTCTGTTGCTCCTTGAGAAGTCTGAAATGTCAATGCTCTACAACTCTCCTTTTGTAACTAATATTTCTCAGGCACAGCCAAAGACTATACTGGTAGGGGATCACTCCTCCCAAGCATTCCGGCCTCAGGTATAAAGGATTCAGAGCAGTCTTAGTTCACCACAGTTGCATCCCATTGTTTGTGAAACTGTAATTCTGCCAGCAAAATACCTTCTTTCCTCTCCAGCTTATACTACTGGACTCTCTACAGGACTTTCTCTACCATACCCTAGAAAACTCTTTACTTTAGAAGCTCACATCGCCCCTGGGCCCTGAGCCTTGAGTCTTGAATTATGTGCTGATAGAGAATACAGACATATTTCTCTATTTAACTGTAGAGGTTATAACTAGGGACAATGGATGGAAGAATTATGTAAGTAAATATGTATTATGCGTGTACATATTTATGTATATTCCAATACATAAATGGATATACATCTGCACACATGTTAAAATATTCCAGTGGTTCTGTGATCTTACCAATGTGGGTATTTGTATTAGCAATTTTGATCTGAAGATCTTTCCCACCCATTAATAGGCCATGTGACTGGCTTATATCACAGGAAGCCTAAGTTACATAGTGGGAGGAGCTTCCTGACAGGAAAAGGAAGTTATGTCACAGAAAATGCTGAGAGAAAATAGTGGCTGCTCTCATGATGGTTGGAACTGAACAGGCTGACTTAGCTGTACTGTGAGATTGTTTTGGGGAAGACTCCAACAGGGGGTCGGAGAGGTTTTGGGATGTTGAGGCTCCATGTTGTGATTTTCTATATTGAATGTTTTGGGTTCCTTGCTGTTATGATGAAGTGGACTGACCAGCTGTGGGAGCTGAACATTTGGTTATGGGATATGGTTCTCTGGTGTCTGGATAAATGGTTTACTTCTTCTACCTTCTATGTGGAGAGTTTCGTACACTTTGTGATAGAGAACCACATAGGCATTCTGACAATTATCATCTACATTGCTATTATTGCCTTACTGTTTCATTATTCCCTTCAATAATGTGGATATATATTTTAATCAATGGATTACCAATATTCCTAGTAGCCAACCCTCTGAAGTAATTTACATACATACATACATTATATATGTGTGCATATATATAATGTATGTATGTATATATGTACACATATATGCATGTATATATAGATTTACATATATCACAGACATATAGATAAGTGTAAAGAGGTTACCTTCATCTGGGGCATATCTTTTTCTGAGAAAAAGTAATTATTGAGTTGTCTGCCCTGACCGCTTATTTATCTAGGGTATAGGATTACCTGAATGTTCTTAAAGAAGTAAAGTCTGACTCAGAGTTCTGAGAAAGTAGTTGTTTATTTGCATATGGGAAGCTGTTTAGTTAATATTGGAGAGAATAAAGAAAAGTTTTCTTTAGCGATTTGCAGATGAGGAATTGAAGAATTTAAGACACCAGAACTATTCTATGATTATAAGACATGGTAATAGACAGAAAATGAGAATTTGGTTACTAACCATAAAAACTAGAGGCAGCTAGGTGGTACAATGGATAGAGCACCAGGCTTGGAGAATTCCTGAGTTCAAATTCAACCACAGACACTTGCTAGCTGTGTGACCTTGGGCAAGTCACTTTACCCTGTTTGCCTTGGTTTCCTCATCTGTAAAATGAACTGCAAAAGGAAATGGCAATCAACTCCAGTATGTTTGCCAAGAAAACCCCAAATGGGGTCCTGAAGAGTTGTGAATGACTGAAGCGACTCAACAACAACAACAAAGGTGAAGTAGTTTGTTGCCAAGAAGACTTATTGGTCAATGAGAAGCCTGAGTACTCTTTACTGCCACTTACTTCTTGAAGAAGAAGGATTGGAGAGAATATACGCTGCTGTCTATCAGTTCTGACTTCCTACTGAGAAGAATAAGTAGAGAGAATACTCCTCTGCTCTCTATTGTGATTTGTTGTTGAGAAGAGAAAAGAAAAGGGAAGAAAAGAAGACAAAATATGTTTCTCTTCATTCTCTCCTATTGTTCCTGAGAGATTCAGGAGAAGAAGAATAAGCCTACAAATGAAAATGATTGGAGAGGCTTTTGCCAACTTTTGGAAAAGTGGCATTGCCTTTGTCTAAAAAAAGCATAACCCTACTTTAGCTAGAGGCATAAGCCAAGCTTAAAGCTGGAATTGATAATGGATACTATAGTTGCTTTTAAGTTCAGTTGAACAGAGGAACAACTTAGAAGCAGAAAATTAGAGAAGTAGCCCAAAGGATTGATTAGTCTGGCTAAAACAGAATGCCTAGTGAGGTATTTGTCAACCACAGTATGGGATCACCTCAGTATGGTGGTAGAAGCATCTGGTCAACACAGAAGCTACATCCATTAAGGAACTTTTATGGGCAGTTCCCAGTCTAGAAAAATGACACAGAAATCTTTGGTTCTACAGTTGTGAGTTACCTTGGACATATGTATTCCCTACATATATGCTTTACTACCCTGGAATTATAGGTATGTGCCCCCTCTCCCCATGACCACTATGTGCATTTTGGTGGGGGAATTTAATTGAGCCTTATATGTTATGTTATGTGAGTGCTATGTGTTTGCTGCACATTTTCAGAATATTTTGGTTAAGATAGAATAGTAATAGATGATTTGTTCATGGGAAATAGTAATAATAATAAGCATTTACATAGGACATTAAGGTTTGCAAAGCACTTTACGAATATTTCCTTATTTGATCCCTGTGAATTAGGTGCCATTATCAATCTCTTTTTATAGATGAAGAAATGGAGATTGAAGGAGATTAAGTGATTTGCCAAGGGTCACATAGCTGATAAGTGTCTGAGGCAGGATTTGAACTCAGGTCTTCATGAATCCACGGCCATCATTCTATCTATGTGCCACTGAACTCCCAATGGGGGCTCATGAGATATGATATTGATAGGAATAGGTGCCCAAAAGGGTTATCCCTAGAACTCTGAGAGTTTGAGAAGTAGCTGTATAGCTTACCTTCTAGGGAACCATGCACCCTGGGTGCAGGTGGAGGATAGTCCCGGGGAAAAGAGAGAAAGAGACAGAGAGAGGTGTGGAGAGACAGAGAGACAAGGAAAGATATGGAGGAAGGCAGAGGGAGAGAAAGAAGAGAAAGGAAAAGAGGGAGGGAAAGAGAGAGTGAGACTATAAATCTTGCACAGATACTTCAAATAGATAATTGGAGAGAAAGTTTATTATTAATTATAATCAATAGTTATTAATTATTAGCATTAAGTATTAATGACCAAAATGGTAAATTATCTACTCTAAATTAGATTAAATATATTATAAGTATATATAAGTATCTATTAATTAGTCTATTATGTATCTTAGATTAATATATCAAGTTAAATTATTAAGACTAATTTCAAGTATTAATTAATGTATACTACTACTATAATAATAATAGATAGGCAGCATAGCATAGTAGCAAGAGTGTCCTGCCTCTGCCACATACTGACTATGTGACCTTGGACAAGTTACTTTAATTTCTTAGTGCCCCCCACCCAGCTTTCTCAGACACAGGTGCAAATCTGAATTGAGGAGCTCTCTATACTGATGAAATGACAGTTCTTATAAAAAAGCTCATCAAAAAGGAAATAATATAAATAATAGCAATAATAATAAATTCACATTTATAAGGCATCTTCAGGTTTTCAGAGTATTTTCCTCACACTCTTCCTATGGGTTAGGATGTGTGACTATTAGTGTAGGCAGTCCATGTTAACTCTGAGGCATCTAGACCCCGACTTCCACTCTCACAGAAGAGTCAGTTTCCCACAGTTCACTCAGCTTTGTCTCCCACTCTGGGTTCTAGGGTTGCCTCCAAAATATCAGGAGGTGATTCTCTAATGCCATTGGTTTGAGCTCCCATTAGTGTGCCCTGCCATTATCAATTGAGAATCAATTTAGCCAGCCAGCCTTAAGTAGCTTTTAAAAAGATATATTTACTAAGGTGGTATGGTAAAAACAGATGGTATAAAACACCTCTTTCTCTCCAAAGTCTGTGATACACTTTCCCACAAGTACATACAGTGTCCAGGGAAACTGGGCTAAAGCTTGAAGAACACTTACGGCAAAGGGATAACACATAGCTCTTATTTGCTAGAAGTCCTTTTCTGTCATCACTGGGGGCACAAGAAGTTCCCCTTGTATGTATATGTGTATGTATGTATATATATACAAGTTCTCAATTTCTTTACTAGGCTCCTTATAGAACGATGAATCCAGTCTGTCCTTAGGTGCCAATACTGATGCTGCCACCAGCTACTACTGTCCTGGGATGATGATGATGATGCTAAAATGTAGATGGGAATATGGAAAGCCCAAAGTCCTCTAGACCCTTTGGAACTCAGAAGGTCCTTCTCTGGCAAAAGTGGAAGATGAGGAAGGGGAAGACATCCGGCCAAGGCCAAAGTTAAGGCATGCTGGAAAGCCATACTTGTTCTAATTTCTGGAAATCAATCCCTATCCAATTGGCTTGATAAATTTATAGCCAATTCCTGAGATCTGGACAAATTTCCTCCACCTATCAAATAATATTCTTGTGCAATGTCATTCCAGTCTATCCTCTAATAAAAGACCTTTTAAGGGCTTAGTCTAAAGCCTATGAATGATTGATTGAGATATATTCTCACTTAGTTAAGGTATCATGGCTAAAATCAGGTGAAGTAGTTTCCATCCTATGATAACACTACTTTTCGTATTTTATAGATTAGAGTCTTAGGCCCTGAAAGTTTAAGTGATTTATCTGTAGTCACCCAGGTAGTAAGAGTGGGAAGCCAAAAAAATCATCAGTTGGTGGTCAACCCTCTGAGGTGATCTAGGCTGGTCCCTGAACAACAGTCTTGCCATGCAGTCCTTTACAAAGTCCATATACAAACCCTTTTTAGCTTGATAGAACAGGGGTTGAACTCCACTTGTGTAGCCTTTCAAAATGTAAAGACACATCCACCTGTTACATTCTTGAGAAGGCACTGGAGGAACACTTTTGGAGTATCACTGTCATTGAATATCTTTTGTTAAATTAGCAAATTAATTTGAGTGATTCAACCTTCTTGGTTGGTCTCCTAGGGCCTCTTTAACCTTCTGGTCCTAGAATCTTGCTGGAACTACTTGGCTTTAGCCTTAAGTCAATATGGTTGATATGGTGCCCCAGGATCTGATCCAAATGGGCATTCCAACAAGTGGGCTGCCATGGCTGAACTCCTGAGGAAAAAATGGCTAGGACACTTTAAGAACCTTTTTGATACTAAGAGATTAGTAAAAGCCTTAGAGATAAGCTTTGTGAACCTTAAAAAGATTGGTTAGTTTGAGCTGCCTTGTAGAAAAACAGGTTTCTTTTTGATAAATGGATTTTCATTGTGTCTATAGGAAAAAAAAAAAACCTCACATACCCACAAAACCCACAACTAAAATTTCTAACCTTTGCTTAAGAATGCAAACAGACTTTTTCTGAGTTCACAGTAAATCCCTGAGCTGCTAGGAAATGCTGAAAGCAGTGAATATTTAAAGAAAAGATCTCTTCAGGACCTGGCTGCCAATAAAATATTCTTTAAGTCAAAGAGTAATCTTATCCCTAAGCTTCTTAATAATGAAATTCTTGATCAGGTCAGCTGAACTGCTCTGACTTTGGAGTTAGGGAAAGGCCAGTACTTACTAATCTTCTAGTGGAGTGTCCTAGTTCACCCTTAAAAAAATTCTTTTCTTCAGGATCGATCAGTTTGAATTTTCTTTAAAAAAAAAACTCAAAAGTTTACTTTAAACATCTCATTCCACCATATTGTGTATAAAAATATATCTGGTTGTTAATGAAGAGAGAAAAACTTCCCACATCAGTAACTATATTAAGAGAGCGGGATTATGCTTTAAGAACAATTATATGGCGATGCTAGGGTTGAGTAGCAAAAGGAGAGAAAAGAAGCAGATTTTTACAACACTGTCTTAATATTTTCAGAAGCTCATGAGTTTCCATGTAAATAGTCCAGAAGTAAAAGTCCATGCCAGGGATTGGTGTGTGTATGTATCAGTATTCATTTTGGATGTCCACTGAGTGAGAATACAATGACCGCCTCTGATTCTTTTACTGTATTATTTCAGAGTGTACATTCATTTATAGGGAGACTAAAACCATTAAAATACTATAGGGTCTAAAGTCATGACACAGTGTTATGTGGACAACTTTTCTATTTCTTAATAGTAATACTACACAAAGTGAAATGTGTGTTCATTCCATTATATTTGCATTTTTAGTTGATAAACTAAGAACTACCACTGGCATACTTTTCAAATTCCGTAACTTTTAAATAAAAATGTTTTTATTGATGCCATTTATTTTCTGTAGTTGTCATTTCTCTCTATACTGCCCCTCCATTGATCCCTCATTTATAACAAAGAAAAAGAACCAAGCAAAATTGACAAAACATCTCCATCTTATAGCACATATGACATTCTGAATCTATAGTCCCTTAACTCTTTAATGACAAAAAGGAAAGGTGTTTCATTATTGATTTTTAATGCCTCCTTGAAGGCAAGTGGTATAGTAAATAGAGCATTGGACCTGGAGTCAGGAAGACCTGAGTTTGAGTCTGGCCTCAGGCACTAAGTAGCTATGTGACGCTGGGCAAGTCACTTAACGTCTGTCTGCCTCAGTGTCTTCATCTGTAAAATGGGGATAATAATAATTGTGCTTAGCTCCCAGGGTTGTAGTGAGGATAAAGTGAAATAATGCTTATAAAGTGCTTAGCATAGTGCCTGGCACATAGGAGGTACTTAATAAACCCTTCCTTCTTTCCTTCCTTCCTTCTTTCCTTCCTTCCTTCCTTCCTTCCTTCCTTCCTTCCTTCCTTCCTTCCTTCCTTCCTTCCTTCCTTCCTTCCTTCCTTCCTTCCTTCCTTCTTTCCCCTTTCTGTTGAAGGGCAGACTTGGTAGAGTTGATAGATTTAGCAAGAACTCAGAAGAGGAGAATTATTTTGTTTTTACCTTCTAGAAAACACACATATTTCTAGGGTATTTATGGGGGGAGACTTTTGAAGGGAGAGAAAGACTGGGGAATAGGGACATACTTGAAGTGTTGGCTCCACTATATGTTAACTTCTTCCTAAAAACTTTCTCTCCAGGGGCATGGAACATCTACCATTACTACTACTAATCCCCATTACCAATGAGGAGAATTTAATGCAAATTCCCAGAGTTGAACTCTGGGTTATGCAAGGTAAACACGAATAGAGGTGGGGAAGAGGAGAAAGAGACAGATTAGCATGGAAAGACAGTATGCTGGGTGTGGAGTTAGGCAGACCTGAGGTCAGATCTCATCTTTATCATTTACTGACCTGAGAGTGAGTAACAAATCCCTTTTGAGGCTTTTTGGGGCCAAATCTGCATACGAAAGACCAAGAATGTAGATGGACAGGTGCAAAAGGCAATAAGCTTGCTTTCTGGGCTACTTGTGCTGTTGTTCATCCTTAGAGGACCAATGACATCATGAGGTGATGTCTTCACTAGGGCAAGAATTGGACTTAAGTGAGGCAGAGCTGCTCAGAGCCTTTCTCTTCTCCAGAGCCATTGAAGTCCAGTGGCAAGACTTTTAAACATCAAGATGACTGGCAATGACCCATGATGCAGTGGGTGACCTTGACCTTTCTAAATTAAGGTCTTTCCTAGGCCTCAGTTTGTCTGAGGTAATACCTCTCCTTCCTCATTCACATGAGTAGAAGAATGGAAGAATTTGGGAAATCCAAATCCTACAGCTGTTTGGTAAATCCTGGGTGAGCAGCCCTTACATAGATAACGATAGAGAATAGAGTTGGCTCCAGAGATTTAAACATAAGACAAAGTCGATTTGCACCAACCAAGGTGAGTTCTCTGACAGATGCCCATACTCCTGGAGTAGGAAGTTCAAAGAAAAAACAGACTGGACTGAGGGCATTAGCTATTCCTTTTTTCTAATCATACTTTTTAAAAAATGACCAAAATGTCCATACCCTTTGTCACAGGCATCCCAAGGCAAATACCAAGGCAGTCAAAGACAAAAAAAGGTCCTAGATAAATCTAAATATTCATAGCAGCATTCTTTCAGTGGTAACTAAAGGACTAGAAACCAAGTGTTATCCATTGGGGAATGCAAATTAGGTATGTGGATATAATGAAATATTATTATATTGTAAGAAATCATGATTACAGAGAAGCATGGAAAAACTTATATGAACTGATATAGAGTAAAGTAAGCAGAACCAGGTGAACAATACATGCAGTTATTACAACGATGTAAATAGAGAGGACAAAAAGAATGATGATCAAACCTGTCAACTGAAAAAAAAGTTGAAAAAATGCACCTCACTCATTTCATTGCCAAGGTGGGAGACAATGGACGTGGACTGTTGCACACACTTTTAGACATAGTTGATATGATTGTTAGCTTTGCTAAAGTACCTTTTTTCCTCTTTCATTTTAAACCTTTGTTTCGAGGCATGATTTCAAGGGATGGCAGGGCAGGGGACAACGACATATTCAGAAATGAGTTGATCACACAGTATGAGATCAAGATACTTCTCTTGCTTGAGAACTTTCTATAATACCCTATAGCCTGCAAGGAAAAGTTGAAAATCCTTAGTATAACATTCAAGACCTACTATAATCTAGTGCAAAGGGGAAGGGCTCCCCCTCTCAACTCATTGTACCTCATCACAGATTAGGAGATGTTAATGTCTTAATAATGCGTTAGCATTCCAAGATCCTTTTATGAAGTGTGAACACCTTTTTTCTGATTGAGTCAGGAAAGATGACAGTTGCTTGGGCTAAAAATTGGCCGTGCCCTCAGAGGCTTTTAAATAGTTAAGCCTAGAGTTAATGAGATTCGCATAAATGAAGGCAGGAGGCAGCAGTCCTTTCACCTCTTTGGTGGGGAAGAGGGGATCTTTCTGTACTTTTGATTGCCTAGGCTAGCTCTTTTTTCTGCTGCCAGATGTCCCACTTCTTGAAGCTACTTAGTAGCCCCATCAATTGCCTCTCTGTATCCATGTCTATTTGGAGAGTGTGTCTCTGCTCCCTGCTGGATATGGTTTAGAGGCAGGGGTTACACTCTATTCTCCTTGGACCAGGGGCTGCCTAGAACTCTTGAACTAAGCCTCTAACTGCTGACTAGGGCTGTTGCTTTCTCAAAAGTGTAATTAAAAAGCACAATCACTATCCCTGTTTGCTTCAGTTTCCTCAACTGTAAAAATGGGAATAATGATAGCACCTACCTCATAAGATCATTGCGAAGATCAGATGACTTAATGTATAAATTTTTTGCAAACCTTAAAGCGCTATTTAGAAGCTAGCTATTATACTGTTATGTACATTATCCTCTTCTCTCCTGAGTTAGTATGCTGTCACAGAACATACACATACAAATATGCACACACACACGCCTATATATATATATATGTATATGTATATGTATAGGTATGTGTGTGTATGTATATATATATATACATATATATATAATACATATAACATTCTTGAATTTGGGTTACTCAGAGATAATACTCAAGACTGTTTGCTGTTTGCTCTGGAAAGAAGGGTAGATTCTGTGTATATAATGTCCTGAAAATAAAAAAAAAAATCCCACCTCCTCTATAGAGAAAGCTAGGGTCTAGAAACACTGTGAACTGTCTCAGACCATATGACCAGCACCTCTGTTATGGGCTTCTTCAATAATTACTGTTAATTCACTGATCTACTCCCATCTCTTGCCAGGAAATTTAACTCTCCAGAACTCTCATCTGGGGCTGTGTAGACTAGGTCAAGTAAGGAATTCCCATGCTCTTCTGTCTCAAGAAAGCCTATTAATGGCTCCTGGTAAGGGAAGGGATTTTTTTTTCTTCCCTTCTTCCTATCATCCCCCCACACAACTTGTTGAACTCTGGAAGAAAGAAGTAAAGATATAAAGAAGTCAATAATAGGCTGAACAGATTTGTTGATTCACTATTATGGGCCAGTAGAGAGTGTGGCTCCTTCCAATAAAGTCCGTCCTCCTAAGGATCTGAGGCAACCAAATCATCAAGATTGCAGACCTATCTCTGAAACTCACCCTCTGGGAGACATTCAAGGGCGACTCTAAACCAACCAATTAATTTTGGGGAAGTTAAGTAACTTAACTCATGTTCACACTATTGGGAGAGAGACATGGACAATCAAAAGTTCCAAATAAAGTGGGGATGAACAGGGAAAGAAACATTTGTTAAGTAAGATCCATGTGTTAGTCACTTTTCACATATTATTTGATCCTCATGACAACCCTGTGATGCAGGTGCTATTTTTATCCACATTTTACAGTTGAGGAAACTGAGGTAGAAAG
>CM053625.1:263043235-263058885 GCA_028646595.1 Phalanger gymnotis
AAGAGGGAATACCATACATACTCAATTGGGTATCTTACCCCACAGGAAAAAAGGAGGAAGAAGATAAAAAAAGGGGGGATGATAGAAGGGAAGGCAGATGGGGGTGGAGGTAATCAAAAACAAACGCTTTCAAAAAGGGACAGGGTCAAGGGAGAAAATTCAATAAAGAAGCAAAATATAGTTAGTCTTTCACAACATGAGTGTTGTGGAAGGGTTATACATAATGATACGCATGTGGCCCATGTTGAATTGCTTGACTTCTTAGGGAGAGTGGGTGGGAAGGGAAGAGGGGAGAGAATTTGGAACTCAAAGTTTTAAAAAATAGATGTTCAAAAACAAAAACAAAATGCAACTAGAAAATAAGATACACAAGCAATAGGGCATAGAAATTTATCTTGCCCTACATGAAAGAAAGGGAAAAGGAGATGGGAGGGTAGTGGGGTGACAGAAGGGAGGGCTGACTGGGGAACAGGACAACTAGAATATATGCCATCTTGGAGTGGGGGGAGGGTAGAAATGGGGAGAAAATTTGTAATTCAACCTCCTGTGAAAATCAACACTGAAAACTAAATATATTAAATAATAATAAAAAATTTTTTTTAAAAAGACCTTGCTCAAAGTCAAGGAATAAGTGGGAGGGCCAAAATTTAAATCCAGGTCCTCTAACTTGGTGGAGCCATACATAGGACACTGGGTTTGGAGTCAGGAAGTCCTGTGTGTGAATCCCACCTCAGTCATTTATTAGCCATGTGACCCTGGACAAGTTACTTCAGTTATCCTAGGCTCTGAGTATTGGATTCAATGGTCTCCAAGGTCCCTTCCAGCTCTGATTCTAGGATCCTGTTTTTCCCTGTATCCATAGTGCCTCCCCCAGTTCAGCTGGCTCACAGTAATAAGATTCAAGAGATACTTAATTCTGGTCTAAATTGGTTAAGTCCAGTCCATGAGTCCATCTCTAGGCTTTTGGTTGATATTTGGTGCCCCAAAGATTTGGTTAAAAATAACGGCAACAAAAACAAAACCCCACAGTTACTATAGGTTGCTTCGTTGGAAAATGGTTGCAAAAGTAGTTGGGCTCTCTTCTGATCATTCCCAGAAAGTGGCCGACTGCCCCGTGTTGAAACTAGACAAGATTTTTTTACTTTCTGGCACCATGAGAACTTGTTCTACATTCCTCTCTTCATCTATATATTAGTATATATGAATACATATCATATACACACAATGCATATATAGCCACATAGACAACACTTTAGATGCTAGGAAGTGAGGCAACCTAGAAAGCAAGATGACAGATGAAATGGGGGAAGGATCTCCAGGAACACAGCCACACGGTGCTTGGTCATGACAATATTCAGAGCCTAAAGTAAACGGCTCTTAACATGAGCTGGTTTGCTTTGTTTCATCAGAGTAGAGTCTATACAGATTCTTTTTTTTTTTTTAAAGGAAAAACAAAGCTTTATGTAATTGGCCAGGGGAGAGGTAAGGGAGGTCAGAGGAGAGAGATGGTATTATTTATCTTAGAAAGAGGAAGAGTTTGAAATGCTTTGGCTGAGAATTTCCAAATGGCGAAGGCCAGGGTCTAGACAGATGGGACTCCCCCCAAACCTCCTGTTTCTTATGCCCTTGTTCCCTCTACCTCCTCTTTTAAGGATGGTAGAAAGTCCTGAAAAGAAGGTGTTCAGGGCTATAAATATAGATGAAATGAAAATTAATACAATGTCACTCTATAGCTACTGAGCGCATTTAGGGTTAGGATTAGTTCCTGTGGTAGTTCCACAGGCTGTGGAGAGAATGAGCAAGTGGCTAGTTTCAAAAGCATTTGTATAACTTTGTGGCCACAGAAGATGCTCACGGTTATTCAAAATAAGGTGATGATAGCCAACTGGTGAGAGGTTGAGGACACAGATTAAACTCAGTAGTTAATAAAGGATTTTTTTCATACAGTCATTGATGAAGTCTTTGTCAAGCAAAGTAAAGAGTGGAAGCAATTATCCGGACACTTCAGGATAAAAGCAAAAATATCAAATGCTATCAGAAGAAAAAAAGTAACTATTTCAAGCCTAAATTATTGAAATAATTTTTCAATCTGCCTTCAGAGCATAATGGGGGAGGGGGTGAAGATTGTGGGGATTCCTTTTAAATATTTGTTGTTCTTAAGTTGTATTAGTCATGTCCGACTCTGTGACTCCATTTGGGGTTTTCTTGGCAAAGATAGTGGAGTGGTTTTCCATTTCCCTCTCCAGCTCATTTTATAGATGAAGAACTGAGGCAAACAGGGTTAAGTGACTTGCCCAGGGACACATAGCTAGTAAGTGCCTGAGGACAGATTTGAACTCATGAACATGAGTCTTTCTGATTCCAAGCCCAATATGCTGTCCACTGCACCTCCTAGCTGCCCCAAATGATATTTATCAGAGCTGAAAAACATACAGAGTATAGTAGAACAATGATTTGGTCTACATTGAAGAAATTCCCTTGCACTCCAAGAGGTGGTTTCAGATGTTTTGTTGTGTGGTAGAGCAGCAAAGTGAGACTTTGATTTTCTGCTGCCTTTATGATTGTCCTTTTTAGAGCACTATGAACTCTGGTATGTTGGAGATCAATTTTAGAAATTCTTTGTGATTTTCTTTATTCTATAACAACTCTTCATGCCTCCCAGGGGATGAGGAGTGCCTAAGAAGTACATTCCAGAGGATAGCTTGGAGGATATAGTGACAAGAGAGGGGAAGCTTAGAATTTCCTTCTGGGCTTGTTTTCTTGCCAGACTATGCCCAGGTATAGGAGGAAAGCAAATTTTTAAAAGAAGCAGCTATGGACAGATCAACTAAGCTTCATTTATAATATCATTGCAGATTCTGCATTGCTCTGGCTGTGGAAAAGACATAGCAGAGTAATGGCTATATCTCCTTTGTGACAGATGCATTATTGTGTAATTCAAAAATAATGTAATTTCCATAACTTCATGGACAAATCCATATTAATGATCCCATAATGTGTATTTACAGTAACGCAATGCTAGGAAATTAGTTTTGGCAAGGGGTAGCATAAGCATACTCTCTGGGATCCTTATCTGGGTTCTCGTTTGCAAAATGATCTTAACATGTCAAAGACTGCATATTAGTATCATGCACTCTCTTCCCACTTGTTGTCTTACTTGATTTGGGATACCTTTTGGAGAAAGAGTGGGGGGGGGGGTGGCATTGAAGGTGGGGTTGAAAATTCATTCATTTCAATTCCACTATAAGTAATAGTGGAATTGAACTGAATGAGTTAGTGGAAGTCTTATATCACTCTTTATCATTATTCAATAAACTCTAGTGGCTCCCTATTGCCTCCAGGATCAAATATAAAATATCCACCCCACCCCAACCCCCCACCCCCACTCCCTGTTTGGCTTTTAAAGCCCTTCATAACCCAGCCCTTCCTACCTTTCCAGTCTTCTTACATCTCAATCCTTTCTAAGTACCCTAAAAGCGAATGTTTCTCAAATAAGACACTCCACCTCCCACGAATACAAATTTCCATGAATTTTCATTGTCTATTGCCCATACCTGAAATACTCTCCTTCCTCACTTCTGACTCCTGGCTTCTCTGGCTTTTTTCAAGCCTCAACTAAAATCTCACCATCTGCAAAAATCCTTTCACAGTGTGGCATATAAAAAGTTTGAGAGGCATAGTTTCTGCTAATTAATCATTTTATTAATCATTCTAGAATATAATTAATAAAAGGAGTCAGTGATATCATCAAATGCCAAAGATCCCTCATGGGACCTACTCAATGCTGATATGCCCTTAGAAGACCGGGTATTCCTGAGGAAGGGTGGAATTGACTCTGATTGGTTAACAATTAATGAAAAGAATGAGTATTATAATAAGAGGTGGACCTATTCTAATGAGGGGCTGGGGGAATATGACTTTGATTATGTCATTTACTTCCAAATCACCCCCAGCCTTGGGCAATCTAAACAAAGGATCTGCTCCATTGCCCAAACCTGCCTAAGTGGAACAAACTGGGCCAGAATTAACCTCAGATTAAATTCTTTGTAAAGTTTTCTAGTTGGCTAAGGCATCAACTCCACCTAGATAAGATAGTCTAGGTGGGGTAAATTTTGGGGAAAGGTCACACCAGGCCTCCTTAATGATTTAATATTAGTGCCATCTAAGTTACCCTGTGTATATCTTGTTTGTACATTGTTGTTTGTGTATTGTCTCAACCATTAAATCATGAGCTTTTTGAAGGTCTAGGCAAAATTTTGCCTTTCTTTGAGTCCCTAGCACTTAGCATAGTGCCTGGAATAAAGTAGGAACTTATTACGTGCTTCTTCCCTTCCCTTCCTGCTTCCCTCCTGTTTGTAACTCATTCTACTCCATCATGCTGACTTTCAAGTTTTGATCTAATCTGATATGGTAACCACTTCATATATGTTTTGAATTCATCCTATGTAGAATACCATATAAAACACAGTAGAAATGCAACCTCTGCCTTGTAGGAGTGCATGTTGTTTAAAAATCAAAATAAATGTAAGGCAGGACATATATCATCATTAAAGCAGGGGTATGCTGATAAATCTTTAACTACTTACTTTCCAGAAAAAAACCACATGCAGAACATACTTTGACATTTAATCCACATTAGTATTTTCTCGATCACTTTCTTAGTCCAGAGTGACAATCAATAAAATGATAAGCACCGATTTGTAGTTTGTTGATTTCAAAATTTGCAAATTTCAAATGGAGCTGGGTGGCACAGGCAGTGAATGGAGTTCTGGGCCTGAAGTCTGGAAGACACATCTTCCTGAGTTCAAATCTGGTCTCAGACATTTACTAGCTGTGGGACCCAGGACAAATCACTTTTCCCTATTTGCCTCAGTTTACTCATGTGTTAAATGAACTGGAAAAGGAAATGGCAAACCACTCTAGTATCTTTGACAAGAAAACACCACATAGGATCACAGAGTCAGACCAGACTGAAATGACTGAAAACAAATGCTCACTCTGAAAATGAACCATCAGAACCTGTTCAAGGTAACTCCAACAAAACCTCTGCTAAAAGCTACCTAAGTAAATAAAAGGTATTATTCTTTTTCAGCTTTTCTCACCGCAGTGCTATTCTTCATGTTGTAGGGAAATAACTATGATTAGTTTGGAACCAGAGAAATCAATATTGTGTAGTGGAAACAAACAATGGGCTGAGAATCAAAAGATCTACCTTTGAGGTTTTAAGCGAGTCATTTAATCTCTGGGTCTCAGTTTCCTCATCTGTAAAATGAAAGTTGAACTATATGATCTCTAAGGTTCCTTCTAGATCAAAAATTTTATGATTTTAGGCATCTCAGACTTACTTGGGAGTTTATTTCCTTCCTCTCCATGTTCATGCTCCACTCTGAAGAGTGCAGAAATTTTTTTTTTTATTATTCGTTAATCAACAAGGATTTATTACTTGTGTAATTCGGGCTGGTCTAGGCATGCCAATTTCTTGCAAAAATTATCGACCAGAAATTATATTTCTATGGATGGAGCCCCCATAACACCTGGAATGTGTAACACCTGGAAGGCCAGGTAGGTTAGCTTCACTACTTTCTCCCAGTGTTCTCTAGTACCCTTAAGGGGGTTTGGGGATCATGTAGGCTCTCTGCCAATGACTCTAGCTTCCAGCAGCAGCGGCATTCCTCCAAGCGTATGAGGGGTCCTCTGCACCCCAGCTCCATTAGCCACTAATAATAAGAATAGTTTTTACACAGAAATATTTACTTCAGAAGCCATAATCACAAATATAGAAACCTACTCCCTCCCCAATACAGGAAGGATAATCCCCCTCCGCCTTTGTACCAGCTTACACTCTGGGGAGGGAAAAATAATTAGGCTCCTAGTTTAGCCCAGTTTCCACACAACACATTCCCAATTCCAAGTTCAAAACTGCCTTGGGCTTGAGCTCCAGGCAAGCTGGTTTCTCAAGGCTCCCTTAATAAACTGGATTATTGCACTATCTGTTTGTAATCCTAGCTCCAAGGTCACCATGGCTGGAACTCCCAGTCCTATGGGGATCACTTCCAGCACCTAAAATTGAAGAGGACAAACAACACAGACTGCCCCACCGCATCCTTTCACAGAGCTGGGGTAAAGAGGGGTAACAGGAAGCAGAGTCCTCTCTCTTTTACCAGTTCAGTTCATGGTGTCCAGCCTGGATCCAGCAGATAAGAATTATTTTTTAAAAAGCACAGTAGAAAAAGAGCATAGCAAAAAAAAAAAAAAAGAAAGAAAAGAAAAGGTTATCAGTTCAGTATCACCAGTTTTGAAGATGAAGGTAGCCAATTATAGGAGCCTACCTCCACCCTTGCAGTACTGCATGCAGAGGGCACCATATTACTTGAACTGGGCATACCACACCCAGCCCAGATTACACTTGCCTGCAGGTACTAGAGAATTCTAAAAGGCAGAGGTGAGGAGGGAATGGATTCTAGGCATGTGATAATGCAACCTATGAAGGTGGGAGATAGATTGTCATGTATGAAGAACAGTTAGACAGTTTGATTGAACTGAGTACATGAAGGGAAATAATGTATAAGCCTGGAAGGCAGATGGGGTGTAAATTGTGAAGGACCTAAAAAGACCAACAGCAGAGATTATATTTGATCTTAGGAGCAACAGAGAGCCACTAGATCTTTTTAAGTAGAGGAATGCATGATTAGACACAGTGCAGTGCAACTAAGACACAGTACTATATAGGACAGATAGGAGGTGTTTAACAAATGCTTGCTAATCAAGTGACTAGTACAGTATTCTAAACCTGTAACATTATTTCAGAGAAGGCTTCCAGTGATCCATCTTATTTTCAGAAAGTTGTGATTTCTTGTTTACAAATATTACATAGATAGGCATACGTATTGAATATATGAGCTCCTTCCAGGTCTGTCTTACTGTTGTTCGTCTTTCATTTCAAAGAGGACCAATGACATCATGGGGTGATATCTTGAATTGGATTTAAATAAGGCAGACTTGCAAAAGGTCATCGGACTCATTCTCTCCCAGAGTCAAGGCAAGTCAAAAAAGTCAGGCAAGACAAAAGTCAAGACAACTGGTGATGGCCTGGGATGCAGTGGATGACCTTGGGATGGTACCTTCAATATCTAACCAAGTTCTAAGAACTTCAGACACCTTCATGGCTGTTGGAACAAATTGTGCCCTTTTTGATGGAGGATGTTGTCACATGCTTACTGTAGATATCCCCCTGCCTCATGGACAGGTTTGAGTCTTGCGGGTTACCCTCAATCTGTTAGCTCATCTGTAGAGAAGATTTTGCCAGGTTGTGACTGAAGAGGTTAAAGGAAAATGATGATGGTAGGGAACCATAGGTTTCTAGGGGTGCTCAAGACCCCAAAATACCAACACGCTGGGTCCTGCTGAAAGAATTCAACTCAAGCCTTCTCAGCCAAGAGAAAAGACAAAGTTTATTAAGGGATTCACTATAATGAGTTGTCTTAAGAAATCCCACCCTTTGTGACTCCTGTTTTCATAAGTGGGACAGATTCAATCTACTGAGCTAGATTGAGCTAGCTCAGTAGATTGAATCTGAGCACCTTCAGGGAGGCAAGATGGAGATTATATACACAAAGATTGTAGGAGGGATTGAGGGGTGGTCTGGGGTGACTAGAGGAGGACTTTAGGGAGGGTGTTGAGGAGGAGTCTAAGCAGGATGAGAGGAGGTCAGACTCTAGGAACCAAGAGAATGGCATTAAGGGTTGGAAGTAGCTGAAGGCTTGGATATTGATAGTATCAAGGGTGGGAAGTAGCTGGACAACAAAGGGCAAGGTTAGGTAGAGATTGGGCCTAATGGTAATGTAAGGCTTATGGCCTTAGGGGAAGGCCAGATCTAGTTGGAAGATTCAAGGAGAATTCAATGAGGCTCCCAGAGACTGTATTCCAGATTCAAATGGGTTCCCAGAGACTGTGCCCTCATCAGTGACCACTGTGCATGTTGCAGCTTCTTGGAGCCACATGTGAGAGTTGGGTGAAGGGTGGGCACCAAAGGTGGCTGAGTAGCCCTGAAAAGGGCTTGGCAAGCCCTCGCACCAGAGGTGCTAGTACTCCCTGAATTACCTACAGATAAGTTCCAACCCTAATGTCATTGAAGTTAATGAATGTAGAACCAGGAACAAAATCAGAGAAACAATGGCAATGATTTGATTTCCAGTAGATCTCCGTTTGGGACCATAAGAAAGATGGCCAATTTAATTAAGAAAAGAATTTAAATGAATGACAGTTCATATTTATGCCATGTTTCCCACACAATAACCTTGTAAGAGAGGTGATGATAGTAGTATCATTCCTATTGAAGGGATGAAAAGATTGAGGCTCAGAGAAGGTAGATGGAGATTAGGCCAAGAGAGTTCTAAGCATATTATATGTTAGTGAATACTTGGATATTAACGTCCCTTTTTCTTGGTCTGCATTTCCCCCATCTCTCGGCATTCTCCTCAATTCACTCAGCTCCCTACACACAACCCCTCTCACTTCACATCTCTCTGATCCAACACCTACCCTCAACTGGTTTTGGGTCATCATTTTTTTCCTCCCCTCATCAGTTTGGCGGAGCTAGGGCTCAAATCCAGATCTGTCTCCTGGCCCAGAACTAGTTCCATTATATCACACAAATAAAAGCCAGAACCTCCGCTCTCCTTCCAGCAAAACCATTATTCTGTCCCTCCCTTAGCCCTGGGTAAATATATCCTGAAAATAGGGTACTTAAGAGTATAGATTTCTATCCGGTAAAATCAGTGAAAACTCCACTAATTAGGAATTGGTGATAATTGAAGAGTGAGACCAGACTGGAAATTCACCTTTGATAGGCAAAACCTTCCTTCCACAGAAAGTGAACACCTGTAATATATACAAGAAGAGAAAGGGGTGTGTGGCTATGTTTAAGAGAATTAAGAAAACAAAATCTTTCTAAGTACCCTCAAGCACTTCAGAAGCACTCATTTACATACAAACAATGGATTTGCTAATTATAAATCATTCTTATCTATTCAATTGACAGGTCCCTTAAGGCAATACTTGGTTCGCTCTTTGGAGTTCTTGTATGTACTTCAAAGTAATGCAACTGTAATATAATTGTATTTTTAAAAAAATTCTGTTGCACACTTTTCACTAATTCAGACTGACCTTTCCCCTAATTAATCTGAATTAATGAGGCTTTACTCTACTACACATTTCATCTTCATTCTATACCCGTTAATCTTGTTCTGTTCCCAAGTAGAGCCTTAATTTAAATTGAATTCTGGAAAATTGAGACTTGCATAGACAATAGGATTAATAAGAAAACATTAGCTTTTTCTTTTTTAGTTCTTACATTTGAGATTTGATAAAAGCAAGAAAATATCATTCTTTTATTTTACCACAGAAACAGCACTTAAAAGGCAATCATAGGAAAGGATGTGAATATCTAGACAAAACAAGCGAGGCTTGAGAGTCACAATATGTTTAAAAATGTCTCCACCAGAAATACTATAGAAAATCCGTCCACTGGTGCATTCATTTATCATATATTTATTGAGCATCTACTAGTTGCAGAACACTAAGCTAGGTGTTTAGAGAGGGGCAGAAACAAAAGAAAAAATATACCCCTCCTTGTGCTCTAAAATTTATAATCTAGCTGGGGAAAAGAGACCCGCGACAAGAAACAGCTAAGTAAGAATGTGTAATGCTGCCCTCTGGCTACTTTCCCAACTCCCACTGGAACAGGGAAATGGGTAATACCCATCGGGACCGACTACTTGTGCCCTCAGGGTTCTATGGATAACTGACAGGTTGAGATTTCCAAAGTTGTAATTCGTGAGCCCCCACTCATTGCTCCCTAATATCAACAAACCAATTGACATCAATTAGCTTTTAGAAAGGGATATTTATTAAGTGGATATAGCAAGGACAATTATTACAGAAACTTCCCCAAGCTAGGGCCATACTCTCCTGTTTGCACAAAAGATCTTGGGAAGAGTGGGCTCAAACTCAGAAGGATCATATGACCAAAGAAAAAATTTACAGTTCCTAGTTACTGGACGTCCTTTTCTCTTTCTGTAGGAGCTTCATGAAGTACTTCTTCTGTGTAGTTCCCTGCTCAGTTCTAACGGTTGGTACCCATGTAGAGGTTTGAAGCTGCCCCTGCCTCTAGTTTGTCCTTAGTATGTGTTTCATTTCCCATTCCATACTCTATCATTAGGTACTTGTAATAGTAATTAAGATGGGACTTTTTGCTTTTCTTCTCTTAAGTGCTTTTAACGATTCTGGCCTTTGTTTGAATGGGGCAGATAAAGTGGGATCTTTTGGTCTTGGAGTATTTCTCAGCACTGAGACCATTGGGAGTCATTGATTTATATATGATGTGATCCTGGGGATGGAGAACTTTCCCAGACCCAGCCTCGGTGAGGTCAGAGCCCTCAGGGCTTCAAACTGGATATAATTGAGAGCCTGACATTTGATTTGTGAGGCACACTCATGGAAGGAGTGTTGAGACTCTGGGCAAGCTGCAAATTGCCTCCCCAAGCTTTACAATCCAGATGTTGGTACTGGTAACTATGTACTGTGATTTGAATCAGACAAGGTCTGTCTGTTGATGTTGTATTGTAATTTGCTCGCATTTGCTCTGAAGTTCAGGGTGCTGGCTTTTCCCCCTGAACTAAGTGAATGATATTTGTATGTTGATTTGAAATAAGATTGTTAACTCCTTAAAGTTACTTTCCTTGGCAAAGCAGACCAAAGAACCTGTGTTGGCAGCTTTCTGGGTGCTGGTTGTTGGTGGATCTTACACCCCCCACAGCAGCTGCTAGCAAGATTATTGAAACAGCACTACATCTAGGGACAGTACTAACACTGCTACTGACCGTAAGGAGAATGCCAAATCTGCATATTTTCAGATATTCTAAAGCTCAAAGTCTCAGGAGGTCAGGGGGGAGCAGGTAGGGGACAAACTGCATCCTTTTTTTCTCCCCCTATGAGGACAGTTCCCTCAAGCACTACTTGCCTCACCTCTACTAGAATCTCCTGCTGGAAATGTTCAGTCCTGATCTGGCTTGCTGTAATATGAATAGGCCCAGAGAGATGACTGATTATTTCATCTAATCCCAATGCTTTCCAGTTTGTAGTTTGCTTTCACCAAGTGATACAAGTATTTCACTCCTTCCAAATTGATTAAAGATTTGTTGGCACCTTATTTTACACCTTTGATTCTTGATTGATTCAGTTGAGAAATCTGGGCAATCATTTGGAGTGGAGTTATAAACCCTGAAGAGGTGAAGAAAAATGATGATGGTAGGGAACCATAGGTTTCTAGGGGTGCTCAAGACCCCAAAATACCAACACGCTGGGTCCTGCTGAAAGAATTCGACTCAAGCCTTCTCAGCCAAGAGAAAAGACAAAGTTTATTAAGGGATTCACCATAATGGGTTGTCTTAAGAAATCCCAGCCTTTGTGACACCTGTTTTCCCAAGTGGGCCAGATTCAGTCTACTGAGCTAGATTGAATTTGAGCACCTTCATGGAGGCAAGATGGAGATTATACACAAAGATTGTAGGAGGGATTGAGGGGTGGTCTGGGGTGACTAGAGGAGGACTTTAGGGAGGGTCTTGAGGAGGAGTCTAAGGAGGATGAGAGGAGGTCAGACTCTAGGAACCAAGAGAATGGCATTAAGGGTTGGAAGTAGCTGAAGGCATGGATGTTGATAGTATCAAGGGTGGGAAGTAGCTGGACAACAAAGGGCAAGGCTAGGTAGGGATTTGGGCCTAATGATAATGTAAGGCTTATGGCCTTAGGGAAGGCCAGATCTAGTTGGAAGATTCAAGGAGAATTCAAGGGGGCTCCCAGAGACTGTATTCCAGATTCAAGGGGGTTCCCAGAGACTGTGCCCTCATCAACCCCATCTTTAATAATGTAAGGTCATGTTGGTAGTTTCAATATAAATAGAATTGGTAATATAGTCTACAGAAATTTGGAAAAGAAGATCTTTGTGGGTGGAGATAATCAAGGACAGCAAAGAGAGAAGGTGAGATCCCCATAGGGTCTGAAAGGAGAGTGAGATTTGGATTACACAACACAACCAGATGATAGCAAATCGAGAATGTGTGTTAGACTCAACAAATGTTCAGTGAATGTTTACTATGAGCTCTGACCTGTGCTACATACTAAAGACATACATAGTATGGTGCCTAGCCTTAAGGATTTTGCAATTGTGTGCAGAGAATAAGAGGCAGCTAGGCGGTACAGCGGATAGAGTACCAGGCATGGAATCAAGAAGATCTGAGTTGGAATATGACCTCAGATACTTACTATCTATGTGACCCTTGGCAAATCACTTGACTCTTATCTGCCTGAGTTCCTCATCTGTAAAATGGGTATGCACTGGAGAGGGAAATGACAAACCACTCTATTATCTTTACCAAGAAAAACCCATGGAGAAGTCCATGGGGTCACAAAGAATCAGACCCAACCTAACTACAGTAGCAGAGAGGATAAGACTGACACACAGAGTCCTCTATGCCACTCTTAGGTACTTACCATGTTCTAGCTTGTGTTATTGTTCTCTAGCTGCCCATCATAACCTACCTATTAGATTGTACGCTTTTGAAGGGAAGGACCATATCTTATTTAGCTTTGTACTTTTCTCACTGTCAACTATAATACTTTGCATATAACAGGTACTTAATAAAAGATTATTGAATATAATTTATTAAAAATAATAACATTATGATAAACAATAATAACTTAATGTAATGCTTTAAAATTTAAAACTCACTTTACATACAATATCTAATTTGAGTCTTTCAGGAACCCTGTGAGGTAGATGTTATGGGTCTCATTATTCCCATTTTACAGATGGGGAAATTTTGAGTGACTTGTTTATGGTTACATAACCAGTAAGGTCAGCAGTAGAATTTGGGTACTAGTTCTGTTAACTCCAAGTCCAGCACGTTATGCAGCATCTGATAAGTTATCAAATAAAGTGTTGAACATAGTGAAAAGAGGTCTGGACCAAGAATGAAGAAAGTTGGGTTCTAATTGCTGATCTGCCATCAATTAGCTTTGTGAAGTGGAGCAAATAATTTATATCTCTTTGAGCCTCAGTTTTCTCAAATGAAATGAGTGTTGAAGTAAAGATTTATCTTTAAGGTCCCTCTTAGCTCTAAAATGCTATTATTATAAATTTGAAAATGTATGATACAGACAATAAATGCTGTGAATGATCAGAGAGGAGATATGTCCATATTTGTTGTCATTATCAGAGAAGGCTTCATTGGAGATGAAATTTGAAGTGGGCCTTAAAAAATGGGTAGGATTACAAGGCAGAGAAAGAGTTGTTGTTGTGTTTGTCCTTCATTCTCAAAGAGGATCACGACATCATGGAGTTGATGACATGACTTGCAGTTGACTTTGATTTGAATGAGGGAGGGCTGAGGCAGAGAGTGGAAGGACATCTATGATCTCTCTCCATTTCCACAAACTTATTATCTAAAACCCACAAAATCCCAAAGCATTTTCCCCAACCCACATAAGGACTTCTCAGCCTCTTAAATATGCCCCAAATCAGTTTGTCTTGGCTGCAGTTAGACTGAAATTTCGTTCTTGCCTTCAAAACTGTTGGCCATTGTTTTCAGGCAGGTGCTGATGTGACGGCACACATCTTGGGGAAAAGCTCTCCCTTTGTTAGTGGCTGAACAACAATGTCAAAAGCTGACCAAGAAATTTGGGGGGATGGGGGTGGGGATGATCACTTTAGTTCTTTCCCTGTTGGGAAGTTTCCAATTCAGTGGCTCAAATGTAGCAGGAGTAAAAGCATTTTAATTTTAGCATATTAGCTTTCATATCATTCAGAAATCTCCTAGGGTGCTTTTCAAACGGGAAGGAGCTTTACTTATAAACTGTGAAAATACAGCTAATCTCAGGGGAAGCCCATTTCTGTGCAGTAGTTGACTGGTGGGAAAGGAGAAAGAGGAAGAAGAAGAAGAGAAAGAAAGTACTACCCTGATTAAAAATTAACCATTTGGATTCTATGAAGTAGAAGATATAGGCATGCTTTAAGTTTTTTTTTGAAAATAAAGCTTCTGGAAAAATATAGGAGGCTGGAGAAAGAAAAAGCTTCACAATTCCAACAGACAAACCAGGTCTATTGGCTGGGCAGCTACTAGCTTCAGGGATAGCGGTGCCATCAGTTTTATGTCTGGTAGATCTAGAAAATATTGTCTCCTTTTCTTCTATATTTTATTAATTTGATATTATCCTCACCTCCCTACAAATATTCTATGTTCAGGCCAAACAGGCCTACTTGTGCATTTCTCTGAATATTACATTGTCTACTATGCCTTTGTACAGGTTGGCCTCCAAGTACACTACCCCGAGTATACTTTCCGGGGATGTACATATCAATAACTAGCTTGATGCATGTATTGCTAAAGCTAGCTCAGTGTTTGGGAGACAAAAGGTATTAGACTGATTACCAAACTGAAGGTCTACAGAGTCATTATACTGACCTCATTGTTGTATGTTTGTGAAACCTGGACCGTCTACCAGCACCATGCCAGGAAACTGAGTCGCTTCCATTTGAATTGTCTTAGGAAGATTCTGAAGATTACCTGGAAGGATAAGGTACCAGACACTGAGATCCTTACTCAAACTAAATTGCCAAGCATTCAAACTCTGCTTCAGAGAGCACAGCTCTGATGGGCTGGGCATGTTGTTTGAATGCAAAACATCCACTTGTCAAAAAGACTATTTTATGGAGAACTCACACAGAGCAAGGGTTCACATGGTGGTCAGAAGAAGTGATTCAAGGACACTCACAAACCCTCTCTTAAGAATTTTGGAATTGATTGTGTGACAGGGGACACACTGACATGGGACTGTGTTTCCACAATCTGGCTAGCAGCTTCTGTGGGGGTGTAAGATCCACCCACAGCCAACACCCAGAAAGCTGCCAGCACACCATAAAAACACAGGTTCTTTTGATCTGCTTAACTAAGGAAAGCAAGGTGAAGGGGTTGGCAAGCTTACTTTAATTCACCACACAAATATCATTGACTTAGTTCAAGGGAAAAAGCCAGCACCCTGAACTTCAGAGCAAAATACAAACAAATTACAAACATCAACAGACAGACCCAATACAATTCATAGTTACCAACATCTAGGTTCAACCCTAAATGTGTGCCACCAGTGCTCTGGCAAAGAGCTCCAAAGAAGAGGAGGGCAACCCCTGGTTTTTATATCTTTGTCAGTGTCACATATGTGACTCATCCACATGACCTAAAATTGTCACAAAGAGGTGGACTTAAACCCACATGGTCTAAGAGCCTCTGCTGTCCCAGACATGTAAACTAGGCCCTCCCTGGAGTTAGCCCCACCTTAGTTGCTAATCCACACCCACATAGGTTTTACACCTAATAGGGGTTTGGGCCTGGGGCTTAGCACTTAGTAAGATTCAATGATATACGCTGAATTACTCAAAGCAAACAAAAGTCAAACTCTTCAAGGGCACTTGTTGAACTAAGTGCTAAGGAGCCCATTTTGCTTACCAACACACTCCACCCCTTCCTCTAGGATACATAGTTTAATCAGCCATGTATCCTAGAACATACATTGACCCATTATACGTTGTGATCCAATTA